>JBDPZO010000003.1:3968825-4130685 GCA_039877585.1 Heterodera filipjevi
AATTTGGCGTCAAAAAGATCGGTTTTATCATACGCCGCTGTAGAAAAAAAATATTTTTTTAGCGAGAGACAAAATATATCGGGCATTAAGATTTATTGTATGATTGCGTTTTGAGAAAAGTGAAAATGGTGGTTTCACGAAAAAATTGCGTCAAGAGCATCGATTTACATGGTCTTAGAAAAAAACCTCTATTTGTAATCTAGAGCCAATATATCAGGGATGAAAGATTTATTTAGAATGCGTTTGAAACAGAAAAAATGAGGTTTTTCACGAAAATTTTCGTTCAAAGAGAATAGATGTTATCATGAATTAGAAAAAACACTCTTTTTTTTAACTAGACAAATAATATCATGGCATTATACTTTTAATTGAAGTGCGTGTTAAACAGAAAATGATGTTGTTGCACACGGAAAATGTTCGGTCAAAAGAGAAATGAGGATTGGGTATACATGCTTAGGAAAAACATCTATTTTTTAATCTAATACAAAAATATATCAGGGCATTAATTAAATTTATTTATGACGTTGCTTTGTGGAAACAGAAAATGAGGTTTGTTCACGGAAAAAATGTGCGTCAAAAGACGGCTTTTATCATGACTTAGAAAAAACATCTTTTGTCTAATCTAGATGACAAAATATAATCATGGCATTAAATAAATTATATATGAAGTGCTTTTAACTAGAAAATGATGGTTGTTTCACGAAAAAATTTGCGTCAAAGGGAATAGGATTTTTATCATGATGTAAAAAAAACACTATTTTTTACATCTATCCGAGCCATAATCATGCTTAATAAATTTATGGTACTAATGAAGTGCTATTTGAAAACAGCAAAAAATGAGTGTTGTTTCACGAAAAAATTTGCGTCAAAGAATAGGATTTTTTCATTACTGTAGACAAAAACATACTATTTTTCAATCATAAGGCCAAAATAAATCACTGGCATGGATAAATTTATTCATATGGAATGCATTTGAAACGAGAAAAATGATGGTTGTTTCAACGAAAACTTAGGCGTCAAAAAGAAAGGATTTTCTCCTGAGCTTAGAAAAAACATCTATGTTTTTAATCTAGAGACAACAATAATCATCAGTGCATTAATATGTTATTATATGAAGTGTCTTTTGGAACGAAAGAAAATGAGTGTGTTGTGTCACGAAAATATGCAGTCAAAAGAAATTGTTCTTCATGAAGCTATACGAAACAACTATCTATTTTATCTAGAGACAAAAGGATACATCCTGGCATTAACGTAAAATTATATGAAGTTGCTTTTGCAACAGCAGCAAACTGATGGTATGTTTTCACAGAAAAAATTGCGTCAAGAGAATAGAGGATTATTGATCATGGTCGAGAAAAAACACCTCTTTTTTTAATCTAGAGACAAACATATAATCAGGCATTAATAGATTTAAATTATATGAGTCTTTTGAACAAAAACTTATGGTTGTTTCACCGAAAATTTTGCGGTCAAAGAGAATATGGATTTATCATGAGCTTAGACAATAAACATTCATTTTGTTAATCTAAGATACAACAAGATAAGTCTGGCAGATTAATAAATTTATTATATGAAAGTGGCTTTTTGAACACGAAAAAATGATGTGTTTTCACGAAAAAATTTTGCGTCAAAGAGATAGAGTTTTATCATGTATGCTTGCAAAAACATCTATTTTTTATCACTAGAACACAATATAAGTCTGGCATTCATAAATTATATCATGACGTGCTTTGAAACAGAAAAAACTGTATGGTTGTTCCCGTAAAACTTTGCGGTCACAGAGAATAGGATTTTATCATAGCTTAGAAAAAACCTACTATTTTTTATCTTAGAGACAAAATAATAACATGCATTAATCAAAATTTTATAGTGCGTTTTTAAACAGAAAAATGATGGTTGTTTCACGAAAAAAGTTTGCGTCAAGAGAAATCAGATTTTATCTAATAGGCTTAGAAAAGACCATCTATTTTTTTTATCTAGAGACAAATAAATGCCATGGCATTAATATTTTATTGTTGGGGGAGTGTTCTTTTGAAACAGAAAAACATATGGTTGTTTCACGAAAAAATAAAATTTGCGTCAAAGCGAAGAAGGAGGTTTTATCATGAGACTTAGAAAAGGCATCTATTTTTTATATAGAGACCAACTATAATCATGGCATTAATAAAGTTGGGTATTATATAGTCTTTTGACACGAACAAATGAGGTTGTTTCAGCGAACAAATTTCGGTCCAAAAGAATGTAAATTTAATCCAATAGGCTATAAAAAAACATCTATTTGTGTTAATCTAGATGACAAAATATAATCATGGCATTAAAAGATTCTATATCGCTAATGCTTTTAAACAGAAAAGTGGTTGTTTCACACGAAAAAATTTGCGTCCAAGAGATATGATGTTCATGACCTTAGAAAAAAACTCTATTTTTAATCTAGAGACGAAATATAATCATGGCATTATTAAAGTAAATTGTTATTATATGAAGTTCATTTTGGGAAACGGAAAAAATGAATGGTTGTTTCCCGAAAAATTTGCGGTCCAAAGAATATATGATGTGTTATCATCAGCTTAGAAAAAAACTCTTTTTTTAATCTAGAGACAAAATAAATCATGCATTAATAAATTTAATTATATAATGCTTTGAAACAGAAAAATGAGTGGTTGTTTACGGCAAATAATTTGCGTCAAAGGAATAGGATTTTAATCAGAGCCTTAGAAACACTCTATTTTTTTAATCTAGAGCACAAATATAATCATGGCATTAATAAGTTATTTATTAAGTGCATTTTGAAACAAAAATAATGATGGTTGAGTTCACGAAAAAATTTGCGTCAAGAGATAGTATTTTATCATGAGTCGTTAGAAAAAATCTATTTTTTAATCTAACAAAATCATCAATCTGGTCTTATAGATGTTTATTAATGAAGTGCTTTTAAACAGAAAACTGATGGTTGTTTCAACGAAAAAATTTGCGTCAAAAGATGGGATTTATCATCAAGCTTAAAAAACCAACTCTATGTTTTATATCAGAGACGAGAATTAAACATTGCATTAATAAATTCGTCTTATACTGATTTTGAAACAGAAAAAGATGGGTTGTTTCAAGCAAAAATTTGCGTCAAAATAGACTAGGATTGTTATCATAGCTAGAAAAAAACATCTATTTTTACTCAAATAGAGACAAGGAATATAATCATGCATATAATCATTTATTATGATGAAGTTGCTTTTTGAAACAGAAAAATGATGGTTTGTCTTTTCAGCCGACCAATTTGTGAGTCAAACGGAATAGTATTTAACATGAGCTGTAGAAAAAACATCTATTTTTTAATCTAGACAAAATTATCATGGGCATTAATAAATTTTGTGATATAAATGTTTCTTTTGATACCGAACAAAATATGGTTGTTTCACGAACAAAATTTAGACGTCAAAGAGAAATAGATTTTATCTGACTTAGAAAAAAACCATCCTCTATTTTTTATCTAGAGACAAAATATAATCATGGCATTAATAAATTTATTATATGAAGTGCTGTTTGACACAGAAAAAATGATGGTTTGTTTCACGAAACAAATTTTAGCGTCAAGAAGATAGGATTTTAATCATGTCCTTGGAAAACATCTATTTTTTATCTATGACAAAATATAATCATGACATAATAATATTATTAGTATGAGTGCTTTGAAACAGAAAAATGTGGTTTTGTTCTCACAAAAAATGCGTCAAAGAGAAAGGATTTTATCAGAGCTAGAAAAAACAATCTATTTTTTAATCTAAGAGGAAAATATAATCATGGCATTAATAATTTATATATGAAGTTGCTTTGAAACGAAACACATGGTTTTTCACGAAAAATTTGCGTCAAGAGAATCGATGATTTTATCATGAGCTTCGAAAAAAACATACTATTTTTTAAAATCTAGAGCAAAATATAATCATGGCATTAATACAGTGTTATTATAGAACGTGCTTTTGGAAACAGAAAAATGATGGTGTGTTCACTGAAAAAATTTGCGTCAAAGGAATAGAGTGTTACATCATGAGCTTAGAAAAACACCTCTATTTTTTATCTAGAGACAAAATATAATCGGGGGCATTTAATAACAATTTATTATCGTGTGTTGCTGTTGAAACAGGAAAAATGCGGTTGTTTTTTCCGAAAAATTTTGCGATCAAAAAGAATGGCTTTTATCATGATCTTAGAAAAACCATCTATTTTTTAATCTAAGACCATATATCATGGCTTAATATATTTATTATATAGATAGAGGCTTTTCTGAAACAAAAAAATGAGTTGTTTCCGAAAAAATTATGCGTCAAAAAGATAGATTTTTGATCATGACTTAGAAAAGAAAACATCTGTTTTTTAATCTAGAGAGCAATATATATCAATGGCATTCAACTACATTTATTACTTGAAGTTCATTTTGTAAACAGCAAAAATGATGGTTGTTTCACGAAAAAATTTGCGTCAAAGAGAATAGGATTTTATCATGGCTTATGAAAAAAACATCTATTTTTTTAATCTAGAGACAAAATTATCATTGGCCATTAATACTTTATTATATGAAGTGCTTTTGAAACAGAAAAAGGGTTTTCACGAAAATTTGCGCTCAAAGAGATAGGAGTTTTATGCTGACTTATGAAATAAACAGCTATGTTTATCTAGGACAAATATAATCATGCTTATAATTTATATATGAGTGCTTTTGAAAACAGAAAAAATTGGTTTTCACGAAAAAATATTGCGTCAAAGAATGAGAGTTTTACTCATTGAGCTTAGAAAAACACTCTATTTATTTAATCTAGAGACCAAAATTAATCAGCATTAATACCTTTATATACTAATGAAAGTGCTTTTGAAACAGAAAAAAGAGGGTTTGTCCAAAAAATTCAGCGATGCATAATCGTAAAAGAATAGGATTTTATCATGAGCTTGAAAAAAAAACATCTATTTTTTAATCTCAGAACGAAAATTAGTCATGGCAATTAAGTAATTTTTATATGAATGCTTTGTGAACGAAAAAATGATGGTTTTTCACGAAAAATTTCGTCCAAAGAGAATAGGATTTATCATTAGCTTAGAAAAAACAATCTATTTTTTAATCTAGAGCAAAATTATATATGGCATTAATAAATTTATTAATGAAGGTCTTTGAAACAGAAAAATATGGTTGTATCCACGAAAAAGATTTGCGTTCACTAGAGCAGTAGGATTTTATCATGACTTAGCAAAACATCTAGTTTTTTTAGTCTAAGACAGAAATATGAATCTGCATTAATAATTTTATATAAGAATTTGCTTTGAAACAAAAAATATGATGGTGTTCACGACACTAAAAATTTGCGTCAAAGAGAATAGGATTTTATCATGAGCTTAGAACAAAAACAGCTAATTTTTTAATCTAGAGACAAATATAATCAGGCATTAATAAATTGATATATATTTTGGTGCTTTTGAACAGAAAAATGATGGGTGTTTTCACGAAAAAATTTGCGTCAAGCGAATAGGATTTTATCATGACTTAGAAAAAAACTCTATTTTTTAATCTAGAGACAAATATAATCATGGCATTAATAATTTATTATAGGAATTGCCTTTTGAACAACAGAACAAAATGATGTGTAGTGTTTCAGAAAATATTTGCGTCGACAGGATAGCGGTTTATCATAGAGCTTAGAAAAAAATCAATATTTTTAATCTAGAGACAGAAATAGTAATCAGGCATTCAATATTTTTATATTAAGAGTGCATTTGCAAACAGAAAATGATGGTTGTTGCCGAAAAAATTGCGTCAAAGACAGATGAGGATTTTATCACTGACTTAAAAAAAACAGGTCTGATTTTTTAATCAGAGGACAAATATAACTCATGGACATTAGAATACATTTACTTATATAAATGCTTTTGAACAAAAAAATTAGGTTGTTTCACGAAAAAATTTGGTCCAAGAGATAGATTTTATCATGAGTCTAGAAAAAAACAGTCTATTTTAATCTCAGCCAATATAACATGGCATTATAATTTCTGATATGATGCTTTTGAAACGAAAAAATGTGGTTTTTTCACGAAAAATTGCGTCAAAGAGATAGGATTTATCCATGGATGCTTAGACAAAACGATCTATTTTTTATCTAGAGACACAATCATAATCATGCTATATATGTAATTATATGATGGGCAATTTGAAACAAAATGATGAGTTGTCTCCGAAAAAATTTGCGTTCATAAGATAAGGATTTTACATGAGCTTAATAAAAACATCTATTTTGTTAATCTAGAAGACAACAATATAATCATGGGCATTACTAAATTTATTATATGAAGTGCTTTTGCAACAGAAAAAATGATGGTTAGTGTTAACATAAGAAAATTTGCGGGTCAAATAGAGAATAGGATTTTATACATGACTTAGAAAAAACGATCTATTTTTTATCGTAGAGACAAAATTAATCTGGCATTAATAAATTTATTAGATGAAGTGCTGTTTGAACAGATAAAATGTGGTTGTTTCACGACAAAATTTGCGTCAAAGAGAAAGCGATTTTATCAGTGAGCTTAGAAAAAAACATTATATTTTTAATCTAGAGACAAAATGCTAATCATGGCATTAATAAATTTATTATATGAAGTGCTTTTTGAAACAAAAAATGTATGGTTTTGTTTCACGAACAAAATTGCGTTCAAAAGAATAGGATTTTAATCATAGCTTATAGAAAAAACATCTTTTGTTTATATGAGAACGGAAATAATCATGGCATTAATAATTTATTCATATGAGTGCTTTGAACAGAAAAATGATGGTTGTTTTCACGACAAATTTGCGTCAAGAAGAATAGGTTTTATCATGAGCTTAAAAAAACATCTATTTTTTAATCTAAGACAAAATATATCATAAGGCCTTAAATTATTATATTAATGCTTTTGAAACGAAAAAATGATGGTTGTTTCACACCGAAAATTTGCGTCAAAAGAATAGGATTGTTTCATGAGCATTAGAAAGGAACCCTCGTATTTTGTACTCTGATGGACAAACTATAATCTGGCAATAATAAGATTTATTTAATGAAGTGCTTTTTGAAACAGAAAAATGATGGTTGGTTCACGAAAACAAGTTTGCGTCAAAGAATAGGATTGTTATCATGCAGAGCATAGAAAAAACACATCTTTTTTTGATCTAGAGACAAAATATGAATCATAGCATTAATAAATTTATTATGAAGTGCTTTTTAAGAAGAACAAAACATGATGGTTGTTTCGAACGAAAAAATCTGCGATCAAAAGTAATGATTTCTACATGAGCTTAGACAACAACATCTATTTTAATTATAATCTAGAGACAAAATAATATTGGCATTAATATATTATAATAGTGCTTTGAAACAGAAAAAATGAATGGTTTTAGTTCCGAAAATTTGCGTCAAAAAGCTAATGAGGATTTTATCCATGGCTGTAAAAAACATTCCCACTCTATTTTTAATCTAGAGGAAAATATAATCATGGCATTAATTACATTTATTATATGAGTGCTTTTGAACAGAAAAGACTATGTTTTTCAACGAAAATTTGCGTCAAAAGAATAGGAATTTTATCTGAGTTAGAAAAACATCTATTTTTTAATCTAGAGACAAAATATAATCATGGCATTAATAATTTGTTATATAAGTTAAGCTTCTTTGGAAAAGCAAAAAATGATGGTTTGTTTCACGAAGAAAATTTTGCGTCCAAAGAGAACGGATTTTACTCAGAGCTTAGAAAAAACATCTAACCTTTTTTAATCTAGAGACAAAATATAATCATGGCATAATAAACTTTATTTATAGATGCTTTTGAAAAGAAAATGATGGTGTTCACGAACAAAAATTTGCGATCAGAGAATAGGATTTTTATCATGAGCTTAGAAAAAAACATCTATTTTTTAATCTAAGACAAAATGATAATCATGGCATTAATAAATTTATTTATACGATTGCTTTGAAACGAAAAATGTGGTGTGTTTCCGACGAAAAATTTTGCGGTCCAAAAGAGAAAGGATTTTAATCATGAGCTTAGAAAAAACATCTATTTTTTAACTAGGCAAATCATAATCATGGGCTTAATAAATGTTTGGATTTATGCGTGCTTTTCGAACCCAGAAAAAAGGGAGTTGTTTCACGAAAACATTTGCGTCAAAGAGAAATGGATTATTTATCATTAGCTTAGAAAAAAACATTTTTTTAATCTAGAGACAAATATAATCATGGCATTAATAATATTATTACTGCAGTGCTTTTGAAACAGAAAACAACTGATGTTGTTTCACGGAAAAATTTGCGTCAAAGAAGAGATTTTATCATGAGCTTGAAAAAACATCTATTTTTTAATCTAATAGACAAAAATAATCATGGCATTACTAATTATTTTCATAATGGAAGTGCTTTGAAGCAGAAAAATGATGTTGTTTTCAGAAAAAATTGCGTCAAAGAGAATTGATTTTATCATGACTTAGAACAAAACATCTATTTTTTAATCTGAGACAAAGAATAATCAGGGCATTAATAAAGTTCATTATTAAGTTGCTTTTGAAACAGAAAAAATGTGGTGTTTCACGAAAAAATGTTGCGTTCAAAAGAATAGGATTTTATCATGAGATTGAGAAAACAACTCTATTTTTTATCTAGAGACAAAATATAATCCATGGCATATAAATTATTTATAATATGCTTTTGAAAAGAAAAAGAGTGGTTGTTCCACGAAAAATTTGCGATCAAAGAGAATAGGTTTTATCAGAGATTAGAACAACTCTCATTTTTAATCTTAGGAGACAAATATAATCTGGATTATAAATTTATTATATGAGTGCTTTTTGAAACAGAAAAAATGATGGTTGTTTCACGAAAAAATTGCGTCAAGGAAAAAGGATTTTATCCTGATCTTAGACAAAAACATCTATTTTTTTAATCTCAGACAAATATAATCATGCGCATTAAAAAGTTGTATTATTGAAAGTGCTTTTGAAACCAGAAAAAATGATTGTTGTTTCACAAAAACTTTCGTCAAAGAGAAAGGATTATCATGAGATTAAAAAAAACATCTATTTTTATCTAGAGACAAAATTATCATGGCATTATCAATTTATTATATGAAGTGCTTTTGAAACAGAAAAATGATTGGTTTTTCACAAAATTTGCGTCAAAAAGAAGGCTAATTTATCATGAGATTAGAAAAAACATCTATTTTTTAATCTAGAACAAATAGAATCATGGCATTAATAATTTATTATATGAAGTGCTTTTGAAACAGAAAAATGATTGTTGTTTCAACGAAAAAATTTGCGTCAAGAGAATAGGATTCTTTCATGAGCTTAGAAAAAACATCTATTTTTTAATCTAGACAAAATATAATCATGCATTAATAAATTATATATGAAGTGCTTTTGAAACAGAAACAATGAGGTTTTTCAAACGAAAAAGTTTGCGTCTCAAAAGATAATAGGATTTTATCATGAGCTTCGAAAAAAACATTCTTTTTTTAATTAGAGACAAAATATAATCAGGCATAATAATTTGTATATATGAGTGCATTTGAACAGAAAGAATATGGTTGTTTCACACAAAAATTTGCGTCAAGAGAATCAGGATTTTATCAATGAAAGACATATGAAAAAAATCTATTTTTTAATCTAGAGACAAAATATAACATGGGCAATTAATAAAATTTTATTATATGATAGTGCTTTTAAACAGAACAAATGAGTGTTGTTTTCACCTGAAAAATGTTGCGTCAAAGAGAATTGGATTTAATGATCATGGAGGCTTATAGGAAAATAATACATCTAGTGGTGAAGAGGGGAGGGTGATAATCTAGAGACACAACTATAATCATGGCATTATCAATTTATTATATGCAGTGCTTTTGAAACCAGAAAAATGATGGTTTGTTTCCACGAAACAAAATTTGCGTAGAAAAATCAAAGAGAATGAGGGTTTTATCAGGCTTCATGAACAAACACACTGTCGTCCTGTTTTCCAATCTAGAGTAACACAGTTGTATACACATGGCTGTAAAATAACATTAGATTAGTATTAGAAGATGTCTTTAGTGCGACGTAAACAAAACAGTAGATGGTTTTTTCAACGAAAAAATTGCGTCAAAAAGAATAGGCTTTAGTCTCAGTGAATTAGAAAAAAACATCTTATTTTTAATCTAGAACCAAAAAATATTGACATTAAATCACTTTATTATATGATAATGTGTCGTCAGCTTAGCACAAACAGAAAAAATGATTTAGTTTTTTTCACGAAAAAAGTTTCGAACAGATCTAAAGATTAAAGAATAGGTCTTATCATACATAGACAAAAAAACACTAATTTTTAAATCTAGAGACAAAATATAACAATGATCACTTATAACATTTATTAATGAGTGCATTTTGAAACAGAAAAATGTGATGTTTCACGAAAAAATTGCCGTCACAGAGATAGATTTTAGTCATGAGCTGAAAAAAAACTTATTTTTTAATCTGAACTAACACATTACTCATGGCATTAATAAATTTACTTATATAATGCTTTTGAAACAGAAAACTGATGGTTTTTCAACGAAAAATTTGCGTCAAAGAGAATAGATTTTATCATGAGCTTAGAAAAACATCATTTTTTTTTTATCATAGACAATCTAACATGGCATTAATAAATTTTATTATATATAGTCTTTTGAACCGAAAACTGATGGTTTTTCACAGAAAAAATTCGTCAAAGAGAATATTTTTTTATGAGCTTAGAAAAAAACATCTATTTTTTTAACTCTAAGGACAAAGTATAATCATGGCATTAATAATATTATATGAAGTGCTTTTGAAAAGCAAAAAATGATTTGTTTGTTCACGAAAAAATTTGCGTCAAGGATAGGATTTACATGAGTCTTAAAAAAAACATATTATTTTACTAGAGACAACAATCTAATCTGGCATTTAATAAATTTATTATATGAAGTTGCTTTGAACCTCAAAAAAAGAGTGTTGTTTCACGACAAACATTTTTCGTCAAAAGAGAATCGATTTTTCATTATCTTAGAAAAAAACATCTATTTTTACATCTAAGACAAATATAATCATGGGCATTAATCAATTTATTATATGAGTGCTTTTGAACAGAAAAACTGTAGGTTGTTTCACGAAAAATTTGGCGTCAAGAGAATAGGATTTTATCATGAGTTAGAAAAAAACATCTATTTTTTAATCTAGAGACACATATAATCATGGCAAATTATAAATTTTCTTATATGAAGTTGCTTTTGAAACAGAAAAAATGATGGTTTGTTTTCACGAAAAATATTTGCGTCAAAGAGTAATAGGATTTTAATCAGAGCTTAGAAAAAAACATCTATTTTTTTAATCTAGAGACAATATAATCATGGCATTAATAACTTTCATTATATGACAGTGGCTTTGATAACCGAAAAAGATGATGTTGTTTCACGAAAAAATTTGCAGGTCAAAAAGAATATGGATTTTATCATGACGATTATCAAAACACCATCTATTTTTTAATCTAGAGACAAAATATAACTCATGGCATCATAAATTTATTAGCTGAAGTGCTTTTTGAACGAAAAATGAGGTTGTTTCAACGAAAATTTCGTCAAAAAGAATGGGATTTTATCATGACATTAGAAAAAAACATCTATTTTATCTATAGACACAATATAAGATTGCATTATAAATTTATTATATTGAGTCTTTGAAACGAAAAATTATGTGTTTCACGAAAAAATTTGCGTCAAGAGAAAGTATTTTATCCATGAGCTTAGAAAAAACATCTATTTTTTAATCTATGAGACAAAATATAATCCATGGCATTAATATTTATTATAGAATGCTTTTGAAACAGAAAACCATGATGGTTGTTCAGAAAAATTTGCGATCAAGAGATAGGATTTTATCATGGCTTAGAAAAAAACACTCTATTTTTTAAATCTGAGACAAAATACTATCATGGCATTAATCAATTTTTATAATGAAGTGCTTTTGAACAGAAAAAATGATGGTGTTTCACGAAACAAATTTTGCGTCAAAAGAATCCGGATTTTACTCATGAGTTCGAAAAAACCTCTATTTTTTTAATCAGAAGACAAATATAATCTGGCATTAAAATTTATTATATGAAGTGCTTTTGAAACAGAAAAATGATGTTGTTTCATCACGAAAAATTTGCGTCCAAAGAGAATAGGATTTTATCTGAGCTTAGAAAAACATCTATTTTTTAATCTAGAGACAAATATAATCATGCATTAATAAATGTATTATATGAAGTGCTTTTGAAACATGAAAAATGTATTTGTTTCTCAAACGAAAAGAATTTGCGTCAAAGAAATATGATTTTCTAGCGTTAGAAAAAAACTCTATTTTTTAATCAGAGACAAAATATAATCATGGCTTAATAAATTTATTATATGTAGTGCTTTTGACAACAGAAAAAGATATGGTTGTTTCACACGAAACAATTTCGCGTCAAAAAGATAGGTTTTATCATGACATTAGAAACAACATCTTTTTTTTAATCTAGAGACAAATATAATCATGGCATTAAATATTTGATTTATGAAGTCGCATTTTGAAACAGAACAATGATGGTTGTTTCAACGACAAATTTGCGTCAAAGAGAATAGGATTTTATCATGGTCTTAGAAAAAAAACATCTATTTTTTAATCAGAGACAAAATTAATCATTGGCATTACATAATTTATTATATGAAGGTGCTTTTGAACACGAAAAATGATGGTTGTTTCACGAAAAATTTGCGGTCCAAAGAGCATAGGATTTTTATCAGATCTTAGAAAAAAACACTATTTTTTAATCTGAGACAAATATAATCATGGCATTAATACAATTTATTACTAATGAGTGCTTTCTGAAAACAGAAAAAATGATTGTGTTGTTCACGAAAAAATTTGCGTCAACGAGAATGGATTTTATCATGAGCTTAGAAAAAAACAACTAGTTTTTATCTAGAGACAAAATAATCATGGCATTAATAATTTATTATATAAGTGCTTTTGAAACAGAAAACTGTGGTTGTTTCACGAAAAATTTTCGTCAAGAGAATAGGATTTTATCATACTTAGAAAAAACCTCTATTTTTTAATCTAGAGCCAAAAATCTCATGGCATTATAATATTTATTATGAAGTGCATTGAAACCAAAAAATGATGTTGTTTCACGACAAATTTGCGTCAAAGAGACATAGGATTTTAATCATGGCTCTAAAAAAAACATCTATTTTTTAATCTAGAGACAAAATAGAATCATGCTGTAATAAATTTATTATATGAAATGCTTTGAACAGAAAAAAATGAGTGTTGTTTCACGAAAAATTTGCGGTCAAAGGAGATAGGAATTTTATCATGAGCTTAAAAAAAAACATCTATTTTTAATCTATAGACAAAATATAATCATGGCCTTCAATTAATTTCTATTGAGCTCTTTGAAACAGAAAAAATGATGGTTTTGTTTCACGAAAAATTTGCGTTCAAGAAGAAGAGGATTTATCATGAGCATTGAAAAAACATCATTTTTATCTAGATACAAATCTAATCATGGCTATAATAATTTTTTATATGAATGGCTTTTGAAACGAAATGATGGTTTGTTTCAACGAAAACTTTGCGTCAAAAGAGAATAGATTTTATCATAGGCTTAGAAAAAACATCTATTTGTTATTCTAGAGACCAAATATAATCTGGCTTAATAAATTTATTATATGAAGTGCTTTTGAAACAGAAACAATGCTGGGTTGTTCACAGAAAAATTTTGCGTCAAAGAGAATAGGATTTTATACATGAGCTTAGTAAACACATCTATTTTTTTAGTCTAGTAGACAAAATATAATCATGGCATTATAATTTATTATAAAGTTCTTTTTGAACAAAAAAATGATGGTTTTTCACGAAAAATTTGCGTCAAGAATAGGATTTTGCAGACAGAAAAAACATCTATTTTTTAACTCTAGAGACAAATAAATCATGCAGTTATAATTTATGTATATGAAGTGCTTTTGAACAGAAACATGAGGTTTTTCACGAAAAATTTGCGTCAAAGATATAGGATTTTATCATGAGCTTAGAAAAAAATAATTTTTGCTGAGACAAAATATAATCACTGGCATTAATAACTTTATTATGAGAATTCTTATTGAAACAGAAAAATGATGGTTGTTTCACGAACAAATTTGCGTCAAAAAGAGATAGGATTTATCAGACTTAGAAAAAAACATCTATTTTTTTAATCTATGAGACCAAATAAATCTGGCATATACTAATTTATTATATGAGTGGTTTGAAACAAAAAATGATGTTTGTGTTCACGGAAAAAATTTGCGTCAAAGAGATCGGAATTTTATCTGAGCTTAGAAAAACATCTATTTGTTTAATCTGAGACCAATATATCATGCCTTATAAATTTATTATATGAGTGCTTTTGAAACAGGAAAAAAAATGCTGTGTTTTTTCACGAACAATTTGCCGTCAAGAAAGAATAGGATTTTATCAGAGCATTAAGAAAAAACACTCTATTTTTTAATCTAGAGACAAAATATAATCATGGCATATAAATTTATTATATGCAGTCATTTGAAACAGAAACATGAATGGTTTGTTTTCACAAAAATTTGCGTCAAAGAGAATCTAGGATTTATCAGAGCTTAGAAAAATACGATCTATTTTTAGAGACAAATACTATCAGCATTAAAAATTTATTATATGAGTGCTTTTTGAAACAGAAAAATGATGGTTGTTTCACGAAAAAATTTTTCGTCAAAGAAAATAGGATTTATCATGATCTTAAAAAACCTCTATTTTTGTAATCTAGAGACAAAATAAATCATGGCGTTATAAATTTATTATCTGAGGTGCTTTTGAAACAGAAAAAATGATGGTTGTTTGCACAAAAATTTGCGTCAAAGAGAATAGGATTTTATCCATGACTTAGAAAAACATCTATTTTTTATATCTAAGAGACAAATAATCATGCATTAATAATTATTATAGAAGTGCTTTTGAAACAGAAAAAAATATGGTTGTTCACGAAAAACTTTGCGTCAAAGAGAATAGTATTTTATCTGCTAAAACTCTTTACTAGACTAAAAACATGCATAATAATTAGGTTGCTATGCCAGACAAATGGGTTACGAAAATGCGTAGTAGTTTTTAGGTAAAACATCTAGTAATCCGGAAAATATAATCCATGGCATTACAAATTTATTATATGAATTGCTTTTGAAACAGAAAAAATGGGTATGGTTTCTACGAAAAATTTGCGTCAAAAAGAATAGGATTTTAATCATGAGCTAGTAGAAACAACTCTATTTTTTAATCTAGGACAAAATATAATCATGGCATTATCAATTTATATATGAAGTGCTTTTGGAACAGAAAAAATGATGGTTGTTTCACACGAAAAATTTGCGTCAAAGATCGAATAGGTTTTCATCATGAGCTTAGCAAAACCACATCTTTTTTAATCTAGAGACAAAATAATAATCATGGCATTAATAAATTGTTATATGAATGTGCTTTTGAAACAGAAAAATGTGGTGTGTTTCCGAAAAAATTTGGCGTCAAAGAGAATGGATTTTAGTCATGAGCTTTAGAAAAAACATCTATTTTTTAATCTAGAGACAATATAATCATGGCATATACATATTATATTGACATGCTTTCTGAAACAGAAAAAAATGATGGTTGTTTCACGAAAATTTCGTCAAAGCGAATATGATTATTTATCATGAGCTTAAAAAAACCATCTCATTTTTTAATCTTACGAAACCAATATAATCGGCATTATAAATTTATTATATGAAGGCTTTTGAAAACAGCAAAATGATGGTTGTTTTCACGAAAAACTTTGCGTTCAAAAAGAATGGATTTTATCATGAGCTTAGCAAAAAACATCTATTTTTAATCTACGAGACAAAATTATCATGGGCATTAATAACATTTATATATAAGTGCTTTTGAAACGAAAAAATGATTGTTGTTTCACGAAAAATTTTGCGTCAAAAAGAATAGGATTTTATCATGGCTTAGAAAAAAGACATCTATTTTTTAATCTGAGACAAAATATAGATCATGGCATTAATAAATTTATTATATGAAGTGCTTTTGAACAGCAAACAATGATGGTTTTTCAACACAAAATTTGCGTCACAAGAGAATAGGATTTTATCATGATCTTAGAAAAAACTATTTTTTTAATCTAGAGACAAAATATCAATCATGGCATTAATAATTTATTAATTGAATGCTTTTGAAACAGAACAAAATGATGGTTGTTTCACGAAAAAATTTGCGTCAACGAGATAGGATTTTTTTCATGAGCTTAGAAAAAAACATCTATTTTTTTTAATCTAAGACAAATATTAATCATGGCATAATAAATTTGATATATTTGAATGCTTTTGAAACAGAACAATGATTGTTGTTTTCATCAGAAAAAATTTGCGTCAAGAGAATAGATTTTACATGAGCTTAGAAAAAAACATCTATTTTTTAATCTAGAGACAAATATAATCATGTTCATTAATAAGTTATTTTATATGCGCTGCGTTGCCAACAGCAAAAAATGTATGGTTGTTTCACGCAAAATTTGCGTCAACAGAATAAGGTTTTAGCATGAGCTTAGAAAAAACATCTTTTTTTAATCTAAGACAAAATTAATCATGGCATTAATAATTTATTTATTGAAGTGCATTTGAACACGAAAAATGATGGTTTTTTCACGAAAAAAATTTTGCGTCAAAAGAATAGATTTTATCATGAGCTTAGAAAAAAACAGTCATTTTTTATCTAGCACAAATATAATCATGGCTTATAAATTTAATTATATGAGTGCTTTTTGAAACGAAAAATGATGGGTTGTTTCAAGAAAAATTTTGCCGTCAAGAGAAAGGATTTATCATGAGTCTTAGAAAAACATCTATTTTTTAATCTAAGAGACAAATATATAATAGGGCCTTAAATAAATTTATTATCGAGCAGTGCCTTTTGAAACAGAACAAATAGGGTTGTCTTCACGCCAAAAAATTTGCGTCAAGAGAATAGGATTTTATGAATGCTTCGAAGAAAAACCCTCTATTTTTAATTCGAGACAAAATATAATCATTGCCATTAAATAATTTATTATATGAAATGCCTTTTGAAACAGAAAAAATGATGGTTGTTTTCCCACGAAAAAATTTTGGTCGTCAAAAAGAATAGAATTTTATCATGAGCATTAAAAAACATCTATTTTTTAATCTCGAGACAAATATATCAATGCATAATACAGTTATAATATGATATGCTTTTTGAACGAAAAATGATGTTGTTATCAACGAAAAAAATTTTGCGTCAAATGAAATAGGTTTTACATGGCTTGAGAAAAACATCTCATTTTTAATACTAGAGACCAAGTATAGATCATTGGCATTAATACATTGTTATATAGAAGTGCTTTGAAGCAGAAAAAAGCATGTTGTTTCACGAAGAAAATTTGCGTCAAAGAAATAGATTTTATCATGAGCCTTAGAAAAAACATCTATTTTTTAATCTAGAGAACAAATATAATCATGGCATTATAAATTTATTATATGCATGTGCTTTTGAAACGAACAAATGATTGTTTGTTTCACGAAATTTGCGTCAAAGAGAATTAGGTTTTATACATGAGCTATGAAAAAACTCTATTTTTTAATCTAGAGACAAAATATATCATTGGGCATTAATAATTTATTATACTGAAGTGCTTTTGCAACGAAAAAATGAGGTTTGTGTCCGAAAACAATTTGCGTCAAAAGAAATAAGTATTTGATCAATGAGATTATACAAAACATCTTTTTTTATCTAGAACAAATATATAATCATGGCATTAGATAATTATTTATGCAGTGCTTTTTGAAACAGAAAAAATGATGGTTGTGTCACTAAAACTTTGCGTCAAAGAGAATAGATTTTATCATGAGCATTGAAAAAAACATCTTTTTTAATCTGAACAAACATAGACATCAATGCTTAATAAATTTATTCTTGACAGTGCTTTGTGAAACAGAAAAAATGCATGGTTTGTTTCACGAAAAAATTTGCGTCAACGAGAGACTACGTGATTTTTCATGATCTTATAAGAAAAACGCTATTTTTTAATCTAGAGCACAAATATAATCATGGCATTTAATAATATTATTATATAGACGGCTTTTGAAACAGAAAAAATGATGGTTGTTCACAACAAATTTGCGTCAAGAGAATAGGATTTTATCATGAGCTTAAAACAAACTCTATTTTTTAATCTCGGAGACACAAATATAATCATTGCATTATAATTTATTATATGAATTGCTTTTGCAACAGAAAAAATGATGTGTTTCACGAAAAAATTTGCGTCAAAGACATAGATAGGTTTTATCACGCTTAGAAATAAAACAAACTCTATTTTTTAATCTAGAGACAAAATATAATCATGGCATTATAACATTTATTATATGAAGTGCTTTTGAACAGAAAAAATGATGGTTTGTTTTCACGAAAAAAATTTTTTTGCGGTCAAAGAGATAGTTTATCTCATGAGCTTAGAAAAAAACATCTATTTTTTAATCTAGAGACAAATATAATCATGGCATTAAGTAAATTATTATTAGAATGCTTTGAAGCAGAAAAATATGGTTGTTTCAGCGAAAAAAAAATTTGCCGCAAAAAGAATAGGATTTTATCATGAGCTTAGAAAAAACTCTATTTTTTAATCTAAGAGACAAAATATATCATGGCTTATAAATTATTATATGAATGCTTTTGAAACATAGAAAAATGATGGTTTTTCCACGAAAAATATTGCGTCAGAGAATAGGATTTTATCATGAATTAAAAAAAACATCGATTTTTTCATCTAGAGACAAATAGAACATGCTTAATCAATTTATATATTAAGTGCTTTTGAAACAGAAAAAATGATGGGATTTGCCCCAAAATTTTTAAATGTATCTTATTTGTAACTATAAAAAAGCAATTTGAAAAATTATACCCCTAAATTTGGAATTTTTTGATGCTTATTTTCGCACTTATTTCGCGATTTTTAAATTTTCAAAGGACTATTTTAGGATTTTATGGAAATTTCTTAAGGAAAATACAATAAAATATAAATATGTAGTTAATTTTTTGGGATTTAAAATTAAATTAGTGAATAAATTCTTAAAAATCGCGCCTCCAATCGTCGTCCGCAATTGTCGCGTCCGCAATTGTCGTCCGCAATCGTCGTCCGCAATTGTCGCGTCCGCAATTGTCGTCCGCAATCGTCGTCCGCAATTGTCGCGTCCGCAATTGTCGTCCGCAATCGTTGTCCGCAATTGTCGCGTCCGCAAGTGCCGATCCGCAATTGTCGTACCGCCCAAAATATGCTGAATTTTCGACTAAATCATGTCATAACTAGGGAACGGATTTATAAGTTTTTGCTTATTTTTTCTGCGGCTTTAACTCGACGAGAAATGCACGAAAAACACATTTTTTGTCCGAAAATTTTTCGTTTTGACGCACTTATTCGAGCTTAGAAATGCTTATTTTGGATGTTGGCCCTTAAAAATGCATATTCTAGATGTTCGCCCTTAAAATAAGTTTTTGCCCTTATTTTGGCGTTTGTGCTTATTTTCGCACTTATTTCGCGATTTTTAAATTTTCAAAGGACTATTTTAGGATTTTATGGAAATTTCTTAAGGAAAATACAATAAAAAATGAAAAAATGCACCCCTAAGAATCGGCCTAAAAAATTTCAAAAAATAAACCCCTAAGAAAGGACTTTTTCAAACCAAAAAAATTTGTCAAAAATAATTTTTTTTATAACAAAAAAATTTATTAAAATATTGAAAAGGATTTGCCCCAAAATTTTTAAATGTATCTTATTTGTAACTATAAAAAAAGCAATTTGAAAAATTATACCCCTAAATTTGGAATTTTTTGATGCTTATTTTCGCACTTATTTCGCGATATTTTCGCACTTATTTAAGGACTTATTTTGGACTTTTTCGCGCTTACAAATCCGTTCCCTAGTCATAACTTTGCTCAGAAACAACCAAATGAAATAATCTTGGTATCATGCGATAGCATTTGAATCGTTTTATTAGCGTACTAAATTTCAAAAATTTTCTTAAGTTTTTCGTAGGTTATACAATTTTTTTCATGGTTATAACTTTTAGCAATTTTTGGACTTTTTGTTAATTTAATGCATACTTAAACTATATTTTAATAAAAAAAAATACAAGTAACAATAAACAAAACCGTGAGATTTGAACTTGCGCCAGTGGAAGTAAAACGACACTTGACTATCAATATCTGCCCGGATCAGGGATTAGCATACACACAAAAAAAAAAATTTTCTGGTAAAAACAAACGAAAATTCCTCAAAACTGTACCCACCATATAACGGATCCGTGTATATTCGTACTTTGGTAATATGGAATCCCGAATGTTGTGGCAGGAGTGGAAACCTTTGGCAAAACGGAAAATCCACCCGGTACCCGAGAACGAAACATGGGCACGAAAAACTGGGGAAATTCCCCAGGACCTCAACCAAGATAAACGAAACCATCGGTTCGTTAAACATCATTTTTTTAAATAACCCCGGAATATCATTCATCTAAACCAAAGTTTTGGCCCTTAAACTTTTAAGACCTCTTTAGAGCCATAAAAATCTTACCACCGCTCGGCCGGTGGTGCCGGATAAAATTTGGAAATTCTTAGTGTAATTTGTTATCAGATAAAATTTTTGAGTCCAATTTTGAAAAAAAATCTTATACAATGAATATCCGTAGTGACGTTAGTGCCTCTTGGAAAAAATGATAAGGAAAAATGCTTCAAGTTCCAAAAATTTCAACCATTTTTTAATTAAAAACTGCAAAATTATACGGAAATTTGCATAAAATTGCTTTTTAAAACACCAAACCAAAATTCAGATCCTAAATTTAGTGACTTCTCAACCCAAAATTTTTATTTATATGAGGAGTGTCTGGCCATATTAGACGTGCATATTGGCATTATATTGAAATACACTTAAGCATAAAAAGCCAAAAATACGAGTGCGAAAGATCGGCAAGAGGTGAAAAAGAGAGAGACAAGAATTTTCTATTTTTCGAACCCCTCATTTTTACTTGAAAAAAGTTCATTCATAAATAAATAAACAGAAAAACAATATAGGTTAAATAGTCAGCAAAAATTGCTGTTCCTTTTAAAAATGGCACATGAAAAACAATTCATTGTAAATAAAACTCAAAAATTCACAAATATATTTGTTAAATCTCAAATATAAAAAATAGTAAAACTGCCATGTTTAAGAAGAACAAAAAATGATACAATAAACAAAAATTGTTCCCAAAAAACAAAAATGAAAGAACAGCTTAAAAAATATATCAAAATAAATCTTATCGGCCGAACCTCGCAGCTTATTTATATAATCAAAAAATAACATTGTATTAGAATTGACTGACATTACGGCAAACTTTACGAAAAAAGCGCAAATTAAGTAAAACAATTAAGTCATTTTTACCGATTCTATGCTCTTTTTTTACGTTTTTTAGGAACAATCCTGATCCGGGTTGACATTTTGAGAACCGGATTACGAGTCCGGGAAACCAAGATTTTTAAGCTTTCCGGGTCCAATTCTCGGATCGTGATCTGGAAAAAATATTCAATTCTCTATCGGATGCGATAAAAGTTCTCGCACTAATTTGTTTTGTTTTGCCTCTCCGTTTGACAAATTGAAGCAAATGAGAATCGGTAAAAAAAACTTCAGGCACGAAAAATCAATAAACGGGGTTGCATTTTTGTTAAAATTTTTCAACAATGACAAAACAGGAAAAGTTCCAAAATTTTCATCGACATGAATGAATGCCGCCTGAAGGCGGTGAAGGGGGGAAAGGCGTAGATTGGAGATTCCCAATGGCACTATTTTTAAAAGATATAATCAACAGGAAAAATAGTTCGTTGTCTTAAGTAAGACTTTGATGAGTCCAATCAAATTTTATGAGTCCATTCAGAGTTTATGAGTCCAATTCAATTGACTTTTTGATTCTAATCCCATCATTTTAAAAACAACATTTTTACGTATTTCTCTTCTTTCCGTTTTCGTCTTATATTGTGTCATTTTAGCGATAGGGAAATAACTTACCAAAAGAAATGTGAAAATATATTGGACTCGATTCATGTTTTCTGATTTGACTCATAAAATTTTGATTGGACTCATAAACTCTGATGGGACTCATAAAGTGAAATAGAACAGAGACTTTTTCATGACGAATTATCACATCACTCTAATATTGTTAAAATAATCATTTATTTTATTAATTTATTTGTTTCTTTTTGTATTTCATTGAATATTGTTGCCCTTTTGTGGTATTTATTATATTTTTAACTTTTGCTTAATAATTTATTTTTTTCTTTTTTTGTTTATGTTTTAATGAAAAAAGCCTGTCTTACAAAACTTTTTTTTCTTTTGGTATTTATTTCATTTTATAATTCTTAGCTTATATTTATTTGTATTATTTTCCCACTTTTGCATTATTTAATTCAGTTTTTGATGTTATCTTTTGTAATTATTTTTCTCGGCGATGCCATTAAAATCCATCTTTTGTGAGTGTTCACATTCGTATTTCGATGTTATTAATTCACTTTCAGTTATTCTTTGATAAAGTCTGTTGTTGGAGATTTTATTTTACTGTTGACTATCCGAAAATTAATACTTAAAATGTTATTTCGATATTTCATTAGGATTTTTGTTGAATATTTATATAATAATGACAAAAGCCTAAAATGTTACAATTTCTTTACAAAATTTCTCTGCCCTAAATTTTAACTTATGAATAGATTTAAAATTGGTTTCGCCTAACCGAACAATCACTCACTAAAATTAAAAAAATAATAATTTTGTTAAAAACAAAAAAATTATTTTCTTTTTAATACGTCAACATAAATAGAAATATTTTGCAATTAAATGGTAATAAGAAGATAATTTTATTTTATTGTATATAAGATTTCTATCATTTTATTCAAATTAAGCAAAAGTAAGTACAGTAATTAAGTGCATAAAGTTCACAAAAAGAATTGCCATAACTTGATAAGATTTTTTCGAATATCCTATTCAAATAGTGGATGTAATGAATTACTTAAATTGTATATTTTTCTTATTTTTTTAACCACAGAATAAGAAATAAGAACAAATTTCAATAAAAAGAGACAATAACTTTTTTTTAAATAATACACCAAAAAGTTTTGAAAACTTAAAATAATTAAAAAAGAATTTATAAAAATGTTTATATACAAAATTACCATTGAAGAATTTTGTGGGATTCTTAAGCGATTAATTGTATTCGCCGATTGTTGTTCACCAAATTAAATAAAAATTTATCGAAACAAGCCAAAAATGGCATCAACAAAAGGTGATCAATCAACCAACATAACATATTAACAGATCACACAGGCACACCCTCCTTTGTTTACATTGGAGTTTTCCAAGTCAAGGTTCCCCGAATAATGATAGCGACGAGCTGAAAAGAATGGATTTAAATTAGGTTGGGCGGGACCACCAGACTCGGGACTTTTCAGGCCAGGAAAACTCGGAACCAGGACCGGTGCACTCGGTCTTAAACCAGGATCGGGACCTTATTGAAGCAAAATTTTTTGAAAAATGTAAAAATTTTATGAAGAATATTCTTTTGAAATTTTTTTTCATCAATCTCTTTTAGATCATCAAAATAAATGGATAATGTAATATGCTAAAACTAACGAACTTTATTCTTGTCCCCTACCTCAATGTATCTTTTTTTATTCAATTATTAAAGTTCATTTTGATGCTTTACCTTTATGACCTAAAAATACAAAAAAATGCACTAAAAACCAAAGGTAAGAAAAAAACGCACGGAAAATGGCTATTTTAAGCAAAGGCAAAAAATTTTTCAATTTTAAAATTTATATAAAAATCTAAAAAATTTGGCGAGATTTTTGATTATTCCGTTTAATTTTAACAATTATTCGCCAAATCTTACCAACAAATCCAAAATTTCCATTTTTTTATGGTACTTTTTCAAAAATTTTTACAAGTTGATTCTTTTGGATGTATTTTTTGTTTCTATTGCGTTTTTCTCATGAAATTTTCCAAAATCGCAAAATATGACACAAAATATGGGCAAAATCCCAAAATATGACAAAATATGGACATAAATCGCGAAATATGGAAAAATATGGATTTAAAAAACTATCCTAAAAGCTTAAAAACCAAGCTAAAAACATGTTTTCGTGCGTGTCAGGCCGTTGCGTGTTCAAGAAAAAAAATATGGATTTCCATATAAATGACAACCCTAGTTATTATCAGAGAGAAAATTTATATTTGATTTCGCTTTTTCCCCCTAATTTTGAAATTTTCCATATTAATCCGTCTTTAAGAAATAAATAATTAATTCGTTTTTCATTTCTGATAAAAACAATTTTAATTAAATTTGACCGCAGATTGAATGTGCCACAGCTTGGATGGGATATTCTCGCTGGCAAATTGTCTGGAAGTCAAATGCCATCTTAAAATCACATATAAATTTTTATATTTTTTTTTTTTTTGGTGTTATGTTTTACAGTGATAATTATTTTGAAAACTTGCCTGAACTGCTTCCTCTTCCACCAAACTTGAGAAACAATTCAACACGGTGTG
Organism: Heterodera filipjevi; assembly: GCA_039877585.1. Lineage (NCBI taxonomy): Eukaryota > Metazoa > Nematoda > Chromadorea > Rhabditida > Heteroderidae > Heterodera > Heterodera filipjevi. Next base: position 3,993,518 of record JBDPZO010000003.1, read on the forward strand.
CTTACGTTGCCCTATTGGCAGCTCCACACCATACATCTGCAAATAATTTTTCATCTAACGTATCAAACAATATTGCACACAAACAAACCAGGGATGGCGAAGAAAACCGGAATTCCGATGCCGAAAAATCTTTCGGAAATCGGAATTCTGGTACAAGAGTCATCGGAAAGCGGATTTTTTTTTCTACAAAATCACTAATTTTTTTTATAAATTTCTTTTTGCCCAAAAATTTCTCATTTTTTGAAAATTTTTATTTATTTTTGAGAAAATTGATTACGATTTTTTTCCCAAAAATTTCGGAATTCGTAAAATCGGAAATCGTCGCCATCCCTGAAACAAACAAACTTGGAGCTTCTCCCGCAACAAATGTCCTCCGTCTTTGTTCTTTGCCTTCCGCAAAATGCCACCCAAAATGGATGCATTGATCCGCTCCGGTGGCGCTAACAACAGACACACGATACTTGCGCTGGGTCGACAACAAAGTGAGCCGACCCGGCACAGTACAGTATATCTCATTGTTGACAGGATGAAACATCTGTAGATGTTTATAATCAGCAAAATTTCATTTCTTTTTTAATTAAAGGAATTCTTCTATTTTAGTTTTTTTTTCTATTTCTTAGAATATAGTTACTTTGCAAACATATTCTTTTAAAATTTAAGGTTATAGGTTTGGCCTAAGCAAATAAATTTTTCTTTAGGGGTTATTCTGACCGAGTTAAGACCTGTTAGCTCACATGAGGGCTTTTATAAGCCATTTAGGGTGGTTTAAAGTGGTTTCAGTTTTTTGCCTATATTATTGTTAAACGATTTTTTAAATATAAAAGAAGACCACCTCTAAGCAATCATTTTTGGTGCTCTTTCGATTGGAAATTCCACTTGGTTTGAGGTTTCTACGATGACTTTTATAATGCCTTTGTTTATTTTTTCGGGATTTTCGTGCCTTAAATGCCATTTTTGGCATTTTGCCATTTTGGTGCGTTTTTTTTTTTTGGCAGTTTTTGAGTGTTCATTTCCGAATTTTTGAGAAAATTCTTAAGAAAAATGGCAAAAAAATAAAAAATAGACCCCCCCCCCCCTAAAAATTAACCTTTCAGATTTTGAAAAAGTACATCCCTGAGAATGAAAAAGTTACAGAAAATTTGAACTTAAAATTTAAACTTTTTTTATCCATAATTTTTTTCTCAAAAAATTTCTTCTCATTTTTTACTAAAAATTTGCTTTAATTTTAAGTGACAATAATTTTAAAAACAAAATAATTGTCAAAAAAAATCAGAAGGGTCCCTCCTTTGGTTTCATAAATGGTGATTTTTCATATAGCGCCAAAAATTTTATTTTTCGACTTATTCATCGAGTGCAGGGTCCGCGGTTCGGAATTAGTCGAATTGGATGCCGGAATCGTGAACAGCGACCCCAAAAACCCCTAGAAATATTTTTGTACTCGAATTATGAGTGTCGGTTTTTTGTTCGAATTCGGGTTCGGGAGTCGGAATTTTGGAAAACTAAGGTCATATTCGTGATCAGCGCCCCAAATTACCCTAGAAATTGCCGATGCTGTGGACCAAGTGCCGGCCAAGGATTGGATCGGTGGGAGGCAACCCTCCTCCGTCGTGTGCAATGCGTTTTTAGATGAAACAGTGGTGCCGCCGGTCGTCGTCCTCTGCTGCAGTTGAACCGTTTCCATGTCGAAAAAACTTCTGGTCGACCTATGTATGGCTAATTGTCCCACCAAGTTATAAGTTTAATGCTGCCCATCAAAATCCAAAAATCGCAAAATATGGACATAAAATGTGGGCAAAATCCCAAAATATGGACAAAATATGGAAATATGGACATAAGTCGCGAAATATGGAAAAATATGGAAAATATGGGTTTAAAAAATTCGCGCGTTTCAGGCCGTTGCGTGTTCAAGAAAAAAATATGGAATTCCATATAAATGACAGCCCTAATGATTACATCACTTCCCTTATTTCCATTTTTACGGGTTTACTTCTTTTTAGCACTATTTTCTATTGCATATGCACAAATGCCTCATTCATTCCATTTCATATTTCATTTTCAATCTTTTTTTCCTTGAATTGTAAACATTTATTGTGCCGCTTTTTCTTTAATTCACGTAAAAGAGTGTTGAAATAAATAAAAAGCAATCAAAAAAAAATCTTAGAAAACAAAAAATTTAAATTTAAACCAAAATAAAAAGAAAAAATAAAAGTACTCCGATCTTTGTCTTTTCGAACGATTATATTAATAAGTAATTAAAACAAAATTATTTTATTCATTTATCATTCATATGGAAATTTAACCACACAATTATTCGCCAATTGCGGAGATAGCGAAAAAAAGTGCTGTAATAATTATTCTTTTTTGCGTTTAAATATTTTTTTAATTCTATTTTTTTGATAATGAATTAATACAAAAAAATAAATATTTTTCTTACTCAACCCTCTTACAAATTCTATTAAATGTAAAAATTTAAAAAATTAAATAATAAATATATTATTTAAAAAAAATAATTTATAATTAAAATGAATATATTTAAATTCTTCATTAATCTTTTATGCATAAATAACAATTGACATGTAATAATATTAAAATGGAAAAAATAACAGTAATTAGTTAGTAAGTTTACCAATTAAAAAAATAATCAATAAAGGAATATAACATAATATTTAAACAACATTTTAAGTGTGGAACTTTTGTCAGGGGTCGTAGGCTGCCTTCAGGATTGGTTACCTCCGTCGGCTCGACTTTTCAGTGGCTGGGAATTTCCACCACCTACTTCCTCCCTTGGCTCCCTTGAATGATGACGCCGGGGGCGGGGATAAAATCCACTGCGCCAGGAGGGGTCGAACTTGAATAAAGAAAAATATAAAAACGCTTAATTATTAGAAAGAATAATTCAAGTAGTATGAATTACTAAATATAAACAACCAAATTTCTTAATTTAAAACTAATTCAAAAAATACCTCAAAAACAAAAAAAGAAAAGAATAAAAACTATCATAATTTTGAAAATAATAAGAAATGGCTTCTCATTTTAGGTTCCCCTATCGGGTCTTCTAATTTATCCAATGTTCGTGTTCACAAATTATTTTTTTAATAAATATAAATCTCTTTTCAATGTTAGTGATGTTCGAAAAAATTGACGTTTTTGCTTTTTAATATTTTTATTGGCTTGTATTTCAGCTTTCACTTTGCGTATTTGATGTTTTAGGATTTCTTAGTAAAACTATGATTTCACAGAGTTTTTTTTAATTATGACTTAGGCAAAAAGTGCTTTTAAATTCAATACGTTTTTATTGGTATCATTTATTTTTCTCATTTCTTATTGGTTTTTATGAAATTTACGCCTAAAAAAAATAATTAAAAAAAATAATAAATTTAAACCAAGATAAATAAAAAATAAGAAAAGATTATTTGTGGGTGGTATTGAACACAATCACTTTTTTGGAACACAAAGCACAACCAACTGAACCACAACCAATAACACACAAATTAACAGACAAAAATAAAATATTAGTGCAACTTTCCACTAAAATTTTACTCAAACATCTTCCTTAGTAAGCGTAAATCATTGATATGACGATATAATAGATTATTGATAAAAATGATGAATAAAATGTTAATATTAGTCGGCGAATTTAAAAAAACATAAAGCATCTTTTTATTTATTGGGTGTCTCAGGGTTTTGCTGATCGCTCTTTTATATTTGTGTGATTTTTTTAAATTTAAACTAAATTCTTTATCCTTTTATAAATATTTTCTTGGGTTGTGCTGAATTTCTTAGCAACGATTCCTTCCATTTTATAGCAATTTTGAAAATTTTTCTGTTTTTATTTTCTTGTTTATTTTATTGCCTACCGTTTTTCCTGCTCATTTGTTCATTTTTTTATACTTCCTAATAATTGTCATAATATATTGGGTTCAAGGGGTCCGAGGATTTGCCTCCATTCTCGTTAATTATTGATGCTAGTGCGTTTTTGGATGCCACCATTTTCCAGTTTTTTAATAAAATTGATTATATAAAATTTTCTTTGAAGCGACCAAACATTTAATATATGTTTTGATTATTTATTACTTTCTCACGGCGTATTTACTTAATTATCTGAATTTACCAATGATGACTAAATGATGAATTGAATGACCAGGGGTTGACAAAAAAAATTTTTTTTTCTAACGGAAGGTAATATTAAAAAAAAATATTATTTAAATGTATATATTATTTTTTTATTTATGTATTTTCTAAATTCATTAAAGAAAATTTGGGGATTTTTCTCTGTATTTTTATTTATAAACCGCGTTCTGCAAATTAAACTTCTTGGTCTGTATCCGAATTTTCAAAGTTAAAATATTCAATAATTAAAAGACTCATGGTCATGGTCTCTTGGTCCATTTCAAATTTTAAATGCAAATTAATTTAATTAAACTATTTTTTAAATATTTTATCTATTGTTTTTTATTACATTTCTCTGACACAATGGCCAAAAATATTTAATGCAAATAATTCGTAAGAAATTCTTTTTGGAACTATAAATTTATTTTTTTTTTTTGTAGCTATTTACCTCGGCCAAATTATTATTTTCTTAATAATTAACTATTCTTTTTCGTTTAATCAATGTTATTAAGGTTATAATTATTTTAAAAATATATCTAGCATATTGCAAAAAAAAAAATATAAATAAATGTCATTTCTTGCACTTTGTCATATATATTTGCAAGGATAATTTAGCCATTTCTCGAATTCCTTTATATTTGTTTTTTTTTTATATATTTTTGTAAGCTATTACTATTTTTATTTTTCTTTAATTTTTCTGATTTATACCTTGTAACATTGTGACAGATTACTCCAAACAAGTTTATCAATTATTCAATAAATAAATAAAATGGGCTTTTTTTTTGAAATGTATACAAAATTTTATTTATTTTTTATGTTATTTAATTCATGGAATGGTTTTTTTTAATTTCAGTGATAAATTTAATAAGAAATTTTGTCTATTAATAGTTTATTCATCAAATTGATGAACACTGAAGCATTTTTTTTTTTTGCAGTAAATTAATCTTGCAGTCATAGTCCTTATGGGCTGATTTATCCGCTTTGCAGTATTTGTGGGGTTTTTTTATGAAATTTATAATACATAAACCATCAATCCAAATTTAGTCATTTTAGTTTCAAATTATATGAAGGATTCGTTTTTTTCAATAACTAAAGTCCTTGTGGGGTTGTTTCTTTTAGGTATTTCATTTTCTTTTTAAAATATCTAGTTCTCTTTAATTTATTTATTTAGCAATAATATATATATATATTATTTTTTTTTTAATTTTTGACTGCTGCTTTAAGTTTATGTCATAATAAATACATAGTAAATAAGATGTCGATAATTGTATATTCAAATTAGTTAGAGAGTTCTATGCTTTTTACTTTAGTGTAAACGAGCGTCCGGGCACCGCTTCGCGGTGCCCACCCGCTCTTAAGCATCGTTTACAAATTCCCTACGGGTTAGCTTTGTCGAAACTTTTAAATTTATTTGGCGTCAATTCTTAATTGTTTTTGTTTGAAAAAAATAGCAAAATGAGTAATGTTCGAACTTCTCTTTTCTTTTTAACAATAAAATCTGCTTAATACAAATCTGCATCAACTTTTTTTTAAAAAATTTTCTGTCTCCATTTTTCTGTATTTAAAACCCACACTCTGCCTCATCTCTTGTTTTTCTCTCTCCCTTTCTCTACTTCTTTCTTTACTGCCTCTCTTTATCCGTTTCGCTCTATCCCTTTTTCTCATCGAATCTTCTTTCTCTCTTTGCCTTTCGCCCTACCATTTTCTTCGTCTCTCTCTTTCTTCCGTTATTTCTCTCCATTTTTCTCGATCTTTGCTATTTCTCTCTCTTTGTCTCTTTATTTATTTTTCTTTATCTTTTTACTTTGTCTCCCTCTTTTACCTCCCCTCTCTCTTGCTCCTTCTTACTCTGCCTTTCTCCCTCTCTATTTTCTCTCTCTCTCTCGCCTACTTAAGCTTCTTTCTCTCCCGTTCTGTCTTTCTTCCCCTCCCCCCTCTCACCATCTCTTTCTCTAGCTTTCTCTCTGTTTTCCGTTTTCCCCTCCCAATCTCGTTTTCTTTCTCTCTATCCGGATCCGGCCGGATTTTTTGAAAATTCCGCCCAAATTGATTTTTTTTTTTTTGATGGAGCAGGTTCATTTTCACTGTTTGAAGAGGGAATATCGAAAATATCTTTGCCAAAACAGTCCAACTTTGGGTGTCCGGGTACAGTTTAATCATGACTCGCAGATGAAAATTTTAAAATCATCATTTGGGATAAAAATCATCTTCTGAAAAATTTATTAGCATTAATTTTTTAATTTACAGAAGCGGAAGCCGGTGGTGCCGCTAGGCGCCACCAAGAAAAATTTTTCAAATTATTAACGAAATGCTTCAAAAAAATCTTTATGAGTTTTCGTTTATTACTTTTTAAAAGAGCAGAAATTTTTTTGATGTTCTGATGAACTAATAGACCTCTTGAAGATCCTTCGAGTTAAAAAAAAAAGAATTGCTTTCTGGTGGTATCCAACCCAATCGTTTTTTTTGGGACAGGAAGGACAACCAACTAAACCACGACTCAACCATAAATAATTCGAAAATTATCATTATTTTGTAGTGTTTCCACTAAATCTCAACATCTTTCTTCAATGTGGCACCTTCAGCCGGATCCGGAAAAATCCGTAAATCCGATTTACAAAACGCCGGATCCGGAACCGGATCTCATTTTCAAAAATTTTCCGGCGGGATTTTTCCGGATAATCCGGAAAAATCCGGTGACCCAAAAAACCCGGATTCCGGAAAAATCCGGCCGGAGTCAGGTCCGGTGCCTAACACTAATTATTAGGTATACCAAATTTTTTGAAATTATCTAAGTTTATAGAGCTTACCAAGATCAAATGGCCAAGATGGCCATGACAAAGTGACCCCGACCGATTTTTTTATTCTTAATATCGTTTGATAGCAACCATTAAATGGAATTTTCTGATAAAGGCTAATAGAAAACACTTAGGGCATCAAAGGTAATTTTCGTTCTTGACGCACGCACCATTAATCTGAAATATTTTTTAATGGTGAAGTATTTCAAAAGAAATAACATAAATTCAAAGAATTTTCATATTTATTTACTTAATCAAACCCTTTTGTTTATTAAAAATATTTATCGCTGATTTGCAGCTTATTAAGGAATTTTTTAAAACCTTAAAAAACTCAATAGGAATAACATCAAAGAAAAATCCATCATATATTAACATCAATTCTTTTTTTTTGCAATTCTTTTTTTTTTGAATAATAAGCAAAAAAGGCACCGAAAAATATTTGGTAAACAAAAAACAAATGTCAACTGGAAGAGAGAAAGGGCAAGGAAAGAGAAAAAGAAAGAAAGGATATTTTTTTCATTTGGCGTAATGTTTATTTGCGTAAATTCAAACGAACAATTTTTGTGACGGAAACTCAAATAGTATATTTAAGATAAACTCACAATGCAGCGTCGTTGTCGCTCATCAAAGCTGCGATGATCTTTCTCCTGTTTGGTTAAAAAATTAATTTTTGAATTCGATATAGTAACTTGAATTCATTGAAAGTATTATGAAGGCAATAATTATATATTTTTTAATTTAAATATTTAAAATTAAATCATTAACCAACATTTTTTGTTTTTTTTATGAAATTGATAACCCTAAGAATCAAATATTATTATATTTTTTTTATAAATGGCCCTATTATTATACTAACTTTCATATATCGTAATTTTTGTGGTGGCCTTGGATAATCGCTTCTATTTTTCATGATTGAAGATTTTTTTTCAATTTATAAAGATACTTTTTCTTTATTTGTTTAGAACATAGATTAGTTTTAATCTTTCTTTTATTTTTAAAAACAATTAAGTCCAATCTAGGTATTTTTTTTTCTATTTACATAAAAATAAGTAAAAGCACATAATTCTATGTCAATAAAATTAGAAATGCTTTTATTTTCTGCGAATGAGCCAGAGTTTCAGGATATGACATGCCAAACTTTTCATGAATCAATAAAAAGAGCAAATAATAGGTAGGATTCACAGTCGTAGGCGGATCCGGAAGTATTGCTTTATTTACGCAGCACTTAAAGAAATAACCTTAACCCAGGCATCTTCAAGGCCTTCAAATTTGATTTCAAATTTAATATAAACCCTTGCTATTTGGTAACAAGAAAATATTAAAAATGTTTGAATGGATTCTAGTATACAATTAGAGTGTTTAATACAGGGATGCGATCTTAAAATTTTTAAAATAAGAAAATTCCGGTCAAAAAATAAGATTTTGGGGTCAAAAATAAGAACATTTTTGAAAAATGATTGCGAAGCCATTATAGATCAATTAATCCAAAGAAATGAGTTTAAATATTATATTTTTCACTACGAATAATTATTTTGAGCAATTTGGAACTGGAAATAAGCGTAACATGCATTTCGGGGCAAGTTTTTTAGTTGTCGGGCTTTGAACAAATTCGTTTTCTTAGTCATTTTTAGTCAAAATTTGTTAACAAAATACCAAAAATTTTCAAAATTTCCTCGGCGGCGCTTATGAGACCCACCAAATGTGTTTTCATTGATTCTGGGGGTATATTTTGCCTATTAATTTTGTTTAGAAGTTAATTTGTGTGTGTTTGGGCGGTGATTAGGATTATACTCATTTTTTTATTTATTGCTCTTATGATAAAGGCTTATAAAAATAGAAAAATAAAGTATTAAATATTCCATTAGTCTTACAAAAAAATAATAATTTATAGTTTAATAATGGCTTGAGAAATATTTCAAAATTTTTTTTTTATGAATTATGCGCTTGGCAACTTTATTGCGTCGCGTACAATGTCTGAAGTGCGCGAATAAATTTGTCAATTAATTATTTATTAATAAATTATCTTAGTTACTATGTTTTTTGATGAATTAATTTTAAATTTATTACAACAAGTACTTTAACATTGTTAACTTAATTTTGAATTTATTTTCTTTTTTGCTATTATAATTAGCATAAAATTTATTTATTTTTTAGAATTTATTATTTTTTGTGTGCATTATTTTATTTTACTATCGAATGTATTACGAATTATTTATTTTGAAAACGGAAATAACGACCTACCCTAATATACGGTTTTTAATGGCCCATGCATTTCCATTAATAAAAATATTAATTATCTAGCGAAAATTTTAATAGATAAATTGACGTAACATTTATTTTAAATTCAATAATGATTAAAATTAATGCAAATATTGCATCAATAAGTATTAATTAAAAATATTATTTTATATGGGTTTTATTTTATTGGCACGATTGTTTTCTAGTTAATACGGTAACAATATGGATTTGATGGTTTTTTATATAAATAACGCCCTTTTTGATGGTTTTTATATAACGACTCAGCAACAAAAAAAATTTATTATAGCAATATTTGGCACATAGTGAGGAGTAAGGTTGCTACTAATATTTACTAAAAATCCCAAAATATTTAAATAAATATTGACGAAAAAAAGCGAAAATATTGACGAAAATCTTCAAAAATCCCAAAATATTGAAATAAAAATTCATTTTTGCAGTGCAAAAAATCGAAATCGTGTTTTTCAAGATAATTAAAAAAGAAATAAATTTGCATGCCAATTTATTCACTGATTACAGTTGCAAATAAGGTATTTTTAAAATTTCCAGGAAAATGTCAAACAAAAAAATATTTTGATTTTTATAAAAAAAAACTCAAAATTTTTCGTGAAACATTTTTAAAATTTTTTCATCTTTTAGAGGACATTTTTCAAAATTTTTCCAAAATTGATCCTTCTGAATGTATTTTTTGTGCGAATTTTTAGCTTTTTAAAAGAAAAAATCGAAAAATGCCAAAATATTGACAAAACCTCAAACTTTAGTAAAAATATTTTTCTAAAACCCCCTAAAAATATTTCATTTTATTTCGAGTATTTACGTCAAATCCGAAAAATTTAAACGCAGAAATGCTTCATTTGAGCTCCTTTCTTCAATGCATATAATCAAAAAAATATTTAAAAATCGTAGCAACCCTAATGAGGACAATAAATTGATAAATTTTTTGAGGGCTAGCGAAAAGGGAAAAAACCGATTCATATTAGGATTCAGCCCCGACCTGATTCGGAGAATTGCGAAAGTCGTCAATTGCACTTTAATATGATGAGAGTGAGTGAGGGATGGGTGTTGGGTCCCCCAGTCGACTCCACTGTTTGGGACGAGAGAGAAAGTGGGACAAAATGCCGAATGGGAAAGGGACACGGGCACAGATCCGATGGCGTTCCCCAAAAGCCATTAAGCCCAAAAGACCAAATAACTCTCTCCGACTTTATCCGTGTGAATGGAAATATAATATACGTATGATGGAAAAGTATATAAAAGGTGACGAACGATCGGCGACTACCAACTGACTATCCGAACGACTGACTAACCGACCGATTAACTGATCGCTGGGGGAAAGAAAGGAAATGAGGAGATGTGTAATGCAAAGAAGAAAGGGCGGGGATAAAGAAATGGAAAGATGTGTGATGAATAAAGCGTGTAAAGTCCAACTGCTCCCGGGGACTCAAAAGTTTATTTGGGGCATGGGCCAATTCCTTACAGCTCCCCCCCCCCCCTTTGCACAGGATCGTCCCCGATCTCCATAAAAGTTGATGATCCAATCTGGAAAACGGCTTCATCCCTTGGTCCCCAATTCAGACATCTCTCAGTCGTTGCTGATGACCCCGGAAAGAGCTGTTGAAGATTGGGTGCCCAGAAATTTTGGGGGGGGGGGGCGGGAAAGAAAAAAAATGAAGAGCAGTCGAAGATCCCAGTACAGAAAAAAATTAAATGAGAGACAGTGAACAAATTATCAATTAAAGTTTAATATGAGAATAGACAAAAATAAAAGAATGAGAAGAAAGAGAGAAAAGAAAATTGACAGATAATTTACATAAGAGAAAGAAAGAAATGTGAGGGAGGGAAAGAGAAGGCGCTTCACCGATTCGGAGTCTTCCATCTTTCCGTGGATTAAACCTGCTCTCCCCTCTGGGAAATGAGTTCGAACCACCTGGAGGCCCACGCTCATTACCTCTCCACCTTGCATAGAACACTTTCGATCTGACTATGGCATCCCCTTCAAGAACAAGACGTCCGCGTTGGTCATGGTGGCAATGCGGCCGGCGAATGCGATGACATAGTCAGGGCCAACCACAGTAGTCTCCTGCAATGCTTCGTTGAGGAAGCGGCGCCAAGCGGGAGTTCTGCCTAAGATGAGCAGATTGCCAATTACTACTAACCCATGACTGGCACGGGAAAGCGCAACATTGACACGGTTTGGCACAGCCCAAAATGGATCTTCGTTGTTGACATCCACCGTGTTCTGTGAAACGGTGGTGACGATCACCGCAAGTTCCGGTTCATGGCCTTGAGTGGCATCGGCTGTTGTCACAAGAACATTGCGAAGCCCTTGCGCTCGGACCAAACGTCCAATCCGCTCCTTCTTCCTGTGAACAAGGACAATCGGGCTGTCATTTACCGGCAATTTCAGGGAGTCCTGCGCTGTCAGCAGAGTTCGCTTCCGAGGATCTCCCTGGCGCCGAATGGAAGAGACGGCAGATGCACACTCATTTGCCTACGGTCCCCCCTGACCAAGAGTTTCTTCAAGGCAGGCAATCTGAAAGCCAAAGACAGGACCTGGGTGTACGGCGTTTGACCAGCTTCATCGACTAGTAAATGCGTAGTGGCAGCAAACAGGTCGGCCGTCTGTTCAGCGAAGGACAGAGTGCAAAAGCAGATCCTTCTCATGGCGTGCTCTTGCAGAATTTTGGCCACAGTCACTTCCTGGGCGACTCGAGGGCTGCAAACACACGCGGTGACGTAGCGTTCGACCTTTCGAACATCAGGCCTTTCCAGCTGCTCCTTAAACTGCTCGCTGTCCACTGCTGCTGCCAAAAGATGAGGAGAAATGCGCCTCACCTCCTCGACGTAATTCATTTTGCCGGCTCCGCTGAACAGTGCCAACATGGGGATGGCTAGCCCTTCGATGCGCAGTGCCTCCTCCATTTCGATGAACAGCTTGCAGACCGCAATGTTCGGCGGTGCCAATGCCAAAATGCGCGATTCGGGTCGCCTGGGCGACCAGATACCATTTCGGTGCCTTTTCGTCCACCATCCCTTTCGGTGGTGCCTGAGAAGGTGCGTTGATCAGCTTATCCTTGGCGCGGAGACCAATCGCCTCGAGCTTGTCGACAAGCGCTCCGTCATCTTCATTTGCCCGAAATGACGCGGAAGTCGCCGGTCCGTGATTCGCCTGCCGCTTGATCTTGTCGGCCAAGTATGAATGACGTGACGACTGCTCACCTGAAAACCCTCCATTCCCAAATTGGTCATCCACCTCCATCTCATTTGCAACCGGTGTTGGTTGAACCGTGGCCAAGCCAAGTGGATCTCTCGGGTTAGCCTACGGTACAACCTCCAAAACTTCTTCATCTAATGCATTAATGTGCCCGCAGGCATGGACACTTTTCTCCTCCGTAATCTCTTCCTCTCCTTCCTTTTCCAATTCGCCTTCGCTCTCCTCAACCATCTCTCCATCAATCATTTCAGCATTAATTTGCCCGCAGGCGTAATCTTGGGCACTCTCGGCCTCACCTCCTTCAACGTTATTATTATTTTGCCCACCCACAGGCTAACTCAACAGCTTTTTGGGGAGAAGACATTTTGGGATTTGTTGATGAAAAATCTAAAGAGAAAAACTGATGAGGGAAAGGAAAAAAAAATAAATAAAATACAAAAATCGACCTTAACATAATGCTATGTGATCCTAGTAACCGAATGAAATGAAAAATGAATGAAGAAAGGGAGAAGGAAATGCGATTGGAAGATGAATTGCAAGGGGCGATGGCGCGGAGTGGATGTTCCGCAGTGGCAATGAGTCAGCGCATTGGCAAAAAGGCGACAACATTGAGGGACAAATTTGAAATGAAAGGAGAAAAGGATGAGGGGAAAAAAGGAAAGAAAACGGGATGAAACTAGTGATACAGAAATTGGAGGGAAAATGATGGCGAAAAAGGGGTAGACACAATACCTTTTGAAATTAGGCAACAGAAAAAACAATTTTTTATGCAACAATAGAAAAGAACACAAAAACAAAAATGAAAATGAGTCCACCAAATATTAGAAAATATGGGAGTAAATAAGCTTGTTGAGCTCGGTGTGGTTTTTAGGATGTCACAGGCCCACAGAAATTGTTCGGGCCCATATTCAATGACCGAGACATTGAACGAACACTTCCTTTTTCAAAGTAATAAATTTAATGTCTCATTTCAATGCCTGATAGCTAAAAATCTTGCTCCGAATTGTACGATTTGCTTATTTACAGTCCCAAAATGCTCAAAATGATTATGGGTAATGAAAACTATAGTATTTAAGTCATTTACTTGCATAAATTGATGAGCAATTGCTGCGCAATCATTTTTTTAAATGTTCTTTTTTTGACCCCAAAATCTTTTTTTTTGGACTGCATGTCCTTTTTTTGAAAATTTTAAGATCCGATCCCTGACCTAATCATAAATATGAATTCTTTTTCTCCTTTTCCATTTTTTTAAGTAATATTTTAATGACTTTTTGTGTTTTTTTAATTTTATTGCTACTGTCGAAAACACCTAGCACCGCAAAATCTAGCACCTATATCTGTCCGAAACAGCACACTTGAGTAGCGCACGTTTAAGTGCCAGCCTAAGTTTGCTTATAATTTTATATCTTTGGTTTTTAAACTTCCTTGCCCATTTTCTTGCTCATTTTTCCAATTTTGCCCAAATATTTCGTCAAATGATTTTGCCACTTTTTCTTTAACTGTTTCAATTTTTGAAATTAAAAAGATACAACATATATTTGAAAAACAATAAAAACCAGAAATCATTTTATATATTATTTTTCATTTTTGAAAATTGGAGTGTTTTTGGTTACAAACTTTGCACAAAAATAAAAAAAAAATTGGGATTTTTGTGGCGAACTCAAAAATTTATTCGATTATTTAAAAAAGAAAATTCAAAATTTTTGGGATTGAGAATCTCATCTTATAAATCGATGCAAAATTTGCCTTTTGCAGTGGAAATGGGAATTCGTCTATTTCTACTAATCTTTCTTAGAAAACAAAAAATTAATTTTAAACCAAAATAAAAAGAAAAATAAGGAAAAACCCAAAAAGATTCCAAAAACTGATTTTCTTATTCTTTCTAAATCTCACTTCTTTCGTTTCTCTTTTTCTGCATGGGTTTATTTGCTCAATAAATCAATGAAAAAACTGAGGCCGAAGGGGAATTGAGCGGGCGAATGGAAGTGACACCAATAAACAACGCCACACAGAACATTCATTTTCATTCTTTCTATTGCCACTGCAAAAGGCACTTTTTACATCGATTTATATAATGAGATTTCACCAATCCCAAACATTTTGAGTTTTTCTTATTTATTTATCAAATAAATTATGAGTAATTATTTTTTAATTAATCTTCATTTTTTTTTCTATTAAGTGCCATAAATTGTTGATTGTTTGTATTGTATGTATTATATAAGTTTTTGGTTTTTTTATACTTAATCATTTCTAACAAAAAGCACCTTCTTTTTTTTTTTTTTTTGACTATAAATACCGAAAATTTCAACAAAAGTTTTTAGAGTTCGAAAAACCCCAGTATTATAACTTGGGTTATGACAAAAAAAGTAATTATTGCGAAGCTGATCATTGAATTTTTTTTAATTCTCAGTAATAAAAGAATAGCAACAAAGAGCAATTAATTCAAAACATTAAATAAATAAATTCACGATATTGTTTATAGTTACTATAATTTTTAAGTGGGTAAATAACAAAAATTCTGGCAACATTAACAAGGAATCTATTTTGTTGAATATTTGACGAAAGATGGGAAAAAGGACAAAAGTTAGAAATTCATTATGAATATGTGATCAAATTAATTAAATAACGAAAATGAATGAACGCGATTTTATGAGACAAATGGGATCAAGCAGAAAAAATCTTTCTCATAACTGAAACGGAAAAACTTAAAAAAAACCGTCAAAATTTAACCAAATTTAAAATAAACTATAGAAAAAAACGAAGCTATAAGAAAAGGAACGCAAAACTAGAAGAAAATGTTGCGGATAAATTGAACGTAAAACGCTATAAAAAAGCTAAAATTGAAAACAGGAAATTGAAGTTTAAAAAATGTACAAAAATATTGTGAAATGAGAAACCAATTTAAAGAATCAAGAGAAAATTTGCCAATGGAATGGCGCGAATTTAAAGCGATAATTAAGCAGAAATTGACATAAGTAAAACATTTATAAAAAGTAAAAATTTGAGTCGAAGTGAATAAGATCCGCTTGGATTGAATATACAGAAAATGAAACATTTGCGGTATGTAGTTTTCTATATATAATTATCTATAATCTCATTCTATAACCGGTTTTTTAGGAATGAAAATTTTATTTAAAAAAATCATATTATTGCGCAAAGTTTAGAATTAGAAAATTAAAAAAAGTTAACTTATAAATTCCGAATTAAAAAAATTTTATTTTTGATTTTTTGTTCGAATTCAGATTTGGGGTTCATAATTGGTCAAAATGGATGTCAGATTCGGGATCAACGACCCCCGAAACCTCCTACATGTTTTTAAGACAAAAATTTTGTTCAGTGAAGAAACGATCAGTGACGAAATAATCAGTGACTAAAAGATGAGTCGCCATTAGTTTGCTCACTAAATAAATAAATAAATTTAAAAAATTGCGGTGTTGGAAAATTGGAAATGCCAATCTTTTTAACGTACTGATGCAGTAGTTGGTGACTGATCATTTGCGCCCCGCACATTTGCGCCCATTAGTTAACAAATTTATTTCACATAAATGTATTTCCCAAGGGCTAACGGAGAATTATTTATGAAATCAGCCATTAAATGTAGGGGCGCAAACGATGCATAACCCAGTAGTTCAAGAAAACAACTGATTCACATATATTTAAAAATAAAATTGCTATAAAATATATTTCAAAAATCAATAATTAATTTAACATCAATTTTCAATATAATTATAAAAAAAATATTTTGATTATAATATTATATTAAAGTGATAAAGTAAAAATTATAAATAAAAAAGAAATAGTTGGAACATGATTATAGGCTTTAAAAATAATAAATTGCAATAGAAAATTAATTGAATAAAATAATAAAATAATCCATAATCTCAATTAAGAAAAAGCCATTTAAAATATTAACCTTAGCAATTGAGTAAAATTGAATATTCAATGAAATGATAAAACCATTTTATTAAAATAATAAAGTAATTTGCTAAATAGATTTAAGCATGCATTAAAAATTTTTTTGTTATTCTAATCCACATGAAAAGTAATATTCATTCAATGCGACATTAAAAAAAAAATTTAATTTAATTAAATATAAAAAATAAACGCTTATTTTATTTAATAAAATGAAATCACTTCACTCTATTTAGCGGTTTCGTTGAAAGCAGCGAAAGTAAAAATTGCGGTGTTGGAAAATATGGTCGGCCCACAGAAGGCTAAATTTGCGGAGATGAGAAATCTCTTCCTCATATGCGTTATAGCTGATAACGCTAGAAAAATCGGTGGATTCGAAAGGTTTTAGAATTTCCTTAAAAACACAAGAGTTAAATAGCAATTAATATAATGAAATTTCCCCCATGGTAATTAACTTAAAATAATAAAATATAGATAAAAAAATTAATGTACAAAAAGATTCTTAATAAAATTTAAATTATAATAAAATTTTAGAAAATTAAAGTTGAATAAAATTTATTAAAAAATTAATTTTTTTTTAATATAAATAACTGAATAAGGATTGAAGAGTTTTTTTTTAATTTCAAAAGTTTATTTTAAAATTAATGTTAAAATTTATTGCATATTGAATTGAAATGGAGGACTTTTGTTTTGCATCGGAAATATATTCATAAAGATCTTCAACCCAAAAAATGGGCACATTAATACATATGTCATAATTTGAATTAAATATATAAATAAATTAAGCATTAACAAAATGATTAACATTAAATTATGAATTTTATTCAATCCTGTCCATTTTTAATGATGTGATAAAATAAATTAGTTAAATACTTGATTAAGTTTTATGATTTGGAAAATTAAAATAATTATTTAAAAAGTATATAAAATAAAAACATACTTTCAGCAAAATAATGAAATAAGAAATTTATTACATGAAATAATATGCGATTGATTTCAATATAATTCTCTTTAGTTGAAAACGAAAAATTGTTATTCACAAAAATCACTTCTAAAACTAATAAAAAAAATAAGCCAATAGTGATAAAAAAAAATGGCCTGTTTGAACATGCGCTTAATAAATTAATAAATTGAGACCGTGCAATGTCTTTTAAGACTCCAGGCCATGCTCACACAAGAACAAAGAGAATTCATTAAAACATTTTTTGCGATCTTAACTAATCAAGCTAAAAAGCGTTATTAAAATATCAGGCATTTTAAAGAGAACTTAAATAACCCTCCTAATAATCAAAAAAAAAAAAAAAAATTAAAAACAACTTTTTAAAATTTTTTTTCGAAAATAAAACATTTTATAATTTTGACTAAGAAAAAAATAACTTTCTTTTAAATTAAATCTTTCCTAAATGACCAAAATTAAAGTAAAGGAATTTTAAAAAATAAATATTGTAATCAAAGACCCAGATTTAAAAATCTATTAAATTAATTCTAAAAACTAGTTGGAAATTGCAAAAAAACTGCAATAAGCAAAATCAAGCAACGAAACCTTGAAATAGGATACAAACATTAAATTACAGAGTTCTGCCAGATAACCTCGTCTGTTTCAAACTAATTTGATATGTTGGCCCACTGAAACAGGGCTAGTAAATGAACAGGGCACTTTAATTGAAATGGAGGACTTTTGTTTTGCATCGGCAATATATTAATAATTTTTAATCATACTTTTTGTTTAAATTTATAATAATTTAATTTAATAATATAAATAATCGACTTCATTCTGGCAAAAAATGCAAAAAACCCAATAATAAAAATACATTTGCATGATAATACTATTGAGATAATGAATGCATTATGCTATAACAAAAAAATGAAGCTTAATTAAATTACAAAAAAAAAAAATTAATCGATCAAAATTATATAAAAAGCTAACCTG
Source organism: Heterodera filipjevi (assembly GCA_039877585.1). Classification (NCBI taxonomy): domain Eukaryota; kingdom Metazoa; phylum Nematoda; class Chromadorea; order Rhabditida; family Heteroderidae; genus Heterodera; species Heterodera filipjevi. The sequence continues at coordinate 4,011,735 of JBDPZO010000003.1, forward strand.
CTGCTCTTTTATAATAAACCAACGAGTAAATAAAAATGATCATTTCATATAACATTTTTAATTGTATTAAAACTAGTATATTGGAATAAGTTAATTGCTAATATATTACTTAAAGAATAATACTTTTAGCAGGTCAAATGGTCGGATGGGGCAACTGTACATTCGCGATCGAAAGCACTGCCGAAATCTTTAGCTACGGACTTGTGGCCAAAAAAGTTCTTGGCTTCTCAGCAGGAGACACTGATGGATGTCTTCTAAAATAGAAGAGAAACAATTAAATATTTTCAAATCTAACGATTTAAAACGCGAAAAACTCATTTACGCTAAAAATACAAGAACTAATAGTTAAATTAAAAATTCAAAGCTACAAATCCCAAAACCCAAAAATGTAAATTAAAAAAAAATATTGGGAAAAAGAAAGATTACCAAAATAACTGATAAGAACAAGAACTCATATTAATTTATTTCAAATTTTAATCAAAAAAAACTTAAATTGAATAATTAGAAAACTTGAAAAAAGTATTACTTAATATTTTATTTTATTTCAAAAGGGTGATCGTTTTTCTAAATTTTATATTATTAATTAAATTTATTTTTTTATTTTAATTAAATGCTTAAGAAAATCAATTTTTTCTGATGAGTTTTTTGTTTTGTTTTAGTTGTATTTCCCTTTCCGCTTCTCGAGATTTTCTTTCAAAAAGGTCATACAGAATTAAATTTAAATGCCATTTTACTGTATGTTTTATATTTTTTTGAATACAATAATTGAAAAATATTTAAAATGTTATGGCATGTGCATTCTTTAATGTTTTTGAGAAGTAATAAAATTTAAAAATAACAAAACCATATCCATGCCTTATTTTTGTCGTTTTCAAATTTATTTAGATAGTTTGTTTCTATGGCGTTCCTACCGGTTATATTTGGTATCTTTGGGCTCTACATCAACAGAAGTCCTTTTTACCGAACTTAAAAAACCCTTTAAAGATGCTCTTATTTCATGTTTTTAGAAAAATGGAATAATTTGAAGATTATATTTACATTTATGATTTTTAAAGGCATCTTCAAGAATGTAGTCCAGAAATTATTTTTGTTACTTTAGGTTTTATTAATTACTGCATTATTTTATAAATTATTATGCTGTTCTGCAGAACCTGACACATTTTTTTCATTAGGAACTTATCTTGATTTATTACCTTTGTAAACGTTATATGTTGTATCAACCTAGAAATTCTTTAGAAATAATTGTTATTTAATGGGTTTTATTTTTATGCTTTTTACAATATTTTGACAGTTTTTTTTTGATAATTATCATTATCTTGACCTTAATTGTGTTTAGCATTTTTCCTTTATCGTCCTTTCGACTATTTTTGAGCCGGCTTACGATGACTTTTAATGACTTTTTCCCACTTTTTGAAAATTTATGACTTTTTGGCAATTTTTGTGACTTTTCAATACATTTTTGCATATTTTACTCAGAAAATCAAAATTTTTGTAAGAAAAATACGATAAAAATGAAAAATAGACCCTTAAAAATAGACCTTTAAAATTAAAAAAAAATTCAACCACTAAGAATGGAAAAAATCTTTCAAAAATTGCTCCTAAGTTTGAATTTTTTATGTATTTTTTAAAAAAAAATTATTTTCTAATTTTATATTTTTATTTTTCCAAATCATTATATTTTATTTACTTGTCTTCTGTGATAAGAGATTTCTGCTTTATAATGTGATTTTGACTAAAAAATTGCTTCAAAAATGCCAAATTTTTTGCCTTTTTGGCCATTTTTCGTGAATTTTTGTGACTTTTTTGCGATTTTTTATGACTTTTTTAGTCGACTTTTTGGGATTTTATAATGACTTAAATTCCAAGCCTTAGTAATTATTAGTTTTTTAGTACCGGCGGCTCCGGTACTAACCGTTGCCGAATAAACACTGGTAAGAATGGGAGTCGGACCACAAAAAAATAGGAAAAGAAATTTGAGAGAAAAGGGAATTTAGGAGGGAAAATTTTATTATAAAATATTCTTTTGAAGTACTGTTTCTCCACATCTTTTCTTTTGGGTTCAATCAAATCACTCACACCGCTAAAAAAATTTACCCGGCGGCGGCGGCTATCGAAACCGCCGGACAGGACATCTTTTACGTTAGATTTTCTCTTTTTTTATTTGGAAATTCTTCTAATTTGACTTTTTTTTTTGTCACAATCTGTAACAAATCATATTCCGTCAAATATGAGTGTGCGGCGGTGCCGATATGCAACGGCGAGAAAATTTTTAAAAATCTGCGTGATAATAGATTTTGCATAAAGTTATAATTTTTCTTTTATAAATAATTGCGTAAAATTTCAATACATAAGATCAGGGTTCGGATCAGCCAAGACCGATTTCAAAGGAACGATAAGGTGATTTCAAAGGACATAGGGAGTACATTTGGTGAATTCAAAAGACACACCAAAATTATATACAATAAAAAGGGTTAATTTATTCAATTTTTAGATTTTTTCATGAAGGGGGAGGAGGTGGAGGCGGTGCCGATAAGCCAAAAATAAAGGACGTCCTTTGAAATAAAGGACGAATCCGAATCCTCCATAAGATGGTTTTATTTAAAAAAAATCTGAATTTAAATATTAAAAACAAAGAATTTTACGTAAATTTAAGGAAAAAATTAAACTTTTCTTCATACGAAAAATAAATGTTTAAAACCTATATGATATTGATCTTATACAAATTCTTCGATTAAAAAAGATTTCCCATTATAAAAACATAATTATAAAATGTCAAAATCTTTACTATTTTATGAAAAATGAATTAAATTAACAAAAATTCCAATTTTGAACCTTTTCAAATAGTCACAGAAATCGTTATATTTTGAACCTGACAAATACTCAAAATAGCTCGATAAAAAAAGCTATCCAAAAAGATTTTCTCAAAGAAACAAACGCTCAAAATACAAAATAATGCTGGATTGAAGGAAGTCATTTTTTAATTGATAACGGCACTTCAAAAATAATGATCTAATTTTTAAAAAGAAAACCATTCTATAATTTTTAAAATTTTAAGTATTGCACTAAATAAAATATTACCGATTGAATACTCCAATATGATAAAAGGAAAAGATAGCGACTTATACAAGCAAAAAATTTTCCTTCCTATGCATGCGGCCATGATTTCATTTCATATTTAAAAATATATTTTTTTAAGAGAACAATAAAATACAAATAAACAAAACCTATAATTACATTATGCTTCTAAACCACAAATTGACAATATTTAATTCGAAAAACCTAAATTATTAAAATTGTTAACGCCAGGAAATTTTTTGTAAATTTGAGTTTATTTTGGTACCGAATATGATTTATTTAAATATAAATCTACAAAAACAAAACACTGACAAATGCAAATAAGCTTATCCCCAAAGCTTTATTAAATTATTGAATATTTGATTTGAAAACAAATTAAATTAAAAGGTACATCATTATAAAATTATTCTTTGTTTAAATAAATAAATAATGGGCATTTAATTTATAAAATCAAAATTATCCGCAAAAATCAAATATTCAGAAGCCAATTAGTAAAAATAAATTAAAAAAATTAACTTTATTTGATTTGTTTTTAAAAAAAATTCATACTATAAATACAAAAAGATCATTTTTATTTAAATATAGTTAAAAAACAATTATCAATAAATTTTTAAAAACTGTATATTAGCTAAAGATTAATATTTAAGTTCAAGAAAATAACTGCCGAGTTTTGCGAAAAAAAGAAGCAACCAAATAATGATAATTGTTTAAAAAACTTCTGAATTGCTAAAATTATAAATTTTTCATAAAGAAACTAAAAAAATATAAAGATAATGGAATGCCTAAAAAATGTTTAAATTGCGGAAAATTTATGTTTAATGCACAAAAGAAAATCATTTCAGGCAGCCTGTTATTTATTGCAGGTCAGAGAGTGTGTTTTATATTAAAAAATTTTTTATTAATTCTTTTTAATTAATGAAAAAAATGACAGTTCGCGTTGCCCATCAAGAATGCTCCATGTGTGAGTGTCCGTTGAACAAGTTAGTTATGACCCAATTTTTGCAAATTTAGCTTTTGTGCTTGAAAATGCCAAAAAAATAAAAAAAATAAAAAGCTTGGCAACATTCGGATGCTTTTAAGTCCCTATTTGTAAATTATTTAAAAAAAATACACATCATAGATCAAAGAAATGCAAAAATAACCAAATCAATAAAATAAAATTGCGAATTTATAATCTATTTTTTTATGAAATATAATCAAGGATTGTAAAACTTTTGTTTAAAAAGAAAGGTTAATTAAAGTAAAAATAAAAATATATTTCTTATTTATGGAACTGCGCCATGAAAAGCGTCGCCAAATTTCAATTTTGTTTGCAAAAGATCGTTGATGTCAAGGCTTGATCTATTACTTTAAAGCTGCTATGGGTAATTTTTCAGCGATTTTGACTGGAGAAGCTCAGAGTGGGCAAGAAGATGGTGCTATGTCACGGGCACAAATACATATAATTTTTTCTAAGTCTCGCTTTAAATTTTAAATATTTGAATATTTCACAATAAATTAATATAAAACTAAAAGAAGTTTAATTTTCAATGTTTTCAAATAAACTATTCTAATAACATGTATTAACAAATAACCCTTAAATAATTGTAAGACGCTATTTAAAATAAATAATTATGTTTTGCTGACGCTGACTGGCCATTGGAGGCATTAGTCGCATGATAGCGGAATGGCTCTTAGGGATACTTCACTTTACCTTCTTATATAAATCTAAAAAAGCGAAAATTTGCAAAATTTCAAAAATTAAAAAATAAAAAATATTATAAAATATAAATTCCTTAGAGGGGAAATATAAGTATTTTTTAATTGCTTTCCCAAAACAATTCGTAAAATTTAAGTGATGGAAAAAGAATAATTCCAAAATTGACAATTCTTGTAAAAATTATCTGTATATAAAACTTCGTCCCATTTTCAAAAATGGGCGGCCTCTATCGACATACCGGACACATTTACTTAAGATTTCCAAAACCGATCTCAAAAATGATAAAAAAATGACAAGTTTTTCTTCAAAATCTGTTAATAAATCACATCCAGGTTTTCAAAATTTTCTCCGGTGGCGCCTATTGGCACCACCTGAGACTCTACACTTGTTTTTAAATTTTTCTCAAAATCCATCAGAAATTAATTTTTCTTGTGCTAAAAAAATCTTATTTTTGATCAGCGATTTTCTTATTTCGAAAAATTTTCAATGGTACCTTTGCCTTAAAATGTCTTTGACCAGTTTATTTTTATTTCAAAGCATTTTGATACAAGAATTTTTTTAATATGTGGCCAAAGTAAATTGTTTTGGTTTTTTAATTTTATTTTTTAAAACTTTTCTTAAAAAAATAAAAATACCGGTTAGTACCTGGGCCGGTACTAGTACCGGAATCGGGCGAAAAATAGGTACCGGTACCTGTCAGCATGGTACCGGCCCGTACCGGTACCGCTCTGCCCTAGATTTTTTAAAAATAAACCCCAATAAGTTTCTCAGAAAATAACTTTGTCGTTTACTAATAATATATATAACAGAAAAGAAAATATACAATAATCTACGGGAATTACTAATGCTAATGAAACTTGCTTCTTATTGGCAACCAAATAAATAATATTAAATTTCAAATAATTAAATTACTACTATTCAACTTTAATGAACTTAAATTTCGATTAATTTAACATATGCTGGATGCCAAACATTTTCATGAATCGATGACCAAAACGAGAATTAACTTAAGAACAATAATACCAATAAAAAACAATTTTTATTTTATCACTTTGTGTTATTTATAACTGAAAATGCACACTCATTCTATGTAGGACAAAAAAAAGCCCCAATAGAACGTTTGAATATATTTAGCATTCTGTTGCACTTTTTTTTCTCTAACAATGTCTTATTGGACGGTAGTAGTATATAGCCCCGAAACCTCGCGGGTATCTCATGCTATGGGAGGAGGGTGTTTTTCCTTTGACCTAGCCGCCCTAGCCCAAACCTATTGAGCGGTCTTACCGCAGTTGCCTTTGATCCTGCCGCCCTAGGCCAAACCTATTGAGCGGTCTTACCGCAGTTGCCCTTTGATCCTGCCGCCTAGCCCAAACCTATTGAGCGGTCTTACCGCAGTCGCCCTTTGATCTAGCCGCCCCATCCCAAACCTATTGACAAGGATTACCGCAGTTCCCCTTTGGTCTTACCGCCCCATACCGAATCTATTTGTCGGTTTTACCGCAATCCATTGTGGGGGGTACCTTCCGACTGCCAAAAGGTCGCGGGTCGAAAATCCTTTAGTTACCACAAAATGTCGCGGGTCGAAAGACCTTTGATTTACCGCAAAGACAAAAGGTCGCGAGTCTGAAAGTCCCTTTCGATTTACCGCAAAGAGAAAAAGGTCGCGGGTTGAAACCCTTTCGATTTACCGCAAAGACAAAATTTGGTTTGACGCCAACCCCCAAAAGGTTGCGGGTCAACCCCTGTGGGGGGAACCGCCCTGTTTGGCGCCGCCAGTTTGGCGCGGACGGTTTGGCGCCGCCGTTTTGGCGCGAGGCCATTTTGGCGCTGGCCGTTTTGGCGCCGACCGTTTTGGCGCGGCCAGTTTGGCGCGCGTTATAAATTGACTGTTTTAGCGCCATCTTCTTACCTCCAAATTTGTTGAATGAAATTTTTTTTTTCGCTGCGGAAGGCAGTAGGGGTAGGTCCCAAGCCAACTTCCTCCCAATACATAAGGGACTAACTACGTCCCGCACTTTTTACTAAGTTTTTTTTTTAATTACCTAACAGGGATTCTGTATCGGTTGTGTAGTGAATTAAAAATTTAAAAAATGATTATAAACGGTAAAACAATAAAGTCAACAGTATTAAAAAGTTTGTTTCTGAAAGCCCGAAACCAAATTTTTTTTTTAAATATAACCGTTTTTTAAAAATATAACCCTTTTTTAAAAAAATCAAATTTCTTATTTTTTTTGAAAAAATAGAAAATCTTAAGTTCAAGAGTTAGGTTTTGAGAAATTTAGAGGTTAGGTTTTCAAAAAACGAGGGGTATATTTCCAACAAGAAATTGGGTTCGCTTTCAGAAAACGCGCTGACCAATGGAAAGAATACGGTAAATATTAATTTTTGTTTGATCATTTTAAATTTTTGCAAACAAAACGAACTAGGCTTGAAAACGGCATTAATTCGTGGAAAAATTCCTAGGGGGTAATGAAAAAAACGGCGCCAAAAAACTCATTTTACAACGGGCGCCAAACTGGCAGCGCCAAAACAGTCAATTTATAACGCGCGCCAAACTGGCCGCGCCAAACCGACCCCGACCCCCTGTGGGGCATTTTTATTTTGAACAAAAAACTCATTTGGACTTGTAATGAAAAGTCAAAATCCCGCGGGCTTTGCATTTATCGATTTTTCCTTCCGCATCCTCCCTCCCTTCCACCGCCGCGCGCCGCGCCGATTAAAGGTTTCACCCCCTAAACGCACGCGATTATCGATTTTTCGCACAAAGGGTGCGAGGCAAGAAAAAGGACGCCAAGTTTTTGAAATAAAAAAGGCACATACCGGTCATATGACAGAACTATTTCGTAATAGTCACGTGCGTAATGCATTGAACAAATTAAGTCAACTACCAATCGATAAATTTCGTTTGCACGCGACCATTCAACTCTTACTTTTTACCTGTCGAGAATGATTATGGCTAAATAAAGGATCGGTCATGTGCCCAATTATTTCGTAATTCATTTACCTTTAAATAAAATTTTGAAAACCTGTCAATCAAAATGATTGATGGATGAAAAAAGAGCACGTGCCCGGTCATATGACCAATTATTTCGTAATCGCACGCGACCTGTCACGTGCCTTTTTAAAAGTTTGAAAACCTGTTGATCAAAATCCTTGATGGATGAAAAAAGAGCATGTGACCGGTCATATGACCAATTATTTCGTAACTCATTTACTTTTAATTAAAATTTTCAAAACATGTCAATCAAAATGATTGATGGGTTAAAATAAAGCACGTTCATGTGCCCATTATTTCGTAAAAAATTGAAAAAAAAGAAAAGATGAATTAAAAAATGCCATAAAATAAATAATAATAATAATTAAAATAATAAAAATCAATAATATTTAAAATCAATAATATAGCAAATATTTTCAGGATAGAAAACTGGACAAGTTTTGTTTATTTTATGCCTTGACGGCATCTTTTAATTATTCGGAATTGCGTGCGGATAGCTTCAGGAGATTTATGAATAATATTACAAGGCAGCGTGAGGCAGCATCTGAACTTATGCGTAACTCTGGAATTAATGAGACCGAAAATACTTATGGAGTCGGTCATCTGGCGAATGTTCAGAACTAATGGTTAAGTTTAAAGAATAGGCTTTAAAAAAAAATGTGCTTAAGGATGAAAAATACCCGGGCAAATACCGGGTTGTAGGCTTTTGAAAAATTGGCGGACCCGAAAAAAGCGATTCGGGTCTTGTGGAAAGGCCCGATGGGGCGTCAGAATGTTGTGGCTATATTTTTGGAGAATAATCATTGGGATGGTCTAAAGAATTACGTCTGCTTCTTCAACCCGGGAGGAAATTCTGCATCGCTTGCGAGTGTTTTTATGATAAGGATGTTTATCATACGTATGAGTGTCGGGCGAGATGTTATTACTGCAATCGGGTGGGCGGCGCGCCATGCGAGAAGGAAATTGATGTGAAAATAGAGTGCCAGGGGTGTCGGCGTTACTTTTGCAATTGGGAGTATTTCAACTATCATCAGGGACACCAGACGCGCAAGTTATGGAGGCGCTGTATAATATGCAATAAAGTATATCTGTTCAATCAAAAAAACAACATGATCGTGGAGAGACTTATTGTCAACTTTGTGGTGTTAGCCACGATCCAAAGGGGATGTTATATTATGCCGATCGAGGAGAAGGAGGAAAAGGATGTCTACCGGATAATCGTCTTGGTAAGTTGAAAAGACCAAAATAGTAGATTAAAATTTTTTGTTTTCTTTTTAGGATTCGGAGACGTCACAGGATACTGTCTATAAGGGAGACCAAAAGGAGCACGTGATTAATTACATCTCGGTGAGAGTCACGTGCACGGAATGTTGTGATTATGGTAATAGGATAAATTGTAAAATTTGTGGTGATGAGAAGACAAAGGATTGGAGTGAAGCTGAGGGACACGAGCCGACGAAAGATTTTGTGGATTGGATTTTATCGGCATTTGATAAGTCTTGTGAGACATAGCTTTTCGCTCACAATGCGGGAAGATTTGACGGTAAATCGAAGAGCAATGATGTATAATATAAAAGTTGCATTTTAGGTCATTTTATTTTTAATTACCTCTGCCGTGTCGGGAAGAACCCGATGCTTCTTATCAATGGACTCAAAATTTATGAATTTAAAGTGCAAAATTCAAAGAAGCATTCGCATCTGATCTGGAGAGACTCATGTTGATTGCTGCCCGTGAAACTTGAGTCGCTTAAGGCGACATTTAATTTGAATTGTGAAGACAAGCCGTTTTTCCCGTATTACTACAACAAGAAAGAAAATTATGGAACCAGTTTACCGCACCTACCCTCTATGGAGGATTATTCGCCGGGGTCAATGAATAAGGAAAAATTTGAGAATTGGTATGGGGAAAAAAGAATATGTATATACATAAATATATAAATTTTTAGGTACGATGCGAACAAAGAGACGCCGTTTTACTTAGATGAAGAGCTTAAGACTTATTGCCGTAACGATACGGAAATTTTATTACTGTCTATTGTGGAATTTAGAAGAATATTGATTAATGCAATAACCAAGATCAATTGTGCCGGAGAGAGGATGAGTGGAGAAGCAAGAGGGATGGAATCGAGATTCGGCACGCCGGCAATGGGAGAGAAATAAATATTGGGACATTTAAGCTTGACAGATTTATTGAGAATAAATTTGGGAGAGCATCGAAGTGATAGGATGCTATGTGCAAGGGTGTATGCAATGTTATGAACCCACAGATGAACTTATTGGAGGAAGGACGGCCCAGGATTTAAACGATTAGACGCAGGAAAGATTGGCAATTTTGCGGAAAAGTTTGGAAGTCGAAGAAATTTGGGAATTTAAAATTGAAAAAGAATTGAAAAAAGATGAAGAGATGAAGGAATTCTTCGATGACCGAGGAAATGAGAAAGGGTCGATTGACCCGCGTATGGCCTATGCGGGAGGGAGGACGGGCACAGCTTACCCGACTGGATTGCCGACTATAATAATACGGAAGAGTGATGAGATCAATGTAAATTGGACGAGGCCCGAGGATTTGAAGTATACGGGGTTGTATAAAGTGAGAGTCAACCCGCCTGTGGGGGTTGCGGATCCCGGTGTTGCAATTGAAATGTGATGAGAGATTACTATTTCCGGTATGTTGGAGATGTGCGTCAAAATTTAAGAAAGAAACTACTAGATGTAATTAAGTTCCCCCACGACGAGGCTCAACGGAACTATGTGGCGACGTATACAAGCGTTGAATTGGTAAAAAACAAATAAGAGAATCCCGTAATTATTATTTATTTTTTTTAGGCAAAAGCTTTGGAAAGCGGATACACTGTGGATAGATTTTATAAGGCGTGGCATTACGAAGAGGAGGACGAAGACTTATTCAAGGTGTGCGATTGTTTTTGAAGCTGAAAAAAAAGCGAACGGATTTCCTGTGGGTGTTGAGACAGGGGAGCAGAAAGAAATGTAGGGCGGATGAGTATAAAGAAAAATATGGAATAGAAATTGAATTGGCAAAAGTGAAAAAGAACCCGGGATAAATTTTAATTGATAAATTGCTGATAAAGCAAGCAACACCTGGGAAACTTTTCGTTTTTTGATACAGTAAATAATATAGAAGATAACCAAAAAATATATTCAATAAACCGTCCTTTTACAAAAGCTTTATTTTAAAAGCATAAAAATAATTATTTATTAATGCAACCTAATAATTCGGCTTTAAATTAAATTATACTGAATCTTGCGAATAAGAAATTATTTTGGCTTAGCTTAGCATGAGCTAATATGCACGAAAAACGAAATTTTTATAATGCTTTTATTGCCTTTTCGACCGTTTGGGTTATTATGCCTTTTTTGCCATTTTTGTGCCTTTTTCATGTCATTTTTGTATTTTTTATAATTAAAACAATTTTATCAAATATTTCATATTGTTTTTGAGTTTGTTTTATTTTTTCAATCCTTCGTTAAATACTTCATTTTGTTGTTTTACCGATTACGGCTATAAATATATTTTAATATCATGTGCGGGCTGAAAATATTTTTGGGTTTATAATTTATGGAGGGAGGAAAAGTATATTTTGAGAAAGAACAAATTGGGTCAAAATTTTTTTTTTTCAAATTAGGTATTGTATTTTTTTCTTGAGAAGAGGGGAATCGAGACAAAATCGTACCAATTTTCGCCAAATATTTCATCATCTTTGTCTTGTCAGTGGTGGAGTATAGCCAAGCATGTATCTTTATCAACACGAGATAAACGGAAAATAGCCAATTTAAAGCAACACAAGCTTTTACAATATTCGATTTGGCGACGCACAATTTGGGGACAATTAAATGCAATAATAAAGTACTGTTAAAAACGGGGTCAGATTACAAAAATTGGGCAATTTTTGAAAATCATTCCCATTGGTCGATCAGATAATCGATTTGATGCCGTTGTTCCACGCGGCCCCCCTCCCCGCGAATTTTCTATTGTTAATTGGTTATCTTTTAATTTTTTTGGGTTCATCCTTAAGGGTAAAGGTGCCCTTTCGCAATTTTTTTTGTAGCTTTAATTTGTCTCTGATTTATTAATATATAATAATAATCTCCCCTAATGCTGGTTAGACTAAGGTGAAGTTTTTTGAAGTTTTTCAAGCACACTTAATTCAACCTGGAAAGGAATTCTTACCTTTTTATCACTCTGTAAGGAAATCTCTATTTTCCAACAAACATTACATAAATAAAAAAACTTGACTAAATTTTGGTTTTATTATTTTGCAAGTTATTTAAAATTTAATTTTATTATTATTTATGATCTTAAATTAATAAATTTTTAAAAAATTAATAATTTTTAAACATAAGGCTAAATTTTTTTTCGCAATCAAGTGCAGTCTTATGGTTTGATTTAATAAATTTTTGCACTTTAAAATATATAAGAAGGTAAAGTGAAAGTGACTTTTCTTTATTTCATAAATTTTTGTTAGTCTTTGTTTTTAAAAATATATCTTTATAGTTAGAAAATGAATTTGTTTTTATTACTTTTTTTGTACTTAAATGGAGTATTTATTATATTGAAATGATTAAGCCAATTATTATAGTTTTCGGGTTTTCTAACCTAATATTATAATTTTTAGCTTTAACTTTTTTCTAGAACATGAAAATTTGTTTATTTTCTTGACTCGGCCTCCTAGAGCTCAAATGAGGTTACGAATGTATTTAGTATATTTTTCCTATTTATTTATTTATTTTATGTATTTGCTGGATGCTAATGCATTTTCTAAAAAGTGCCACCCAAGCGCGTTTCCTAAATAGGCCATTTTTATGAATTTTTTAGAAAAAAACTGGTCATAACTTTGCTCAAATGTAACCAAATTACACAATCTTGGCATGGTCAAATAGCTATTAGTTAGCTCTATTAGCCATCCAAATTTCAAAAAAAACACCGTTAAATTTTGCGAAAATATAGACCAAAAAATGAATTTTGTGGTTATAACTTACTTAAAATTTAACGATATTTTTTGAAATTTGGATGGCTAATAGAGCTAACTAATAGCTATTTGATCATACCAAAATTGTGTAATTTGGTTGCATTTTAGCAAAGTTATGACCAGTTTTTCCTAAAAAATTCATAAAAATGGCCTATTTAGGAAACGCGCATGGGTGGCACTTGTTAGGAAATGCACCAGCACGTATTTGCTGTAGCCAGTTAATATTTTTAATTATATTTTCAAAGACAAAGTAATATAAAAATATTATCAACTTTTTTGATTTTACACTGCCCGCAAATTTGGGTGTACAGAGTTAAAATTTTGATTTTTAAAAATTTATTATGACAAAAGCATTTATTTGTGTTTTTGTTCCAATTGAAATTAATCATAAACGACCCATTATTGGTTCAAGTTGAAATTGTTTTTACATATTTATTTTTTTCATATTATTAGTTAAGCGGACCTTTTCGTATTTATGGGTTATGATCTTTATATTTGAACAACACAATGGTTACAAATTTACTAATATCCTTCAACTTTTTTTTTATTTGATGCTTTTTTCCTTAAAACGGTTTGAAAAATATTGTTTTTATTTTTAGAAGTTATAGACTTAAAATTATATTGGTTTTTTTTATTTATTATTATGCGCTTGTTTCACCATTTAGGTAATTTTTGATACCCAATTTTTTTTTATAAAAAGATGATTTTTTATAAATTTAATAAATACAAGCAAGATTCGAAATAGCCTCCATTATTATGGATAATGTGTTCCATTATTCAGGCAAGAGATCAATCCCACTGACTTAGAATTCAGGGAGTTAGAGGCTAAAAATAAAAGCTGTCATTTTTGGGGTAGGTATTTTTCACAGCTTATAATATGACCGTAAATTGAGATACAGCGACAGACAAATATGCATTGAATAGAGAATGGCATTTTTCAAAACCCACCATGTTACAAAATTTTTATACGGCGATAGAAAAGCATTAAATCAAATATACTTGATGAAATAAAACATGTTGAATCCAAACCTAGTCTTCGAAACGAAAACCTGACCTTTCCAGAGTCTATACTGCTTGAACTTCCTCCCGGTAGCTGAAGCTGTACAAGCTCAGATAGCAAAGATAGGTCAAATCTAAGGCCAGATTTGGATTCTACGGACTTGATTTGGTCATGCTATCTCATTTTTGCGAGTTTTTTTTTTTTTTGATTTTGGTCAAGAGAAAATTCATGGAATATTAAAACGCGAATATCACCCTCACAAAAAAAAACAAATACTGAAATTACAATAACTTTTGTAAAATTGTTCATACATTTGAAAAAAAATACAATTGTTAAAAGCATTTAGAATATATATATACATAAATCGTAATTGTAACTCTGTATAAAACCTAATTTTAGAATGTAAAATGTAATGATTAAAAATTTGAAAATAAAAGTTTATCGTATCTTAAAAAAAAATCTCACCCATAATAATATGGCAATTCGCAAAAAATATAAATTGATTAAACAATCTCCACATGTTCATGCCTATTATGAACCATTCCAATAATATTAATCAATTATCAAGCATTGGATACAGAAAATCAAAAAACAACCAAACCCCTAAGCAAGTAGTACACAAGCAACACTGAACATGATTAAAAGTAAAAAATTATAGAATCATTTAATAAAATTATTTAATTCTGTTGCATACCATTTAAAAATATTAATTTGCTAAATAGACATTAATTCTAAACATATATTGAAAATCATAAAGAAAAAAAACGAAATAATAAAAAAATATATTTTGGAATCTGCCTCATGAAAATGCGGCAAACATAATTAGAACAATATATTTTTCAAAATAAAACAATTCAAATTATCGCTAAAATAAACAAAATTTTTATCAAACAACAAAATAGCATGAATAATAGTTTATTTTTTTAAATGATAAAAAGGGTAAACTTATAAAAGGTTTCTAATAATAAAAATTTAATAAAAAAATTATTAAGAATAAATTTTATTCTAATCCAAGGATTAAAAAGTCTCAATAAAGAGACTGACTGTAACTTTGCGAAAAAAATTATATTTAATTCAAAAAAAGAAAAAAATTTTAAGTTAAATCGACCAAATAATATGTTTACAAAATTTAAATAAGTAAATATGTATATTTATTATATAAATTATATTTACATAAAAATTCACTTAAAGAGTAAATTTTCGAAATTTTTATTCTTTTGAATTATTTACAAATGAATAATTATCGTAAAAATAAAATGTTGATCGATTATTTAGAAAATGAACCATAATTATTTGCTTGCTTGCAATTATTACTTAATATGATATGAATAATTAATGAATTCTTATTTAAGAATTCTTTTGATTCATTTTATTTTATGTAATTTTTTTAATTTCAAGAACCATGCATACGCGGGTCGTTTTTTCTTCTAAAAAGGAAATGAATATTTTTGGAGCCTAGTTGAAAAATTCGCTCTTATTTTAAACCCATGTCTTTAAATATTTTTTCATATAATATTAATTTAAAAATGTATTTAAATCTCATCGTTTTCTTATGTCGGATTTTTAAATTTTTCATCCGAAATTACTAAAAAACTAATTTTTTTTTTTACAAATAATTATTTTTATCTGTTCCATTTTGCTAAAAAATTTGTAATTAAATGAACGAATGGCCATTTTTTGTAATAATAAAATATTAACCTTAACCAATTTTTAGAGCAGTGTTAAAAACTTGTATGTTATTAGCTGTCAAAAACACTATGTACTATGTACCCACAAAATGACAAATTATCGATAATAAAAGTGCATGTTTGACATATGGTTATTTTTGGTTTGATTTTATAAAAAATAAGATTTTGCAATTTCACTCTCTTTTCTTTATATTTATAAGAATTTTGCTCTTTTTCTTATTCTTTATTATTTTTTCATTTTCTTCTCTTCTTTTGTTCGGCGATGTGGGTTGGAATTAAATCCAAAACAAACATACATGGTATTTCTGTCTTTTTCTGCCCATCTTCTGTGTTTATGCAAAAGAAAATAGTTAACTAAGGTCTAAATTAAAAAAATATTAGATGGTCATAATTTGTAGATATTATTGTTTTTTGAACAAAAAAATTTGGTGCGACACATGCCATAAGGGCAAGTCTGCGGACCATTTCGGTGCGACACATGCCCTAAAAGGCCAGTCAGTCAGCGAACCATACAAAAAAGGTGAGCTCAAAAAAAGGCTTAGAGGACAGGAGCCTTTACACTTTTTTCTTTGAAGATACAATTAAAAAAAGTAAGTGCAAAGCCCCTTAAGTAATCTATTCAGGGAACTGATGGATGCCATAAGTGTGCGCTTACAAACTTACATGACCTCTGATTTGGGTCATCATACACTATTTTTATTAGCACACCTTGGCATAATTAGTATGTTTTCTAAAAAAATTTCGTAAAAAATTTTTTGCTTCTTGTTTTCTATTATACATGCCCCTCCCCTATCACAATGATTAACATGTTAAGCAATCGTATGCGGAACGGTCCGTGCTGTGACGAGTCGGTTCTCTTCGGTGCTGTGCGTTGCGGTGCTGTGCGGTGCTGTGGGGTACTGTGCGTTGTGCAGTGCTGTTCTGTGCCGGTGCTGTCTGTGGCCGTGCGCTGCCTGAAAAGTGAAAAATAAAAATTTTCAAAATCATCGTTTGGCTGGCACTAAATGCTCACTAATTATTTTAATAAAATTTTAAAGAGCAAGAATTCCCTGAAAACTGATTGCCAACGGATGATGCTGTGGATGCCGGTGCAGTGAGTTGAGCAGTGACTAAAAGGAAAAATTAATCAAAAGGTGAAAAAATGGTGCTGTGAAGTGCCGGTACAGTGATATGCGCAGTGCCAAAAATAAAAAATAATTAAAAATGTGATAAATAATAAAAAATGGTGCTGTGAAGTGCTGTTGCAGTCCTTGTTATTCAGAAAAAATTTTATTAATTTTTTCTTATATTCAAGCAGTTCCCTAAATTGTTTTTGACAAAACTAAAATTTACCATTGATTGCTGTATTTTTGATTTTTGGATCAGTAAATCAATTGGGAAGTTCAAAAGCTTTAGCAAAATCGATATATATTAATTACATCAATTTGCTGCCCATTTTGGATAACTTGATAAAAATCATTAATCGATTGTAAAACTTGGGTGGTTGTAGACCTTTGCTTAATAAAACCAATAATTCACTACATAAGAATTTGTACTGTTCTGAAATTTAATTATTTCCCGTTTCAAGATTCTTTCGGAACCCTACAAATTGTGCAGGTTAGTGATACCGAAAGATATTTAGTTGTGTCATTACTTTTGCCCTTTTTTTAAACGGGTGTAATGAATGATATCTTTTATAAAGTGGTATTTTACCATCATCAAAAATGACACTTAATGTTTGCTAATAATATGCTATAATTATTAATTAATTTCTTTTAACTTTCAAAATGTTGAAAATTTACCGTAAAATTTCTTCATTTGAAAGCTCAACAAAAAACAAAATTAAAGAAAATATTAAAAAAATTTTCATATCGCAAAAATTCTATTTTGTTTATTCAATAATCACTTTAACTAGTAATTACGGCAAAGATATTAATTAAATTTTGACAAATAATATATATATTTTAATTAAAATTTTATTTTCCTATAATTGTAAATTTTTATAGAAGAATATTGTTTATTGTTACCTTGTTGCGCGTACTCGTTATTAATATTCATTTTGATTCTTCTCGTTTCTCTCTGTCACTCTCTCTCTCTCCTTTTCGGTTTTCCTTCTCTATCTAGTTCTATCTCTCCTATCTTTCACTCTCATTTGCTCTCTCTTCATTATCTTTCTTACCACTCACTTTCTGTTTCTCTCTATCTCTCTTACTAATTCTTTTTTCTCCATTTTTCTCTTTGTTCCTATCGTTCTCTCTTTCTTTGTTTCTCTTACTCCTCTACCTTTATATTCTCTCCACGCTTTTTTTTATTTTCCCCCTTTCTCTTTCTCTATCTCTTTCCATCTCTCTCTCTCGCGTACTTTATTTCTTACCTTATCTTTCTCCTTGTATTTTTCTCTATCTCCTTTTCGGATCTCCCCCCCCCCCCTCATCTCTCCCCCCTCTTATGCGCTTTATGTTTCCTACTCTCTTATAATTTCTCTCTCTCTCTCTCTCTCTCTATCTTTTTTTCTCTTAGTCCTGCTCTCTCCCTCTTTTAATTTATTTCTTTCCTTATAGCGGATTTTTTTTTCGGGACTAATTTAAAAAACATTCCATCCATTTTTCATTTCAATAAGTGTGTAAAAGACAAATTGGTTTACAATTGAGACAACAGATATTAATTTTATCGTGTTCTCACTAAAAAAATATATTTCGAAAGTAAATTGAAAAAAAATCTAAGATGTGTTTTGATTTCAGCCCATTGTTTTCTTATTTTATTTTGATTTCTTACTCTGAGGAAAAAAAGAATTAAAACATTACTATTTTTACAATTTTTGGAGCTTTTCTTTAACCTTTTTGAACGGTTTGTGAATTCAGTTGCTACTTAAGGATTCTGCATCGAATGGTCTAAACAGATTTTTGAAATTTTGGGTTAAAAAAAAGTTTCTCGAGTAAATTTTTGTAAAAATTTTAAGCTTTTTAGATAGTTTTTTAGAAATTGGTCTATAACTTGTCGGGGAGTATGGAAATTGGATTCGAGTCAGGCGGCAGGATAAATGTCGACATTTTTGACGCTTCTAATGAGCTATCCTGCATGCTCCTAGCATTTGTTGGGATTGAGTTATGCGTTGTACTGGAACTCGAAAATTTTGACCTTTTTTTTGCCCAATTTTTGAATTTTTTGGGGATTTTTTTAGTAATTAGGCAGCATCTTTGCGGGGAGTATAGAAACCGGACTTGGGCCTGGGGGGAGGATAAATCAGAAGAACGAGACGGTTCTAATGAGCTTATTTATAGGGTTCTAGCATAATTATGAAGGGGTGTTATGCTCTGTACAGGAATCCTAAATTCACACTTTTTGGGCCCAGTTTTGCGCAAAAACGCGGTTGTTGGCTTATATCTCGGGAACCTGAAAAGTTAGAATCTCAGCGCTGCTTGGTGACTTGTAGAGCTCGCTGAGACGGATTTTAATAAAAAAAAGTTCGACCCTGTAAGTCAAAGTCTAACCTGTGTTATATCTTGTCGAAGTTGCAAAAAATGGCCAAGTTTGGGGAAAATCAAAATTTGAAGATTTTTCCTGTTTAAATTCCGGAAAACACGAATCTTTCATGTATTTTTCCGGCAGTTTACCGGATAATTGCACGAGAGACACAATAAAGGCTGCCCCTTTTAATTGGTGCTAGGTCGTTTGTTAAATTCCGCCACTATGGGCGTTTGTTAAATCCGCCAGGTCGTTTTTTAAATCCGCCAGGGCGTTTGTTAAATCCGCCATCCCCCCTCCCAAGAGAATTTTTTTGAAGATTTAAGAATTTTCCAAAGAAATTAAGAAAAAAAATATAGATATCAAAAATTATCTAAAAAACCTGCTAGAAATTTTTAACTATTTTAAAAATTACAAATTTAAAACAAAAAAAAAAAACATTATTTTTTTTCTGAACAAAATCTAAAAAAATCAAACTTTTTTAAAATTGGCGATGCCAATTTTTTGCACTTTCCGCCCATTCTGCTGCTCCTCCGCAAGTTTAATGGAACGTCTGATCAGCCGAATGAACGCAGCACGCAGCAACTCGTCCGGCTCCTCGTGCTCCACATTAAATTCAAACTCGCTGATGTGACGTGTCATTGAGAAGCGGTCCAGTTTGTGTACATAGTTGGCCGTCTCTCGGTACATTTGACCGCCGCTTTCCTCATCATCATCATCATCATCATCATCGTCATGGCCGCCATGAGCTTTTTGTTTTGCGATATCATCTGCTTGATCCACTGAATCTGAAGAAGAAGCTGCCGGAACAACACCGCACCCGGCTTGAAGGCCGCTATGGAAGTCGTCCGCAGTGGAATAGTCACGCTCAAAATAGGCGATTGAGCGGAAATCCCAACGGTTGGAGGCGCCAACAGCGCTAGCGGCCGCAGCAGCCCTTTGATGCTGTATTGGGGCTGGTACTTTGCGTCTCTGCACACTTCTGGCGCCAATTTTTGACCAATCATCATTATCATCATCATGATCGTCCGCACTTGTTGAAGTTAATGAGGTACGCGCTTTTTTTTGCTGACGCCATTCCCGGCTTTAGGAAAATAATAGGGTAGCTTTTGTTCACGGTATCATTGTGATTCAAAATTGCAAATAAAAAGGTTGTCAACAGCCAAAAATGAAGAAATGTTGAGTGAAACCGAAGTTAAATTTGTCATTTAATGCACGCTTATCCATCACGATGAAGCTTAAACTAATTCAAAAACAAACAGGGACTTTTCCTCGCTCATTGCCGCTGATTGTCATGCGCCTGTTTATTCATTTGCAGGTTTTGCTTTTTTGGTTTTCGGCTCCTCTTCCTCCTCCTTTGGCTTTGATGCCGCCATCTCTCCAAGCACTACAATTTCGGCGTCGTTATCCTCATTACAAACTTCTTATTCTTCGGCGGTGACGACGAGGACGACGCGTCCGCATCGGTGTTGCCGGACATGGGTGCCGCTATGGCATTACTAGCGCCTTCACCGGCGAACGCTTTTGAAATCACCCATTCAAATTGCCGCTCAAACTCCCCCACAGTCGACTCCTTTAAAATGATTATTAGATAAAATATTGTGAGCTATACCGCTATTTTTTTACCTTTAGTGTCATTTTTGCGACAAGTACGGTGTCAAGCTTGGATTGTAGCAGTATTTTAAGCTTGTCCGACTGTTTCTCGCGCATATCAAGCATCTCACCAGCTTTGACGTTCAAATATCTAAACGCTACCTGAGATAACATGGTAGCATACTGCGTTACCTCCGGATTATTGAGGTCTTTCATTTCCACACGCAGGTAAATGCACACCGACGGCTTAGTGGCACGATGATCACATGAAGGGCAGCGTAAATCGGCATCTAGCTTGCGTCGGCAAAACATCCCACCAGACCGGCGAACGCTTTTGAAATCACCCATTCAAATTGCCGCTCAAACTCCCCCACAGTCGACTCCTTTAAAATGATTATTAGATAAAATATTGTGAGCTATACCGCTATTTTTTTACCTTTAGTGTCATTTTTGCGACAAGTACGGTGTCAAGCTTGGATTGTAGCAGTATTTCAAGCTTGTCCGACTGTTTCTCGCGCATATCAAGCATCTCAGCAGCTTTGACGTTCAAATATCTAAACGCTACCTGAGATAACATGGTAGCATACTGCGTTACCTCCGGATTATTGAGGTCTTTCATTTCCACACGCAGGTAAATGCACACCAACGGCTTAGTGGCACGATGATCACATGAAGGGCAGCGTAAATCGGCATCTAGCTTGCGTCGGCAAAACATCCCACCAGAAAATTTTAATGGGCATGCCTAAGCCATAAAAAGCAGTCAAATAACAAGCAATAGTAGTTAGACCAACTATGGAAAAAACGCACATTGTACAAGTTGTATTGCAGGTTGACGAGCCGTGCGCAGATGAAGAAAATGCCGGCTGAACTAAATTCTACAACCTACGCTAGTCCCTTCAGATTGGCAGGCAATTTCTGAGCATCTCAGATGGACGGCGAAATTTCGAAACGCGATAGGCCTCGGGCACCATTTTTATTCATTTTTAATAGCCGCAAATTTTTTTTTATTTTCTGACATTAAATTAATTTTCTATTTGGGATGATAAAATTTATTTTCATTTATTTATAAATGCAATCTTTGAGTTATTGTATTTATGTGCCTATTTTTAGGATTTACATTCAAGTTTCGCACCAGTAATGCATATAATACGAAAAAGGCACCCCTAAAGTAAGACTAAAATTTTCTGAACAAAATAAAACCATAAGATTGACATTTTCTTGAACCGGTCTTAAACCCGAATTACTCGTTTTCGTTAAATTGAATTAGGAGAAGAAAACACGAAAAATAGACAATTAACGGTTGGGGATAAAAAATTTTATTGGTGTCTATTTGACAGTTTTTGGGTTCACCTTTTCCAGCATCTGAATATCATCATTGGCGACCCTCTGCTTTGGCGTATATATTAAATTCGTAAAATATGAGTCATTATGCCTAATAGTCAAAAATTAAAAGCCAAAAAAAACTCCAAAAAAAGGGTAGGTAAAAATCCTTAAAATGTCATATAAAAAGGGGGCGGGGAGGAACAGAAAGGCACAGCACAAATTTGGAGGAGGGCAGAAAGGCCCAATTTGGGGAGGGGGCGGGGGCGCAGGGGGAAGGGGGGCATGAGGGGGTAAACAAAGACAATTTCCTCTTAGAGGGCTTACAATCAGTCGCGCATTTCGCCTAAAGGATCTCACAACATCCCCTCCTCCCTTTGTCACTTAGTTATTCATCTGTCCTTTCTACGGGCACAATTTTATGGGCGGAAGAAAAAGTGCAAATTTGGTTTCCCTTGCCCATTCATTGCCAAGCCCATTTCTGTTTTTTGCGCACATTTACTCCTCACGCTACTCCCTCCCTCCCAAAAAAAGGAAAATTTTATTTCTAATCAGTATCATAAAGTGCTTTTATGTGTAATTATCCTCATAAATATGGTTTTTTGGTTAGCTATTTATGAGATAGCAGTTTTGACCAGAATTCCTAAAAGAAAATTTCTGGCATACTGTTATCTTATAGATAGAAAATCGAAAATGAATGTTAAACAAAAATTCGTGCATTCCTACAACCTATTACCTAAATTTCTTTCCATGATGAGTTTTGCTAAGTGAGCCCATTTTCACAATTTTAAATAATATATCTTAAGGCTGGGATCAATGCCTGCCTCCCTTATCAGGCGTATGGCTGCAGAGCGCATAGCGTCAGCAATTGCAACCAGTCTGTTGAACACCTGGTATGTTCGGCAAAAATCGGGCAATTGCTCCACCATTTGAGCGACCATGTTGTTCAACTGCTTGTTATTGTTGTTGTTTGCTCCGTGCTCCAAGAACAGGGTGCGATCATGGTACGCCCGACCAGCAACAAGCGCCCAAAACATTCAAAAGCGGCGCTCCGCTATGCCATTGTTCCGGATAGGAATGCGAAATTTGTTGTTGTAGCCCCAGTGTGGGTACGGATGGCGGCGGGGCCCACTGCCTTGCGGCGGTGCCACGCAAGTGATCGTCTTTTGTACCGGCTCGGACAACAGCAGAGTTCGTTTGTCCATAATTCCCGCGTCCGGGTCCCCATCTGTGGGGTCGTCGTCATCGCCGCCTCCACCTTCGCTCTGCCCTAATTTTTCCAATTCAGCCATCAGAACATCCGATTTTTTTGTTGTTGAGAGAAAAAGGGGTATTTTTAAGGAGATGAATACAAATTTTAAATAACTTAATGTGAAGGTTCCGATGCCCCATACCAAGAACATCTTTAAAAAAAGAATGTTCTGAATCATAATAATAATATTTTGAAGCTTTGGCTAAAGCTTCGTTTTAAGGGTTTGGCCAATTCTTGCCAAAAATCTCCCACAAACAAAACGGTCAAACGACGTCAAGATAGCTCAGTCATCGCCGAAGCTGCCGGAACAACACCGCACCCGGCTTGAAGGCCGCTATGGAAGTCGTCCGCAGTGGAATAGTCACGCTCAAAATAGGCGATTGAGCGGAAATCCCAACGGTTGGAGGCGCCAACAGCGCTAGCGGCCGCAGCAGCCCTTTGATGCTGTATTGGGGCTGGTACTTTGCGTCTCTGCACACTTCTGGCGCCAATTTTTGACCAATCATCATTATCATCATCATGATCGTCCGCACTTGTTGAAGTTAATGAGGTACGCGCTTTTTTTTGCTGACGCCATTCCCGGCTTTAGGAAAATAATAGGGTAGCTTTTGTTCACGGTATCATTGTGAGTCAAAATTGCAAATAAAAAGGTTGTCAACAGCCAAAAATGAAGAAATGTTGAGTGAAACCGAAGTTAAATTTGTCATTTAATGCACGCTTATCCATCACGATGAAGCTTAAACTAATTCAAAAACAAACAGGGACTTTTCCTCGCTCATTGCCGCTGATTGTCATGCGCCTGTTTATTCATTTGCAGGTTTTGCTTTTTTGGTTTTCGGCTCTTCTTCCTCCTCCTTTGGCTTTGATGCCGCCATCTCTCCAAGCACTACAATTTCGGCGTCGTTATCCTCATTACAAACTTCTTATTCTTGGGCGGTGACGACGAGGACGACGCGTCCGCATCGGTGTTGCCGGACATGGGTGCCGCTATGGCATTACTAGCGCCTTCACCGGCGAACGCTTTTGAAATCACCCATTCAAATTGCCGCTCAAACTCCCCCACAGTCGACTCCTTTAAAATGATTATTAGATAAAATATTGTGAGCTATACCGCTATTTTTTACCTTTAGTGTCATTTTTGCGACAAGTACGGTGTCAAGCTTGGATTGTAGCAGTATTTCAAGCTTGTCCGACTGTTTCTCGCGCATATCAAGCATCTCAGCAGCTTTGACGTTCAAATATCTAAACGCTACCTGAGATAACATGGTAGCATACTGCGTTACCTCCGGATTATTGGTCAACCGTCAAGATAGCACAGTCATCGCCCCAACAGGACGGAGTGGGTTTTGAAAATGATGATTCTGGAAGTCCACTGTACGACCTAAAATAGTCAAAACCAGAACCAATTTTAATAAATGGGAATTTATGGCCAAGGTCAGAAAATTCTAAAGTAGCTATTTATCTGGTTACGCAAAAAGAAAATAGTGGCATGACCATTTGTTAGTTGATTTTAATAATATAACTGAGGTGTCAGATTTTTTTGCTTATAAAAATTGTTCAATAAAAACTTTTAGTTCCTTTTCAAATTCTCGTCACAACGCTCATTGGGATGACCACCACTCTCATGGTTGAAGCCTCGGACACCATCGCAAATGTCAAGGCCAAGATCCGCGACAAGGAAGGCATCCCTCAGGACCAGCAGCGTCTGATTTTTGCCGGCGAGTGATTACAACACAGCCAACCATTTCTGATCATTGCAAATTCTTTAGGGAAGCAACTTGAGAACGGGCGAACCGTTGCCGACTGCGCCGTCCGGAAGGCATCGACCCTATTTCTAACATCCCGTCTCAGCGCCGGCGCGAGGACCAAACTGACGGTATTAGCCACGGGGCAAAACGGGAGAATAAAGGCTGTGGTTTTTCCCAGGTAGTACAATCTTGGAAAAAAAAAGGACTCTGGGTCGAGCCGCCTCCAACCTCACGAAACCTGTAAGGGAGAGCACAAGCACCCTCCCACAGGTGAGGTTGGAGCGCACCGACCCGGAGTCTTATGCAGCGTGGTTCGACGATAGGTTGGCGTACTACATAAATGGGCTGAAAAAGAAAACTCTCTGGCTTCATAAGATATCCTAATAATTTTCATAATGACCTCTTCAACCGATCTTCTATTTTTCATCACTTTTTCGCCGGCCGGCCTTCTGCCAATCAATCAGTCGCTGTTCTTCACTCATTCCGTCTTTTCAAATTGCAGCATCATTCCTCCGACACCCTGCAATTCACACCCGTGCATGGGCTCCTCCAGCGGAAAGTTGTAGGACCCGACGTCGTTCTCGGAGAAGTTTTGGATGGTCATTGTGCCATCGAAGTCCAACGAGGCACTGTCGTAGTCCATGCTGTTTGACCGGCTAACAAATATTGCTGTTCCGTGCTAGCAGCAATTTGGCGTTTGACTATCAATTTTCCGGGCACATTAGGATACACAAAATAATCACCCGTATCAATTTGGATATTGACCTAATATATTAAGAATTTATTATATTTATTGGGCTTAGGACTCATAATTATACCTTTTTCCTTTTAAGTTCAAAATCTTTAAGCATTTGAATGGCATCAATTCCAAGAAAATTGGGTGCCATTTCCCAGGTTGATTGGTGACGTTCATAGCCAAACCACTGGACCAACCATTCATCCTTTCCGGATGAGTGGTTGAAACGATGTGCTAAAATTTTTTCCACCTAAAAAAGAAAAGTAAGACCATAATGTAAACGAAAAGGCCCAAAGCCCTATAGAAACGTTAAAAGAAATTTTTATCATAACGAGGGCTTTTACTTGACAAAATCACCAAATTAATAACTCAAAAATAGTTAGTTAAAACCCTTTAAATTAAAGCATCCAAATATTTGAAAATTTTTGGGAAAACTCATTTAAAAAACCTTTTTTTCCACTAATATAACGAAAATCGATTCAAATATAAAAGTATTTCCCTATTTTTTAGGTGCAAAACATTAAAAAATGTAAAATACTATTACCAAAAAGACATAATTCAACAAAATTATCCCAAATTAAAATTCTCAAAATAATTAAAAGTTTTACTTCATAAATATTTTCATCACCAACAGCACATTGTTGTGCAACGGCATTAAATTCCTGTCCTGATTGTTGTTGTTGTGGCGGCGAGGGAGAAAAGCCAATTCATACTAATCCAAATGTTAAATGAAATGAAAATGAATTTAATTAAAAGCAAATTACTTGGTTTTCTATAAAATTTTCCACGTCCATCAATTCAAAAGGCATCGGAGGACTAAGCTCTTGGTGCCCATGGGTGGGAGAGTGTTGATCACTCTTAACAAATGAAAAATGAATAAATAAATACTAAAATGAAAATAAAGAATTAAAGGATGATCCTCCGGTGCCTGCAAAAAATTTTCTAAATCCAAGAATTCCAAAATACTAGGGCTAATTGAGATGGAGAAAAATTTGCAGGAATATGTTTGAAATGAGAAGAGGTCCTAACATTTTCGCTGCTTATATAAGGCTAAAAATTTAATTTTATTAAATGAAAAGCTCAAAATTTTCGGTAAACATCATTTTGGGATGGGTAAATTGGGAAGTGTGTAGGGCATTCCATCCCCAATGGGAAAATTTCGCAAAATGAATTGTTCTTTCTATGTTGTTTGTACCGCTATTATCCGTTGAAAATGGCCCACCCCTCCCCTAATGGTCATTTCGCCTCTCAGCATGGAACAATAGGGCACTTGAACCGTGCACAATTCTCGCTGTTCTCATTGGCTTTGTTTTGCTCATTTTGGTCACCATTCATTTGGTTATTCGTTTTGGTTTTTATTTTTTATTTTTATCTTTTTATGTTTTATTTTAAAATTATTTTTCACCGCCTAAGGGGTTTTTTAATTAATTTATTTTTTCTTTACTTCCTCTGGGATTTAATATTATTTTTATTTCATTTTAATATCTCTAACTAGGTTTTATTACCTCCGCTGGGATTTACTAATCAATTTAATTTCTCTTAATACCTCGTTTTTGGTTTGCCTCCTCTGGAATTTTTTAATTAACTCAGGTGTTTTTATTTATCTATTCTGGGATTTTCTTATTTGAAGTGTTTTTTATAAGTTATTTAATTATTTTTTGTTTAAAATTTGGTACTGAAGTGTCCTTTTACCTTGGGACTGAAATGGCGGTACTGAAAAATAACAGCCAAAATCTGTTGGAGTAACTACTGTTATGAAAAGGTTTTGTCGAAAAATCAGTAATATTGATGGATTTATGAAACCCTCATGATGGCGGCTTTTATGAAATGCCCCTGGCCGATTAATAAAACACCCAAAGTGGCGGTTTTTATGAAACCACCCAGCAGGCTAGCAGATCACTATCATTTTTTCCGTTTTCCGACTTTTTTTTCTAAACTTTTTACCAAAACAGACAGACCAAAAAAAAATGAAACCGGAAAAGACCAACCTTAAAAATTGACTAAAACATTTGCTGTCGTTTTGCATAATGAAGGATCTTGTTAATTGTAAATTCATTATTTTTTAAATTATTATCTTTTTGCATTTTTAAGTTTAATTCCTTTTATTTTTTTAATTCAATTTCTACCAACAAATAATTAACAAGCACTTTCTGCTTCACCGGCACGACACTCACTTAACGCGTAGAAGGTCATCAGGCAATTGTTCCATTTTTTGAATGTCGGAGATAAAAGAAAAATTAAAATCTCAATTTTTTAGTTTTTGTTTTATGTTTTGCTAGGTACTTTATTTAAAGTTTTTATCCACTTAATAACATTTTTGCATTTAATTTATTATTCTTTTTTTTCAAATATTTCTTGTTCCAAATTGGGAATCAAAGTATCAATATTACAACCCTCACTTATCAAGTTAATCTTTTTTTATTATTATTATGCAAAATGTATTATTTCATTGGAAATTTTTTGAATTTATTTTCTCACGTGATATTTTTATTTGCTTACGTTCCTTCATATTTATACTTTATTTCATTCTAATCACTTTATTTTAATAATTTTCTAATCCCCCACGTTGTTTGGGAGTTTATTTTTCAGTTGTTTTTCATCTTCTATTCATCAACAAAGTTTGATTCTCAGTTCGTAATTTCATTATTTTGAAAATAAATGTTATTTATTTGTTGATGTTTTTTTAAATTGCGATCTGATCATATTTCTATAGTTTTTTTGTGTAATTAATAATCACTTTCAATATTTAAACACAATAAAATATACATTATTACAAAAAACCAATAATAAAAATTCCAAAGAAAACGCAAAACGGACGCTCGATGCTGAGCGATTTTATTAATTTGATTTAAACTATTGCTATTAAAATGTGTACTTAAAAAAAAAATACCAATTAATTTATCTTATCTGTTCGTATTAACATTATTTAAATGGTTTATAATAAATATGCCATTAAGAGAATTGAACTAATAATAAAAATAATTGAGAAATTTCACCAAATGAAAAAATGATTGCAAAAGAAGCAGAAAGAAAATAGAAATGAAATCTTATTAATTAAATATTTTGAGTAGTGCGTTTAGCTAATTTTACTATTGCCAAAATCATTTTAAAAATGGATTAGTGTGAATATTCATTAAAAAATGTATTTGCATTCAATTCATTCAACTTGGTTATTTTCAGGAAATTTTTTTAATGAGTTAGCGCAATCTAATATTTCTTTTTTGAAGGTTTTTAATATTTTGTGTATACGAATTCTTAACTAATTGTGAATCTTAACTATTAATTGTCCTATGCATATTATTCACCAAAAGTATTTGGTTTAATTTTTCAAAATTTGAGGTTTTAAAACTACGTCTTAAAACTTTAGTTTTTTGTCTTTTGAGGATTGTTCAAGAATTTTTTAATTGCACCATGTTATGATCAGATTTTTAAAAGTTTCAATTACTCTAACATTATCTATAATGTTAGAGGGAATTATGAGTATTAAATCCAAAATAAATTTATCCCTAGTTCTTTTCTTAACATGCTGTTCTAATTGATTTTGGCCCATAAAATCGATTAGTAAATTGGAGACGGATTACTAATGAATTTTCGGTCCAATTGATTTTTGGAATATTAAAATATCCTCAATTAATTATAGATTTTTATAATTTTGTACTCATGAAGTTTAGCCAAGTTTCATTAATTAGGATTATCTCTGGGTTCTATTGATTTTTTAAATGTTCAAGGTCGCTAATTTTATTCGATATTGAGCGGGCATTAATCAATAAACTATTTTAAAAAATAGTGACAAACAGTCGCATATTTTTTTAAGCTTAAATTTGTTTAAAAGATAAAATTTTAGCAAAAATTATATTTTTCATTTCGCATCAGATTTAATTTTCAATTTTACTATTATTTTTTGCTTAATTTCTATGAAAAGTATATTATAATTAAAAGAATTATTATTCTAAATTTTTAACTATTTTTCAATAAATGATTTATTTTGATTTTTTTTCATTGTTTGATTAAAACAAAATTAATTAAATTTAAACTTTAAAAAAAGAAAAATATTATATAAGTTGAAATTTTTTCTTAATTCTTTAAACTAGTTGTAGAATAATCAACAAAAAGAATTCCATTCCAATTAAAAAAGCAATATAAAAATCTAATAAACAAATTTTATAAATGAACTCCATTTTTATTTTTAAGAATTTTGTAAATTACGAAAAACAAATTTGGACCATAAATTTTGAATATTTCTATTATAATTTTGCATTATATTTTTTTAATTGTTTTTCATTTTGCTAATTAATATTTTTTGTATTAAAGAAGGAATAACTTTTATAAAAATATTAATTTCTTCTAATTTGCGTTTTTTTTGACTCTTTTTTCTTTTTTTTAAATAATTATAATTACATCTTGCATTCAAACTCAATTTATTGTAATTCTATTATTTTTCTGTATAATAATAACCTTTGCGGCGAGATGAACGTTAACTCTTTTGATTCTGCGTTTTGGTCTTCTCGTTCATCATAATTCGTTTACAAGTTTTTATAATTATGAGCAGATCATATTTTAGTTACTTAGAGTATTTTACTAAAATATAAATGACAATTAATTTAGAAAATATGTCTTTTGTGTTGACCTTAATTTTCGCAATTGGAAGTTTGGGCACCAGAAATTCAAGATAGGGCACATAAAGGGTAGTACAGTACTCGAGACTTTAAATTTCTCGAGTCGACACCGACAATTAATTATAAAAGTAAAAGCAAATATTTATTTTATTCCTGGTGCCCAAACTTCCCGGTGCCCAAACTTTATGTCGCCTTTAATTTTATGATTACTTATTAAAATGTTTTATAGTTAATTATTTGTCCAATTTTTGGTATAAATCTAAATGCGCGATAACCCTTGGGTGCGTCAAAAATACAAATGTCAAATACTATGTTTATTAAATAAATAAAATCCTTATGCTAATTTGTATAAACAATTAAAAAAATATATAAAAAAGTAGAAAAAATCGTTATAAACCTATATTTTATAAAATCAGAAATATTTATTCGGAACCAATTATTTTTATAAAAAAAAATTTGTATAAGTTGACAGAAATCTTGCAATAATTTAAGATATAACCTAATTAGCTTTAAAATGGCTGTTTTTTTAAGAAAAAATTTATTTTGTGAATCTTTAAACCAAATAAGCCAATAACTAAAAAAAATATATAAAAATACTTTCTTTCAACAGGGATAAAATTACGAAAATGTAAAATAACTCATAAAGATTTATTTAATATTATTAGTCTTAGTGATCTCTTTTCATTTATCTGATAAAAAGGCAAATAATTGTTATACAAAAATAAAACATTTTAAATGTAATATAAGATGAATCCTTTTTTTTTAAATAATTTATAAACTTTGTTTTTTGATCACTCACTCATATTCTTTGGAACGATTGTATGGTGATTTTGACAATTGTCTCAGGGCTGTGATTAATTCTTATGAAATAATAAATTCATTTTTAGCTGAATTACAAAAAGATCTTCAATACTAGCTATAAATAAACGTAAGGAAATAGACACAATAAATTATTATAAAAACATAAATAAAAATTTTAACAAGATTCATGAATAATATTGTAAATAAAGTAATTATTCTTCGTCAGTTTAAGACAGAAAATAACGAATACAAAAGGCATACACCCCGTTTTTTTAAAAAATAAATAAAAATCAATGTTGTAAATAAATAAACTGTTTTTTCGAATGATATAAATATTAAAGCTACTGACTCTTATAGTTTGTAAAATTATAAAAGCAAATATATTCCAAATTATGGTAATTTGATAATTATTCAAAAGTAAATTTTCTAAAAACCTTAAATATTATGAATAATCACAGAATTTTTTCTCTATTAAATAAAAAATAGTTTACCGCTGCACATTAAGTGTGCAATAATGTATGGTGGTGACAGAAGGAATGAATGCAGCAGGTAATTATGGTAAAAGTTGGCATATAAAAATTTTCAAACTTTTATTTATATTCATATTACTACAAACTTTGAAATAAAGTAAGCTTTAAATAAAAGTCATAAATAGAAACTGGACATAATGAGTAAAAATTTCTTAATTAAAAAAAGCCTTTTTCATAATTTTAAAAGTAGTATGAGAGTTTAAAAGCAGAATTTAAGAGTTTGGAGAAAATTGCTGTTTCAACTATTTAGCTTTTAATAATAGATTAGTAAATATTCCCAATAAATAATCTAAACAAATTTTTTAATTATTTACTAGCATATGATGGATGGTTTTGGTAAATTTTCGAACTTTCCTTACTAATTAAAAAAAATTTTCATTAATTTTCATTTTATTTTTTAAGGCTTCAAATTTAATTTTGAGCTAATTTCAATTTTTTTTTATTAAACAAATTTCTTGTTAAGAGTATTTATTTGTTCTTTAAAATGGTATAATTATTTTTTGGGACAAAAAATGTGGCGTTGGGATAGACTTGACATTGATAGTAATAAATGGTGTTCAAATTGGAAAATTTTAATTAACTAGCAAGCTTTTACAATAAATTAATAATTTTTTCATGGGGTTTTTTTACCGTCTATGTTTTTTTTTACCTTTAAAAATTTTTCATGGCATTTTTTGGACAACTTCTTACAATACGACTGCAGCGTTCTGTTTCGAACCCCTGGGACAAATTCATTAACCCGCAAAAATTTTAGTATAATCCAAAATTAAATTCATGGCTCTTTTGCTCTTTTGCATGACTAATTCAGTCACGAATCACCAAACCAATTAGTCGTGCCAATCAGAGTAAAAACCACGCCCGTTCGGTTTTCCATGATTTCTGGTTAAGAAATTGTACTTCGAAAGAAGTTTGGGCGTCGGAATTCGGGGTTTAAAATTGAGATCAGTTGCGCCATTCTTGGTATCAACTGAAGTATGTCTGTCGTCACTCGAACAATTAAAATTTTTTGTCGAAAAACGCAATAAGTGATCGGTAGGAATTCAAATGCAAAAAATGGATCAAAGAAATTGGCAAATTATTGGGGAAAATCCTATAAATATAATAGGCAATCGGCAGATTCATACAGTGATTCTTTGTTGTATACACTTTTTGTCAGCTTCCAAAAAATGCCAAAAAAAAAAAAAAGAAAAAATGTCCATGTGAAGTAATTTTCAGTACTGAAACCGCCCCTACTTCGGTAACTACCATAATCATACTTTTTTCGCTTCGCTCACTACAGAATATTATCTGTTCGTAGGGTCTTCTTCTTGGAGATGAATCTGCTAATGTTGCTATAAAAAGTACAATAATTTTTATACATAAATGCACTTCAATTTAACAAAATGTAGGAAATAAATATTTATAAATTTATGACTTATACAAAGCTTAAAAGCAATAAGTGATTTATTCATCAACCAATTAATTGGTTGGAATCATTCAAAGCTTTTCCTAAATATTTTCGACATGGTAAATTCCCGTTTATATTAATGAATCTAATGGATGTACAATTTAAATATTTTCTTTTTATAAAGTATGCTTTCATTTTGAAATTTGTTCATTACAATTTAATACATAAGTCTTATTTAGTTGAGGTTTGGCTATTCAAATAAATAACCAATTTTTTTTTTTTTGTTGCATTAAACGCTATTTTTTATTAGAAATTAAAAAAAAATTAAATTTAACTGAAAAATCTCTTTAAGCTGGTAAGATGTATATAAAATAAATTTAGCAATTCAAAAAAAAATGCTTTATTGCTGTAAATATATTTGAAATATTTGGTAAAAAAAAATAAAAAATTTAGTATTACATATTTCACTTCATCTTTTAATGTAATTATAGTGATATATTAAATTTAAGAAATTAATTAAATTAATAAAGAACCTCATGAAAAGCTTCTTTTGTTCAAGTTCACAGGCAATGAACACATATTTAATGAAAAATAATCATTTTTTTTTACAAATAAAAGTAAAATAATTGAATAAATTTAAGTGAATTTAATTATTTATAAACTATTTAAAGAAAAAATTAAAATTGAAGACGAATAATTATCAAATAATAATACATTTGGAAAAATTTTTCACTAAACTTTTCGGTTATTTTATCAAACTTCTTTTTTCTAAAAAATAAAGAAAAATATAAATTTAAAACCCTTTTTTTATTTTATTTTGTTTAAAATTTAGTATTGTAATAAATTAATTAGTCTTCATCTTCAGTACCATTAATATGTTTATTCATTCTCATTACTTGATTTTATTAAAATGCAGTTTTATTTAAAATTTATTCAACTCTAGAAAATAAATTGGAGTGAGTGGTGAAAAGAATTTGCATTTAAATAATTGAAAAGATTTTCTAACTTATTTAACAAAAAGAATGAATTTCAAAAATACACGCTAAATAATAATAACAAAAATTTATTACTTCTAAAATAGATATAAAGAAGTTCCCGAATTTAAAAAAAATTTTGAGAGTCAATTATTTTCGGTTTTCTCTCAAATTTGCTTTCTGGACAGCAACCTTAGCGGGAAAAAGAACTGCTTTTGACAAAAACACCAGATTTTATAAATAATTTAAATTTACATTTTAAAAATTAATTTAAACCGAAGCTTGATTTTATCCCCCCCCCCCCCTCGAAACTTTGTTTTTTTAAAAGAAATATAAAATATAAAGAATTAAATTATTTTCGAAAAAAATTATTAATAAAGCTATTTAAAAAATTAGCAATTGTAAAAATGCTAAAATTTTTTAAAATTAAAAATTTATTATTTCAAAGCTAGATATTCGCATTCATAGTGATTATAAAAAAATTTTTCAAAAATTATAAAATAAAAAGAAGAAATAATCTAAAACTAAACCTGAATAAACTAGTCTTAATGTAAAAAAATCGAATTTAAAATAATAGTTTAATAAATTTAATATTTAACAATTGATAAAACTTTGTAATAAATAATTAAGAATAATTAGTTGTTTAAACCAGTTTCCAGGCCGGTTGCGCAATTTACGGATGAAGTGCGCTAGAAAAACAATAAAAATAAATTAATATAAAAACGTGAAAACAATAAAGTGTATATATATATATATATATATAATATATTTTTGATAAGGCTAAATTTTTTATTTTTAAAATCATTTGGATTTCAACGAATTTTTTTTTGTTGATTTTTTCAATAAATTATTTGCTTAAAACAAGTTTTTTTTTTTATTTAATTTTAAATGAATAATTATAAAATATAACCAAAAAATAAAAAATATTTATCCACAAAATTTCTTTTGTATCTTTGGTATATTTATGTAAAATCAATCAAACTATGGATTCAGCAAGTCCATATTCCGATTGTCGAGAGATATAATAATTAGCGCAATAAAAAAAACTTTAGCTTAAATAAATAACAAATGGTTTAAGAAAATAATCAAATAAGAAAATTTTAAATGAATAAAAAAGTAAAAATTGGCTTTGGTTAAGTTCTGACGAACAAAGTTATAAATTACCCATTTCGAGGAAACTTTAATTAAAGCAATTTAAGTATTTTTTTATGTGATGTCACAAACAACCGCAGACCCAAGAATTGGTTAGCCCAGGAGTTATAGACTTTAAAATATTTATAGTAAAAAGATCCGATAAATTTTATTAAAGTATTTGGTATTTTAAAATCATATACCCAACTTAAATAAAGAATCTGAACTCAAAACTAAGAAAAAATGTAAGAAATAAAAAATAAATTTCCATCTTTTAAAATCTTTAAAAAACACCAATGATAATTTTTTAAGCTTTTTAACTTATTTTAATTAAAAAAAAACCGCAAAAGATTCCATAAAAAATATACTTAGAATAATGGATTTAAATCTGTATTTATTTTACGTATAAACCCTACTTTTATTAGACATTTATAATTTACATGAAATATTCCCGGTGCGTCGTCCCAGATTGACAGCAAGAGAAGCTTAACGCAATATTAAAAAAATAAAAATAATATCAAAACAATAACAATTAATAATATCAAATTAAATACATGCGAGATTTATACAAAAACCAATGAAGAAAACAATAAAAAAAATTTCTTAGCCTTTAGAAATACAAAAAAAATCACAGAATAAATATTCTTATTCGAGGCTCTGTGTTTTGAAAAGTGCAACTATTTTAATGTGATTAGTATACGGTAGGAAAATAATTGATCTTATATAAGGGTCTTCTTATTAATCACTAAACTCAAAGTCAGGCGGATTTTTTTTTTTTGTTCTCATAACTAGGGTTGGCGGTTTGAAACCGAACCGAACTTAACCAAAAACCGAGATAATCTGGCTTCGGTCCAAAATAAAGATTTTGGTGGGTTTTGGTGCCAAATTAAGATTTTTCAGTTCTATAGTTGGCTGGCACGGAGTTGGCGGGAAGAAGTTTACCCGTTTCATATGGGAGCTCTGTTTATTATTTATTTATTTCTTTATCGGCAATAAAGAAAAGTCCACAAAAAGAAAAAATCCGCTTACTTTGAGCACAAGAAATATGATCGCCAAAAATAAAAAAATTATGAGTTCAATTCATTTCAAAGCTAAACAAATTATGTAAAAAACAACTGTTTACTAGAAAGATTAGTTCTAGTCTTTCCGGTCTTATATTATCCTAATTGAATTGTTTCAATGAAGTTTTGAAACAAAAATGTTTGTTTTCCGAAGATGATTAATTTTTTGTTTTTTATTTTATTTTTTAAGTTTTTTCTAATTCATATGAACAACTTTTTTTTTATTAATTGTTTATTTTAATTGGAATAAAAAATTGAAAATACCAATTTTTTAAATCATTGCCACTGGAAGTTTATTTTAAATAAAATGTACTTAAAAACTATTGGCTTCAATCTTATCACCGCAGTCACTTTAAAGTAACACATGGAAATAAGAGCAAGTCAGAAAAAGAAAACGGAGAAATTAACAAATGTATATGAAAAACATTTAATTATTAAATTTAATATTTTTTAATTATTATTTTATTTATTTAATTTTTTCTCCATCCAACGATTGGTGAAATGATCTAATCAAATTAACAACCAAAAAAATAGTCCAATTAGAGTAAAATTTGAGAAAATCTAAGGTAAAAGGGTCCGGTGGTGCCGATAGGCGCCGCCGGGAAAATTTTTGAAAATTTGGGTCAGATCTGCAAATGGATTTTGACTTAAAATTGAACATTTTTTACATTTTTTATGCAAAAATACCATTTTTTTCAAAGGACATCTTTGAAATAAAGGACACCTCAAATTTTCAAAAAGTAATTTTGAAACTAAGTATTCTAATAAACTGGTAATATAATTATGAATTATCAAATTTCAATATAATAATTCTGACGCAAACGGGCGAACCAGCTGATTGCTGCTTCTCTTGATCATGATAATTTCGTTTAATAAAGAGGGTATTAAATTCAAATACTGCGAATAAGGGGTTAAAGAAATGTTAATAAATTAAAACAGAAAAAAACATTTATGGGAATAACATATTTATTTATTTAGTATTTATTTGAAAAATTATTTAATACCAATTCAATAATAAAATTTTTGTTCCTCTTATAATTTTTTGAAATGCCGTGAAACTCAATTAGGTTATTGCTTAACTGTTTCTTTTTTTTATTCTGAGCCTTATTTCTTTGACAATATTTCCGAATCATATTTTGAAACAAAGTTGTACAATATTTATACGGTAGTACAATTGTTTCATAAGAACCGGGTTTAGGCTTATTGTTGTTTTTGATTTGTATAAATGACTTTTCGCAGGTTATTCCTTTGGAAACTAATAAAATAGAATAATATTAATTATTTAACAAAAAATAAAGAATTACGGGTTTAAAATTTATAATTTAACTTCTCAAAGAGCTACAAGCATTTAAGCGGTTCTAAAATATGCCTCTTTGGTCGCACGAAATTTTTTGCTGTTTTTTATTATTGAAGCTTTTTTTGTTTTTATTACCTGTTCATTAAAATTCCCAAAAATCGGCAAAGTTTGGGCAAAAGACTAACCCTTAACAAATAATCCGCCCGAGTTGTTAATTGGCTCGCTAATAGGCTAATTAAAGAATCGCTGCACTAGAATTGTTCATTAATCTCTCTTCTTTTGTAAAGTTTTATGTCTTAACAAAAATTCTTGGGAAAATTGCCCTTTTCGAAATGGAAAACCTCCGTGCCTCTTATAATCCTTCGTTTTTCCATTTGTTTCTCAATGTTCTCGTAGACCATTGCTTCACTGATGACTATTTTGAAACACTAAATATAGAATCAATTTAAATAATTAAATTAGGTTCTTTTCATCATTTTAATTTGTAGATATTGTTGATGACAATGGAAACTTTTGACGAATTTACTGTTGTTGACGAGAAATCGCTTACTGAATTTAAAGTCGCACGAGGAGCTTGTTTGTTCACAAAATCAACATCTGCGATATAACTCAATTCGCTGCACTGTATTTTTAATTTATTTTACTCTATAATTTAAATAGTGAATTTATTTAAGTGAATTTATTCTCAGTGATTGTATCGATGGCAAGAAGCTTGAAATCAAGGACATTGGAAATGTTTCCGAGCCGAATGTGCCACTAGCGCAAATCATCTACTTTGAATGGAATGATAAGGGGGAAAAAGTGATCAAAAAAGTTCATTTTTTTGAAATACGACATTTTAAATATTAAATTTAGACGAAAATACTCAACGTTGGCTGCAATTTGGTATTCAGCATATGTTATTCCCCTTCATTTGTTGTCAGAATTCTTCAAAAACGGGAAATATATTGAAAAGTAAACCAACATTTCACAGAACCAATTTTCAAGTTTTCACTTTTAGTCAATGGTTTCCGGTCCGTTTGCCGGAAGACGATTTGACGGTACAAATCGGGGACAATCAGGTGAAATACTCGGACGGAATTTTCAGAACGAAATTCGTAATTGATCAATTACCATATCTTCATCAGATTACTGTGTCTGCCCATTGTCTTAAGTCCGTTTCCCTCGTGGTCCGTCGAATGCTCAGCGTGGAGATGAGATAGAAACAGCAGCGACTGATCATTTTGGACGAATTGGGCGTCAACATGGAGCAGTTTATGGAATTTATGGAAGCCATTTCGCCCTTTGCGCTACAGACTCCACTTCTTCCAAACCGTGAAAATTTCATTTTTTAAATATTTTTAATCATTTTTGCAAATTAAGCTAAAAATGTAATGGTGTTGCTTAAATTATCTGACTTCTTCCAAGTGGGCTGGTTGAAGTCGCGTTGTCAGACACATCTAATCAATTGCGTGGAAATTCCGCTGGTCGACCGTTTTCTACTGATCGGAATTATTACTTTTTTCATTTTAATTAATTATCCTTTAGGGGGTCTTTTTACGTTGTAATGCTGATAAATTGCGTGCTTTTTTCAAGTCGAATCGCGAAAAGCATTTGCCTGTCGTGAGCAAAGAATTTTTGGGCGAATTTACTTTTCCACTTGCCAGATGAAGTTCAAATTGGATAATTGTTAAATGATTTTTTCACGTTTTGTTTAAATTCAAATGAGATTTTTTTCCATACAGAACCTTTATTCGAATTTAAGTTATTTTTAACTATATATCATAGCAATATTTTTTTGATGATAAAAAGATAAAAAAATGATAAACATTTTTTAAAAAAATTAGTTTAAATATAAATTATTATTAACTATTAAAAAATTTTGCTTTAATAAGTGTAAAAAAATTTTTTTTTTCTTAATATTCCAAAAAAAATTTCAATTTAAACTCAAATATAATAAATTCTTTTTAAATTTTATTATAAGATTTTTTATTCTATGTGTGACCTTTAATTTGGGGGAGGGGACAATAGACAAAGATGGAATTAGGAACAAAATCCCAAGCGATCATTATGAGTTATTTATAAATAATTGGTGAAACCTGAAAGATATATACAATTGAATTTCTAGGGTGTGGCTCAATGCTTTTGTTTGTGTTTTTAAAGGAAGCCTCCATGACAAATCTGTTTGAGATGTTTGGCGTCTTGTGCCGACCATTGGACAAAGAAGCAAAGGATACCGCGATCATCTCCTAGCTTCTTCGACGCAAACGTATTTATTAACTTTTTATTATATTAATGTTGATGTGTTAATGCAAATCCCATTTCGGAAAAGGTCTGCCGCTCGGCTTATCCAACCATGAAAGGCCATTCAATGAAGGAATGTATTTGATAGACGACGATGATGTCAGTGTAGTTTGTGGGCAAGTGGACCAGGATAATCGCCACGTCGCTAAGAACAAGAAACACAGAACATCGAGGATCCTACACATCGTGTCAGTTGGGGATTTGTTCCAGCTCGACTCAAAGCCGTTTATTATGCCGAAGAGCTTAATGCTGCCAACAACACTCAAAGAATGGAATCAAAATCTCAGCAGCAATTTTCGAATTTTTCGACGTCTTGCTGGCAGTGTTCATGACTGGTTCATGAAGAACCTTCCAATGCGCTGCAAGACCATCCTTACGGTGCGTAAGTGTTAGCAAATATACCGCCCCGATTTTATGGGATTCGATAGTGTGTCTCCTTGACGGATCAAATACACATGTGTGCCCAGTAAGAGCATAAAAACGGAAAATGTGTCTCATTTTCATTTGTGAGCATAATAAAATTTCAAACTCAATTTGTTGGACTGGTATTATTTCCATACACTATTTGTGTAGGCAGATCCCAAAGTTTGAAAATTAATTTTGGAATCCCATGAAATCGTGGCAGTATTAAAATTTGGCCACAAATGAAAATCATCAATATTTATAAATTTGATTGCAACTTATGTCTTAAGGAAGTCCTTCGAGGGCATAAAGGACTGTACGATTTCAACTTTGGCATGTACTACAACCAGCAACAACTGGTTCCATCATTTCTGACGATTACGGCTTACAGTGCGTCAAAGAACATCCATCCGACCACATGCTTGCTTCTCTCCTTAATGCAAAATTTGAAAACAATCGAATTGTTGTCTTCGATGTCAACCCGTCAGAACCAGCTTCATTAGAGGCACAGCAAATATTCCTGGACGCCAAAATGCGCCTTCGCGATTTTGTGGCCACGGAATCCGCCGAGTGCCATTCCATCGGAGGACCGTCTCGTGGAAAATCTGTCCTCGGCCTGAAATGGATTTTGAGTAGCGATTCACTATCCCTGTCCTTCCCCGATGTTCCCAGTCCGGCCCAACTCACCCGCAGACTCGTTTTGAGAACCATGGCTTCATTTTTTGATCCCCTGGGTATTGGGGTTTGCAGTTAAAAATTATTACTAAAGGAAATGCATCTTTGTTATACATTTAATTTTTTCTTACTCATTAATTTAAAATTAACTACAATTTAAATTTTATTTTCAATCATAACTATTTTTTGGATTTTCTTTTTTTGTATCAGCATTTTTTATAATTTTTTATCATATCACGGATTTCTTAAGGGATTTTTTTTTCTCGAGTTGTTTTCTCTTTAATTCTCGTTCTCAGCGGGCCGTATTGAGGCGAATTCCGCTGACCGCCATTTTTAGAATATATTCGGTTTTTAGAACCTTTTTCTATAATTTTCTAACGTATATGGTCACACTCACTTACTTATTATAAGTTATTGTTTTATTTTTCATTTATTGTATAGTGGACCAAATGAATTGTTCCATATGTTTGTCTTCTGAGCGTTTTCGCATTCGTTCAAAGCTAAGCAAAAGATTTTTTCGTTTTTAAATTTATATCGTTTAATATGCTCAATTAAAATTGGTATTTAAAATAATAGTAGGAACCCATTTTAATATTAAGAAGGAGCAGATGCGCTTTTTTAAATAATTTTCATTTAATCTATAATGCTTAAACTTTTCATTTTATTGGCACAATTATAAAGAATTGTTCGAAACCGGAAAGTGGCACCTCCAGCTAAAACCAGGCGCAGCCAACCCTGATTTTACCGTTTTATTATATAGATTTGCTGCAGTTAAATCTTTGGACTAAAGACAGGTATAAAAATACCAAAAAGTAATTCGGTATCGGTAAAGGTTGTATAAATAAATTCAATATTGATTCATTTCATCTAACTGAGATTTAATTTTTGTTTTGTTTCAATTAATTTTTTTTTTATTTTGAAATAAGAACGAACACTTTATGGAATCACATTGAATACGCTGATAAAAATAAATTAGATATCGCTTAAGTATTTTTAATAATAATTTATTTTTTTAAGTAGTCTTTCATTTTATAATTCAAATCTTTTTCCATAAGAAAGCAAGATTATTAGCAGTAACCTTTTCTGCATATTTTTTTAATTGTTAATTAATTTTTTTAAGAATAATGCATTTTTTAATCATTTGTTAGGGGACATAAATATTTAGTCGATTTCTTCTTCAGCATGGAGTATTATTTTTAACAATTAATGAATATCAGAGAAATAAATTATTCGAATTTATCTGGAAAATTTTTCAAAAAGAATTCACAAGGAAAGGGTACAAGAAATGGCTCATAAATTATGCAGAAAAGACGGCTCATTCCCTGAACAGAAAATTATTACTGAACAAAAACAAAATACTGAAAAATTTGGTTTCATTTTTTTAAATATATTTAAAAACGTTAAAAAAGTATTTATTAAAAAAATCTATGGAAGCCGTGATTTAACGATGTTTTCAAATATAGATAAATATATTAGAATTGCTATAAATAAAATTTTTAAATTGTCATATTTATTTAAATAATTAAAAAAATAGTATTCAAACAAAAACTTTTAATGGTATAAAATTTAAAATATTTTAACAAGGTAATAAAAACTAATTTAAAAAAATACAATATATAAAGTCAGCTAAATTGAGTAAAAATTGAACAGTTAAATTGAAAATAAATATTACAAAATTATAATTAAAAAGAAAAAATGATATTGTGATGATAAAATTCAAAAATTAAAAAAAATAAATCTATATAAGAAAAAAATTTTATTTTTTGTTCAACTTTCCACAGTTAGCACAATACCGAAGAGAAATTATCTTGTGAATTTCAGCCATATTTTAAAGTAATTGCCAAATAATTAAATAAATGTATTATAATTAAATATTTTACAAACAAGCGCGCTAATTACTGCATTTAATTTTTTATTTTTTTAAATATAAATATTTGTTCTTTTACTGAAGAAAATTTTTATTTCAAAGAAATTTCTATTAATTTAAGTAAAAATAAACAAAAATGAAAAATAAATTAAATAATAAAATTAATAAAAAAAATATATTCATCTTTATTTATTTCCTCTTTCAAAGTAATACAAAATTGAAAGAATTAACATTATAAATTAATCTAAAATAATAATTATGTTTAAAAATATTTGCATAACTTTTATTAAAGAAAAATATATATATTATTTTATGCTTTTCGATAATTGAAAAAATATCAGCAGTAAATTAAATTTATAAAAATGCTTTTTCATCAACTTTATTTATCTGCTGCAGTTGCACATCTTTAATTAAAAAAAAAGCAAATAGGGTTTAATTTATTAATAAAAAAATAATTTACTTTATATTTAATTTTCAAAAATTAAAAAGGGCAATATTGTTTATATTTATTTGGATTCCAATTGCTTAGAATTTGAATTTTCACAGGGGCACCTAAATAATAGTGAGACTCGAAGATAACATGCCAAGTAATAATGCCCCTTTTTCGCATAAAAAATAAATAAAATTTCAGGAAATATGGAGTAGAATTGGTTGTATTATTGCAAAAAATTGGGCATTTATAGAACTAAAATAATCATATGGAAAAAGGAATTTGTAAAGAAGTACATAAAACATGATGCTAAGAAAAAAAGGAATTAAACAAAAATAAGTTTGGTCCTCCCGACAATTGCGCTCCCCAAATTTTAATTTGAAAAAATAAACACAGCCTTTTTCCAAAAAACGCCTTTCCCATTATGTTTAAATAATTTTTTAAATTATATGGACCATCAATCTCGGCAACATTACGACCAATTATCGATAATCTTTAAAGGGACGCAAATGTCTGGCGCGCAATTGTCGGGGGCGCAAATGTCGGGGCGCAAATATCGGGAGCGCAAATGTCAAAGCGCAAAAGTTATAATGTTGGGAAAATAAAGGGAAATAATCTCAAAATCTGTGAAAAAGGTCAACTACAAAATATTAAACGTTGCAGAGATAGATAGCATCCGAAGATGGAAAGGACAACTTGAAAAACCAAATTTAAATTGAAACTGATAATTAATACAACGCCATTATGAAAAAACTTGAAAATTTTATTAGGATAAAATTTTTTTTGTTTCTGCCGATTTCTGTTCATTGTACAAAAAAAAAGGTGCATGACATTTGCGCCCCGTCATTTGTGCTACAAAAATTGCGCCCCCGACATTTACGCCCCGATAGAGTTAAAAAAAAACTATGAGTTTTATTCGAGCATTCCGCCACAATTGACTTTTCTAAAATTAATCGACCAAACAATACCTACAATTCTAAAATGGCTCCGATTGAAGTTAATTTGGGGAAAAATCCTTGGGTCTGAAAAAAATATTGCTAAAGAAATGTTAAGGTTCTAATGTAATTTTTTTAATAAAAATATCAAAATTTATAAATTTTAAAATTTTTTTCAATCAAGTGTTTTCTAATTCTTTTTTCTTTGTTTCATAATTTTTATTTACTAATTTTTTTTCTTATATTGTCCAATAGCATTATTTTCTATATTAATCTTCTAAATTTTAAAAAATATGATTAAGGTTTTACAAATAAATAAGCGCCAAAACAGACATGAATTTTAACTTGTTAATGGTAAAAAAACTTTCTTAAATTTAATCATAGGTTTTTGAGATTTGGAAGCTAATTGAACCAATTAAATAAAGCTATAGAACTGTATTAAGATTGTTAAATTCGGTTGCTTTTGAACCAGGCTGGCTATCTCACTACATCAAAAA
The DNA here is from genome assembly GCA_039877585.1 of Heterodera filipjevi. Classification (NCBI taxonomy): domain Eukaryota; kingdom Metazoa; phylum Nematoda; class Chromadorea; order Rhabditida; family Heteroderidae; genus Heterodera; species Heterodera filipjevi. The sequence goes on from JBDPZO010000003.1 coordinate 4,056,159, forward strand.
GGCGGTGACAGCCATCAAAAAGACGACAAAAAGGCGGCACCAACCCTCAAAAAGGCGGCAAAAAGGCAGCATTAAAAAAACGCGTATAAACAATGAATTTGACTAAAGGGAAGGGGTGGAGGTGGTGCCGATAGGCGCCGCCAAAAAAAATTGAAATTGGAGGGTATTTTGGTAGAAGATTTTGCACTAAAAAGACAAATTTGTGAATTTTTTTTAGAAAGTTTTTGAGAAAATCTAAACGAATTGGGGGCCAGTGGTGCCGATAGGCGCCAACGGGAAATTTATTTGAAAATGTGGAAATTTATTAACAGATTTTGTCTCTAAAATATTAAATTTTGAGAGCATATTATGTTTTTAGTGAGCAAAATGCAATAAGATAAAAAATTGTATCGGGGGTCGACCAACGTAGCAATGATCAGAAACCTTGAAAAATGGGTTTACTCCAAAAAGAATATAAAAGCAAATTTACCTCTTGTTTTCATATTTTTCCATCCGTGTCTTTAAGCCATACGTAACAATTTTTTTGATGGCCTTAATCATCGGCATCTCTGATTCATTTTCATTTAGTGTCGCTAAAAGACATTTGTAGACAGGTAATACTGATGAAATTGATTCTTCCCTTTTAGAAAGTTGTTTCGTAAATCTGTCAAAAGGTGTCAGCGCCTTTTAAAAAGATAAGGACAGATTAAATGAAAAGGTATTACAGACGAAAGAGCATTGAGCAATTCGAAATCCGGTAACTTCAATTCCGGAAAATCAATTTGGGCCAAATTTAAGGTGCGGTGTTGCTCAATAATTCGGCAACCATGTACAAAGTACTATTCCAACGAGTCGTAATATCCTAAATAATAATTTTTAATACAAAAAAAGGACAGTTTTGTACTTGGATTAACCCATTGGTTGGCGCACCGATTAGTTCTTGTTGGGTTTTAAGTGTGACTTGGAAATTCTTTGAGCGGTTATAGAATCCAACCAAGTCCCGACAGATGTGGATCTCTTTTTCAATTTTGGGAATGCTTTTTCACGGGTGTTCCATTCCATCGGAGAGAGCTTAAAAAACAAAATTACCCTTTTATATATATTTTTTGCGTACTAAATTAATCTTGTGGCAAAAACAATCGAAATGGACTATGTGTAATCCGTCAGCAGCGCTAATCATTGATGCTTCTGCATCCCGTAATATTACATGATCCGATTTTGTTCGATTCCGTATCGATGAAAAAGTTTGGCTATGCAAAGACTTATGTCTGTCCGGCGTTTTGCTCATTCATTGGTTCTATACCAAGAATTTTCCATTTGTTTCAAAATTTATGTCAATGTAATGCGCGGATAGGCTTAAAATGAAAACAAATTAAATATTTCGAAAAAAATTAAAAACCTCAGAAAACTTCTCTTTTTATTCTTATTTTGCCATAAGTCGATAGTAAAGCGTAAGAATTTTGCTCCATTGATAGATTGCTTTAAAAGCTCAAATTTTTCTTCATATTTGCTTTCCAGCAATTTGGTCATAAAACGGCAGTCCTTGTTTTGGTAACTGAATAATTTGGTTTTTAAGGTGATTAATTTCATTGTTTACCTCGGGCACGCTTCCTCAAAAATCTCAACAAATCCTTTTTTCTCAGTCAATTGAATTGGCTCAACTGACAAACAAATGAAACGCAAAATAAGTTCGTCAATTTTTTTCGGTTTTTGATGCGAATTTGACCATTTTTCTTTTGGGCGAAATTTCTCCAAATTCATTTGTTTCATTGGCTTTTGGGATTATGATTCCTCGATGAGATTAGATGGACGCTTTGAAACTGCTTTTGATGCCTTTGCCGAAACATAGTCCTTGTAGACTCTAAGCATAGTTACGTATTTTTCAGAAAAACATAAACAACTTATTGTGCCGCTTCAAATGTATATCCATTCCGCTTGTGCTTCCATCCGTTCTCATAATTATAGAACAACAATTTCGACATTTGGCTCTCACATCGCCTCTTTTGAACTGAAAATAGCGCAAAAAAGAATTTGGCGGTTCGCAGAAATTGAGTTTTCTCTACGTTGACTGAACATCGTCCAGAAAAACATCCTCATCAATAGCATCGATTTCTTTTCCATTATTTGTTTCTCCACTATTTAGTTCAATAACCATTACGCTGAAATTAAAAAAATTAAGTTGTTAATTCATAAGGTATGTGAAAATTTTGGAGCAAAACTTTGTTGTACAATTTATTCCTTCAATTAAATAATTTGGGATAATGTTTATGTTTTCTTTACATCGGGTGCCTATCTGTCCTTGACCCCAAAGCAATCTTTAACAGTGCAAAAATTTCCCGGTTTCCGAGAAACAAAACCCGAGACCGAGAACCGAGACCGAGACACGAAAAACCCGGGAAATTCCCCGAGTCGGGAACCGAGAACCGAGAGTCTCGCACATCCGTAATATTTGGCAATTTTCTTTAAAAATAGCAATTTGATTATTAAATTGTAATTTTCTCGTTAATACAAAACATGACACTTAAGGTTTGATAATAATAGCTATAGTATATTTTTAATTAATTTCTTTTAACTTTCAAAATGTGAAATTTACCGTAAATTTCTTCATTTGAAAGCTCAACAAAAACAAAATTAAAGAAAATATTAAAAAATTTTATATCGCAAAATTCTATTTGTTTAATTCAATAATCACTTTAACTAGTAATAGCAAAATAGTTTTAATATTTTGCAACCACAAAATAATATATATATTTTAATTAAAATTTTATTTCCTTAATTGTAAATTTTTATAGCAGAATTGGTTGATGTGACCTGTGCGCGTAACTCGTTATTATAGTCATTTGGATTTTTCGTTTCTCTCTGTCACCTCTCTCTCTCTCCTTCGGTTTCTTCTCTATCTGTCTATCTCTCCTATCTTTCACTCTCATTGCTCTCTCTCATTATCTTTCTTACCACTCACTTTCTGTTTTCTCTATCTCTCTTACTAATTCTTTTTTCGCCATTTTTCTACTTGGTTCCTACGTTTCTCTTCTTTGTTTCTTTATCCTTTATATTCTCCTCACGCTTTTTTTTATAGTTCCTCCCCCATTCTCTTTTCTTTATCTGCTTGCTCCTATCATCTCCTCATCGCTCGCGTACTTTATTTCTTCGATTATCTTTCTCCTTGTATTTTTTCTCTAGCTCCTTTTCGAATGATCCCCCCCCCCCCTCACCTCTCCCCGCCTCTTAGCGCTTTGTTTTTCCTCTTCTTGAATTTCTCTCTCTCATGCTCTCTCTCTGATCTCTTTTTTTCTACTTAGGTCATGCGTCTCTATCCCTCTTTTATTATTTCTTTCCTTATAGCGATTTTTTTTCGGGACTAATTAAAAAACATTCCATCCATTTTCATTTCAATAAGTGTGTAAAAGACAAATTGGTCTACAATTGAGACAATAGACATTAATTTTATCGTGTTCTCACTAAAAAATATATTTCGAAAAGTAAATTGAAAAAAATTCTAAGATGTGTTTTGATTTCAGCCCATTGTTCTTATTTTATTTTGATTTCTTACTCTAGGAAAAAAGAATTAAAACATTACTATTTTTACAATTTTTGGAGCTTTTTTTAACCTTTTTGGGTTTGTGAATTCAGTTGCTACTTAAGATTCTGCATGAATGGTCTAGACAGATTTTTGAAATTTTGGGTTAAAAAAAGTTTCTCGAGTAAATTTTGTAAAATTTTAAGCTTTTTAGAAGTTTTTTAGATATTGGTCTATAACTTTCGGGGAGTATGGAAATTGGATTCGAGTCAGGCGGCAGGATAAATGTCGACATTCTGACGCTTCTAATGAGCTATCCTGCATGCTCTCTAGCAATTGTTGGGATTGAGTTATGCGTTGTACTGGAACTGAAAATTTTGACTTTTTTTTGTCTAATTTTTGAATTTTTGGGGATTTTTTTAGAAATTAGGCGCTTCTTTGCGGGGAGTTAGAAACCGGACTAGGCCTGGGGAGGATAAATCAGAAGACGACGGTTCTAATGAGCTTATTTATAGGATTCTAGCATAATTATGAAGGGGTGTTATGCTCTGTACAGGAATCCTAAATTCACACTTTTTGGTCCGTTTTGCGCAAAAACGCGGTTGTTGGCTTATATCTCGGGAACCTGAAAAGTTAGAATCTCAGCGCTGCTTGGGACTTGTAGAGCTCGCTAAGACGGATTTAATAAAAAAAAGTTCGACCCTGGTAATCAAGATCTAACCTGTGTTAATCTTGTCGAAGTTGCAAAAAATGCGCCAAGTTTGGGGAAAATCAAAATTTGAAGATTTTTCCTGTTTAAATTCCGGAAAACACGAATCTTTCAGTATTTTTCCGGCAGTTTACCGGATAATGCACGAGAGACACAATAAGGCTGGCCGTTTTTGGTGCTAGGTCGTTTTTAAATTCCGCCTATGGGCGTTTGTTAAATCCGCCAGGCGGTTTTGTTAAATCCGCCATGGGCGTTTGTTAATCCGCCATCCCTCCAAGAGAAATTTTTGAGATTTAAGAAATGTTCCAAAGAAATTAGAAAAAAAAAAAATAAGATATCAAAAATTTCTAAAAAACCCCTGCTAAAATTTTTAAATATGGTTTCTAAAATATTACAAATTAAACAAAAAAAAAAAACTTAGTATTTTTTCTGCAGCACAAAAATCTAAAAAATCAAACTTTTTGTAAATTGGCGAGCCAATTTTTGCACTTTCCGCCCATTTCTGCTGCTCCTCCGCAAGTTATATGGACGTCTGATCAGGCCGAATGAACGCAGCACGCAGCAACCGTCCGGCTCCTCGTGCTCCACATTAAATTCAAACTCGCTGATGTGACGTGTCATTGAGAAGCGGTCCAGTTGTGTACATAGTTGGCCGTCTCTCGGACAATTTGACCGCCGGCTTCCTCATCATCTCATCATCATCATCGTCATGGCCGCCATGAGCTTTTTGTTTTGCGATATCATCTGCTTGATCCACTGAATCTGAAGAAGAAGCTGCCGAAAACACCGCACCCGGCTTGAAGGCCGCTATGAAGTCGTCCGCAGTGGAATAGTCACGCTCAAAATAGGCGATTGAGCGGGGAAATCCCAACGGTTGAGGCGCCAACAGCGCTAGCGGCCGCCAGCAGCCCTTTGTATGCGTTATTGGGGCTGGTACTTTGCGTCTCTGCACACCTTCTGGCGCCAATTTTTGACCAATCATCATTATCATCATCATGATCGTCCGCACTGTTGAAAGTTAATGAGGTACGCCGTTTTTTTTTGCTGACGCCATTCCCGGCTTTAGGAAATAATAGGTAGCTTTTGTTTCACGGTATCATGTGATTCAAAATTGCAAATAAAAGGTTGTCAACAGCCAAAAATGAAGAAATGTGAGTGAAACCGAAGTTAATTTGTCATTAATGCACGCTTATCCATCACGATGAAGCTTAAACTATTCAAAACAAACAGGGACTTTTCCTCGCTCATGCCGCTGATTGTCATGCGCCTGTTTATTCATTTGCAGTTTTGCTTTTTTTGGTTTTCGGCTCCTCTTCTCCTCCTTTGGCTTTGATGCCGCCATCTCTCCAAGCACTACAATTTCGGCGTCCGTTATCCTCATTACAAACTGTCTTATTCTTCGGCGGTGACGACGAGGACGACGCGTCCGCATCGGTGTTTGCCGGACAGGGTGCCGCTAGGCATTACTAGCGCCTTCACCGCGAACGCTTTTGAAATCACCCATTCAAATTGCCGCTCAACTCCCCACAGTCGACACCTTTAAAATGATTATTAGATAAAATATTGTGAGCTATACCGCTATTTTTTTACCTTTAGTGTCATTTGTTTTGCGACAAGTACGGTGTCAAGCTTGGATTGTAGCAGTATTTTAGAGCTTGTTCCGACGTTCTTCTCGCGCTATCAAGCATCTCACGCAGCTTTTGACGTTCAAATATCTAAACGCTAACCTGAGATAACATGGTAGGCATACTGGTACCTCCCGGATTATTGAGTCTTTCATTCCACACGCAGGTAAATGCACACACGCTTAGTGGCACGATGATCACATGAAGGGCAGCGTAAATCGGCATCTAGCTTGCGTCGGCCAAACATCCCACCAGACCGGCGAACGTTTGAAATCACCCATTCAATTGCCGCTCAAATCCACAGTCGACTCCTTTAAATGATATAGATTAAAATATTGTGAGCTATACCGCTATTTTTTTACCTTTATGTGTCATTTTTGCGACAAGTACGTTGTGTCAAGCTTGGATTGTAGCAGTATTTCAAGGCTTGTCCGACTGTTGCTCGCGCATATCAAGCATCTCAGCAGCTTTGACGTTCAATATCTAAACGCTACCTGAGATAACATGGTAGCATACTGCGTTACCTGGATTTGATGGTCTTTCATTTCCACTCGCAGGTAATGCCACCTACGGCTTAGTGGCAGCGATGATCACATGAAGGGCAGCCGTAAACGGCATCTAGCTTGCGTCGGCAAAACATCCCATCCAGAAATTTTAATGGGCATGCCTAAGCATAAAAAGCAGTCAATAACAAGCAATAGTAGTTAGACCAACTATGGAAAAAACGCACATTGTACAAATTGTATTGCAGGTTGACGAGCCGTGCGAGATTGAAGAAAAATGCCGGCGAACTAAATTCTACAACCTCCGCTAGTCCCTTCAGATTGGCAGGCAATTTCTGAGCATCTCAGATGGACGGCGAAATTTCGAAAACGCGATAGCTCGGGCACCATTTATTCATTTTAATAGCCGGCAAATTTTTTTTATTTTTGACATTAAATTAATTTTCTATTTGGGATGATAAAATTTATTTTCATTTATTATAATGCAATCTTTGAGTTATGTATTATGTGCCTATTTTTGGATTTAACTTGTTAAGTTTCGCAAGTAGCAATAATACGAAAAGGCACCCAAAGTAGACTAAAATTTTCTGAACAAAATAAAACCATAAGATTGACATTTTCTGAACCGGTTTAAACCCGAATTACTCGTTTCGTTAAATTGAATTGGAGAAGAAAACACGAAAAATAGACAATTAACGGTTGGGGATATAAAAATTTATGGTGTCTATTTGACAGTTTGGGTTCACCTTTTCCAATCTGAATATCATCATTGGCGACCTCTGCTTTGGCGTATATTTAAATTCGTAAATATGAGTCATTATGCCTAATAGTCAAAAATTAAAAGCCAAAAAAACTCCAAAAAAAGGGTAGGTAAAATCCTTAAAATGTCATATAAAAAGGGGGCGGGAGGAACAGAAAGGCACAGCACAAATTTGGAGGAGGGCAGAAAGGCCCAATTTGGGAGGGGGCGGGGGCGCGGGGAAGGGGGGTCATGAGGGGGTAAACAAAGACAATTTCCTCTTAGAGGGCTTACAATCAGTCGCGCATTTCGCCTAAAGGATCTCACAACATCCCTCCTCCCTTTGTCACTTAGTTATTCATCTGTCCTTTCTACGGGCACAATTTTATGGGCGGAAGAAAAAGTGCAAATTTGGTTTCCCTGCCATTCATTGCCAAGCCCATTTCTGTTTTTTTTTGCGCACATTTACTCCTCACGCTACTCCCTCCCCCAAAAAAGGAAAAAATTTATTTCTAATCGTATCATAAAGTGCTTTTATGTGTAATTATCTCATAAATATGGTTTTTTGGTTAGCTATTTATGAGATAGATGTTTGACCAGAATTCCTAAAAGAAAATTTCTGGCATACTGTTATCTTATAGATAGAAAATCGAAATGATGTTAAACAAAAAATTCGTGCATTCCTACAACTATTACCTAAATTTCTTTCCTGATGATGTTTTTGCTAAGTGAGCCCATTTTACAATTTTAATAATATATCTTAATTGTGTGAAAAAGCTTCACTTAACTGAGCTCGGAATGGAAAATAAAGTCTATATTTGTGAGATATTTAGCTCGGGACCGGCAAATGTGCTCAATTGACTGTATGGATAAGTGAGGAAATATTCCAGTAGTGTAAGGGCCATTAAATGGCCCCAAACTTTGAAACAAATTTCTAAAATTTCACTCTTTTTCATTGGTCTTCCCTTCTCCTTCTCTCCCACTCTCCTATTTTTCTCCTTGCTCACGCCCTATCCCCTCTTCCCTCTTTGCTTAACCTTCCTGCCAGCCGCCGTGCATTACCCTTCCCTTACCTCCCTCTCTCGTTTCCCACTGGTCCCTCCTCCTCTTTTTCGCCGTCGCCAGCAGTGCCAGAAAAGCGCCGCCAAAAAGAAATTTTATTTTATTTATGCAATATTTTTTGTTGTGAGAGAAAAGGGTATTTTTAAGGAGATGAATACAATTTTAATAACTTAATGTGAAGGTTCCGATGCCCCATACAAGAACATCTTTAAAAAAAGAATGTTTGAATCATAATAAATATTTTGAAGCTTGGCTAAAGCTTCGTTTTAAGGGTTGGCCAATTCTTGCCAAAAAATCTCCCACATAACAAAACGGTCAAACGACGTCAAGATAGCCAGTCATCGCCCCAACAGGACGGAGTGGGTTTTGAAAATGATGATTTGGAAGTCCACTGTACGACCTAAAATAGTCAAAACCAGAACCAATTTTAATAAATGGGAATTTATGCGCCAAGGTCAGAAAATTCTAAAGTAGCTATTTATCTGGTTACGCAAAAAGAAAAATAGTGGCATGACCATTTGTTAGTGATTTAATAATATAACTGAGGTGTCAGATTTTTTTGCTTATAAAAATGTTCAATAAAAACTTTTAGTTCCTTTTCAAATTCTCGTCACAACGCTCATTGGGATGACCACCACTCTCATGGTTGAAGCCTCGGACACCATCGCAAATGTCAAGGCCAAGATCCGCGACAAGGAAGGCATCCCTCAGGACCAGCAGCGTCTGATTTTTGCCGGCGAGTGATTACAACACAGCCAACCATTTCTGATCATTGCAATTCTTAGGGAAGCAACTTGAGAACGGGCGAACCGTTGCCGACTGCGCCGTCCGGAAGGCATCGACCCTATTTCTAACATCCCGTCTCAGCGCCGGCGCGAGGACCAAACTGACGGTATTAGCCACGGGGCAAAACGGGAGAATAAAGGCTGTGGTTTTTCCAGGTAGTACAATCTTGGAAAAAAAAAGGACTCTGGGTCGGCCGCCTCCAACCTCACGAAACCTGTAAGGAGAGCACAAGCACCCTCCCACAGGTGAGGTGGAGCGCACCGACCCGGAGTCTTATGCAGCGTGGTTCGACGATAGGGTGGCGTACTACATAAATGGGCTGAAAAAGAAAACTCTCTGGCTTCATAAGATATCCTAATAATTTTCATAATGACCTCTTCAACCGATCTTCTATTTTTATCACTTTTTCGCCGGCCGGCTTCTGCCAATCAATCAGTCGCTGTTCTCACTCATTCCGTCTTTTCAATTGCAGCATCATTCCTCCGACACCCTGCAATTACACCCGTGCATGGCTCCTCAGCGGAAAGTTGTAGACCCGACGTCGTTCTCGGAGAGTTTTGGATGGTCATTGTGCCATCGAAGTCCAACGAGGCACTGTCGTAGTCCATGCTGTTTGACCGGCTAACAAATATTGCTGTTCCGTGCTAGCAGCAATTTGGCGTTTGACTATCAATTTTCCGGGCACATTAGGATACACAAATAATCACCCGTATCATTTGGATATTGCCTAATTATTAAGAATTATTTATATTTATTGGGCTTAGGACTCATAATATACCTTTTTCTTTAAAGTTCAAAATCTTAAGCATTTGAATGGCATCATTCCAAGAAAATTGGGGTGCCATTTCCCAGGTTGATTGGTGACGTTCATAGCCAAACCACTGGACCAACCATTCTCCTTCCGGGAGTGGTTGTTGAAACGATGTGCTAAAATTTTTTCCACCTAAAAAAGAAAGTAAGACCATAATGTAAACGAAAAGGCCCAAAGCCCTATAGAACGTTAAAAGAAATTTTATCATAACGTGGCTTTTACTTGACAAATCACCAAATTAATAAACTCAAAATAGTAGTTAAAACCCTTTAAATTAAAGCATCCAATATTTGAAAATTTTGGGAAAACTCATTTAAAAAACCTTTTTTCCACTAATATAACGAAAATCGATTCAATAAAAAGTATTCCTATTTTTTAGGTGCAAAACATTAAAAAATGTAAAATACTATTACCAAAAAGACATAATTCAACAAAATTATCCAAATTAAAATTCTCAAATAATTAAAGTTTTACTTATAAATTTTTCATCACCAACAGCACATTGTTTGTGCAACGGCATTAAATTCCTGTCCTGATTGTGTGTGTTGTGGCGCGAGGGAGAAAAGCAATTCATACTAATCCAAATGTTAAATGAAATGAAAATGAATTTAATTAAAAGCAAATTACTTGGTTTTCTATAAAATTTTCCAGTCCATCAATTCAAAAGGCACTGAGGACAAGCTCTGGTGCCCATGGGTGGGAGAGTGTTGATCACTCTTAACAAATGAAAAATGAAAATAAATACTAAAATGAAAATAAAGAATTAAAGGATGATCCTCCGGTGCCTGCAAAAAAATTTTCTAAATCCAAGAATTCCAAAATACTAGGGCTAATTGAGATGGAGAAAAATTTGCAGGAATATGTTGAATGAAGAGAAGAGGTCCTAACATTTTCGCTGCTTATATAAGGCTAAAAATTTAATTTTATTAAATGAAAAGTCAAAATTTCGGTAAACATCATTTTGGGATGGGTAAATTGGGAAGTGTGTAGGGCATTCCATCCCCAATGGGAAAATTTCGCAAAATGAATTGTTCTTTCTATGTTGTTTGTACCGCTATTATCCGTTGAAAATGGCCACACCCTCCCCTAATGGTCATTTCGCTCTCAGCATGGAACAATAGGGCATTGAACCGTGCACAATTCTCGCTGTTCTCATTGGCTTTGTTTGCTCATTTTGGTCACCATTCATTTGGTTATTCGTTTGGTTTTATTTTTTTATTTTATCTTTTATGTTTTATTTTAATTATTTTCACCGCCTAAGGGGTTTTTTAATTAATTTATTTTTCTTTACTTCCTCGGGATTTAATTTATTTATTTCATTTTAATTCTCTAACTAGGTTTTATTACCTCCGCTGGGATTTACTAATCAATTAATTTCTCTACAACTCGTTGGCCCTCTGGAATTTTTAATTAACTCAGGTGTTTTTATTTATCTATTCTGGGATTTTCTTATTTGAAGTGTTTTTTATAAGTTATTTAATTATTTTTTGTTTAAAATTTGGTATGAAGTGTCCTTTACCTTGGGACTGAAATGGCGGGTACTGAAAAATAACAGCCAAAATCTGTTGGAGTAACTACTGTTATGAAAAGGTTTTGTCGAAAAATCAGTAATATTGATGGATTTAGAACCCTCATGATGGCGGCTTTATGAAATGCCCCTGGCCGATTAATAAAACACCCAAAGTGCGGTTTTTATGAAACCACCAGCAGGCTAGCAGATCACTATCATTTTTTCCGTTTTCCGACTTTTTTTTCTAAACTTTTTACCAAAACAGACAGACCAAAAAAAAATGGAACCGGAAAAGACCAACCTTAAAAATTGACTAAAACATTTGCTGTCGTTTTGCATAATGAAGGATCTTGTTAATTGTAATTCATTATTTTTAAATTATATCTTTTTGATTTTAAGTTTATCCTTTTATTTTTTAATTCAATTTCTACCAACAAATAATTAACAAGCACTTTCTGCTTCCACGGCACGACACTCACTAACGTAGAAGGTCATCAGGCAATTGTTCCATTTTTGAATGTCGGAGATAAAAGAAAAATTAATCTCAATTTTTTAGTTTGTTTTATGTTTTGCTAGGTACTTTATTTAAAGTTTTATCCACTTAATAACATTTTTTGCATTTAATTTATTATTCTTTTTTTCAAATATTTCGTCCAAATTGGGAATCAAAGTATCAATATCAACTCACTTATCAAGTTAATTTTTTTATTATTATTATGCAAATGTATTATTCATTGGAAATTTTTTGAATTTATTTTCTCACGTGATATTTTATTTGCTTACGTTCCTTCATATTTACTTTATTTCATTCTAATCACTTTATTTTAATAATTTCTAATCCCCACGTTGTTTGGGAGTTTATTTTTCAGTTGTTTTTTCATCTTCTATTCATCAACAAAGTTTGATTCTCATTCGTAATTTCATTATTTGAAAATAAATGTTATTTATTGTTGATGTTTTTTTAAATTGCGATCTGATATATTTCTATGTTTTTTTTGTGTAATTAATAATCACTTCAATATTTAAACACAATTAATATACATTATTACAAAAAACCAATAATAAAAATTCCAAAGAAAAAGCAAAACGGACGCTCGATGCTGAGCGATTTTATTATTGATTTAAACTATTGCTATTAAAATGTGTACTTAAAAAAAAAAATACCAATTAATTATCTTATCTGTCGTATTAACATTATTTAAATGGTTTATAATAAAATATGCCATTAAGAGAAATGAACTAATAATAAAAAATAATGAGGAAATTTCACCAAATGAAAAAATGATTGCAAAAGAGAAGGGAAGAAAATAGAAATGAAATCTTATTAATTAATATTTTGAGGAGTGCGTTTTAGCTAATTTTACTATTGCCAAAATCATTTTAAAAATGGATTAGTGTGAATATTCATTAAAAATGTATTTGCATTCAATTCATTCAACTTGGTTATTTTCAGGAAATTTTTTTAATGAGTTAGCGCAATCTAATATTTCTTTTTTGAAGGTTTTTAATATTTTGTGTATACGAATTCTTAACTAATTGTGAAATCTTAAAAATAATTGTCCTATGATATTATTCACCAAAAGTATTGGTTTAATTTTCCAAATTTGAGGTTTTAAAACACGTCTTAAAAACTTAGTTTTTGTCTTTTGAGGATTGTTCAAGAATTTTTAATTGCACCATTATGATCAGATTTTTAAAAGTTTCAATTACTCTAACATTATCTATAATGTTAGAGGGAATTATGAGTATTAAATCCAAAATAAATTTATCTAGTCTTTCTTAACATGCTGTTCTAATTGATTTTGGCCTAAAATCGATAGTAAATTGGAGACGGATTACTAATGAATTTTCGGTCCAATTGGGTGCTCAAAAATTATAGATTTAATTTTGTACTCATGAAGTTTAGCCAGTTCATTAATTAGGATTATCTCTGGGTTCTATTGATTTTTTAAATGTTCAAGGTTGTAATTTTATTCGAATTGAGCGGGCATTAATCATAAAACTATTTTAAAAAATAGTGACAAACAGTGCATATTTTTTAAGCTTAAATTGTGTTAAAAGATAAAATTTAGCAAAAATTATATTTTTCATTTCGCATCAGATTTAATTTCAATTTTACATTATTTTTTGCTTAATTTCTATGAAAAGTATATTAAATTAAAAGAATTATTATTCTAAATTTTAACTATTTTTTTCAAAAATGATTATTTTGATTTTTTTTCATGTTTGATTAAAAAAAATTAATTAAATTTAAACTTTAAAAAAAGAAAAAATTATATAAGTTGAAATTTTTCTTAATTCTTAAACTAGTTGTAGAATAATCAACAAAAAAGATTCCATCAATTAAAAAAGCATATTAAAAATCTAATAAACAAATTTATAAATGAACTCCATTTTTTTTTAAGAATTTTGTAAATTACGAAAAACAAATTTGGACCATATTTGAATATTTCTATTATAATTGCATTATATTTTTTTAATTGTTTTCATTTTGTAATAATATTTTTGTATTAAAAAGGAATAACTTTATAAAAATATAATTTCTTCTAATTGCGTTTTTTTTGACTCTTTTTTCTTTTTTTTAAATAATTATAATTACATCTTGCATTCAAACTCAATTTATTGTAATTCTATTATTTTCTGTATAATAATAACCTTTGCGGCGAGATGAACGTTAACTCTTTTGATTCTGCGTTTTGGTCTTCTCGTTCATCATAATTCGTTACAAGTTTTTATAATTATGAGCAGATAATATTTAGTTACTAGGATTTTTACTAAAAATAAATGACAATTAATTTAGAAAATAGTCTTTGTGTGTTGACCTTAATTTTCGCAATTGGAAGTTTGGGCACCAGAAATTCAAGATAGGGCACATAAAGGGTAGTACAGTACTGAGACTTTAAATTTCTCGAGTCGACACCGAAAATTATTATAAAAGTAAGCAAATATATTTTATTCCTGGTGCCCAAACTTCCGGTGCCCAAACTTATGTCGCCTTTAATTTTATGATTACTTATTAAAATGTTTAGTTAATTATTTGTCCAATTTTTGGTATAAATCTAAATGCGCGATAACCTTGGGTGCGTCAAAAATACAAATGTCAAATACTATGTTTATAAATAAATAAAATCCTTATGCTAATTTGTATAAACAATTAAAAAAATATATAAAAAAGTAGAAAAATCGTTATAACCTATATTTTATAAAATCAGATAATTTATTCGGAACCAATTATTTTTATAAAAAAAATTTGTATAAGTTGACAGAAATCTTGCAATAATTTAAGATAAACCTAATAGCTTTAAAATGGCTGTTTTTTTTTTAGAAAAAATTTTTTGTGAATCTTTAAACCAAATAAGCCAATAACTAAAAAAAATATATAAAAATACTTCTTTCAACAGGGTATAAAATTACGAAAATGTAAAATAACTCATAAAGATTTATTAATATTATTAGTCTTAGTGATTCTTTTCATTATATGATAAAAGGCAAATAATTGTTATACAAAAATAAAACATTTTAAATGTAATATAAGATGAATCCTTTTTTTTTAAATAATTTATAAACTTTGTTTTTTGAACTCACTCATATTCTTTGGAACGATTGTATGGTGATTTTGACAATTGTCTCAGGGCTGTGATTAATTCTTATGAAATAATAAATTCATTTTTAGCTGAATTACAAAAAGATCTTCAATACTAGCTATAATAAACGTTAAGGAAATAGACACAATAAATTATTATAAAAACATAAATAAAAAATTTAACAAGATTCATGAATATATGTAAATAAAGTAATTATTCTTCGTCAGTTAAGACAGAAAATAACGAATACAAAAGGCATACACCCCGTTTTTTTAAAAAATAAATAAAAATCAATGTTGTAAATAAATAAACTGTTTTTCGAATGTATAAATATTAAAGTACTGACTCTTAGTTTGTAAAATTATAAAGCAAATATATTCCAATATTGGTAATTTGATAATTATTCAAAAGTAAATTTTCTAAAAACCTTAAATATTATGAATAATCACAGAATTTTTTCTCTATTAAATAAAAAATAGTTTACCGCTGCACATTAAGTGTGCAATAATGTATGGTGGTGACAGAAGGAATGAATGCAGCAGGTAATTATGGTAAAAGTTGGCATATAAAAATTTCAAACTTTTATTATATCATATTACTACAAACTTTGAAATAAAGTAAGCTTTAATAAAGTCATAAATAGAAACTGGACTAATGAGTAAAAATTTTTAATTAAAAAAGCCTTTTTCATAATTTTAAAAGTAGTATGAAAGTTTAAAAGCAGAATTTAAAGTTTGGAGAAAAATGCTGTTTCAAACTATTTAGCTTTTAATAATAGATTAGTAAATATTCCAATAAATAAACTAAACAAATTTTTTAATATTTACTAGCATATGATGGATGGTTTTGGTAAATTTTCGAACTTTTCTTATAATTAAAAAAAATTTTCATTAATTTATTATTTTTTAAGCCTCAAATTTAATTTGAGCTAATTTCAATTTTTTTATTAAACAAATTTCTTGTTAAGAGTATTTATTTGTTCTTTAAAATGGTATAATTATTTTTTTGGAACAAAAAATGTGGCGTTGGGATAGACTTGCGATTGATAGTAATAAATGGGTTCAAATTGGAAAATTTTAATTAACTAGCAAGCTTTTACAATAAATTAATAATTTTTTCAGGGGTTTTTTACCGTCTATTTTTTACCTTTAAAAATTTTCATGGCATTTTTGGAAAACTTTACAATACGACTGCAGCGTTGTTCGAACCCCTGGGACAAATTCATTAACCCGCAAAAATTTTAGTATAATCCAAAATTAAATTCATGGCTCTTTTGCATGACTAATTCAGTCACGAATCACCAAACAATTAGTGTGCCATCAGAGTAAAAACCACGCCCGTCGGTTTTCCATGATTTCTGGTGAAATTGTATTCGAAAGAAGTTTGGGCGTCGGAATTCGGGGTTTAAAATTGAGATCAGTTGCGCCATTCCTGGTATCAACTGAAGTATGTCTGTCGTCACTCAACAATTAAAATTTTTGTCGAAAAACGCAAAAAGTGATCGGTAGGAATTCAAATGCAAAAAATGGATCAAAGAAATTGGCAAATTATTGGGGAATCTATAAATATAATAGGCATCGGCAGTTCATACAGTGATCTTTGTTGATACACTTTTTGTCAGCTTCCAAAAAATGCCAAAAAAAAAAAGAAAAAAATGCATGTGAAGTAATTTTCAGTACTGAAAACCCCCTACTTCGGTAAATACCATAATCATACTTTTTTCGCTTCGCTCAATACAGAATATATCTGTTCAGGGATCTTCTTCTTGGGAGATGAATCTGCTAATGTTGCTATAAAAAGTACAATAATTTTTATACATAAATGCATTCAATTTAACAAAATGTAGGAAATAATATTTATAAATTTTTGACTATACAAAGCTTAAAAGCAATAAGTGATTATTATCAACCAATTAATTGGTTGGAATCATTCAAAGCTTTTCCTAAATATTTTCGACATGGTAAATTCCGTTATATTATGAATTGATGTACATTTAATATTTCTTTTATAAAGTATGCTTCATGAAATTTGTTCATTACAATTTAATACATAAGTCTTATTTAGTTGAGGTTTGGCTATTCAAATAAATAACCAATTTTTTTTTTTTTGCATAAACGCTATTTTTTATTAGAAATTAAAAAAAATTAAATTAACTGAAAAATCTCTTTAAGCTGGTAAGATGTATATAAAATAAATTTAGCAATTCAAAAAAAAATGCTTTAGCTTGCTGTAAATATATTGAAATATTTGGTAAAAAAAATAAAAAATTTAGTATTACATATTTCACTTCATCTTTTAATGTAATTATAGTGATATATTAAATTTAAGAAATTAATTAAATTAATAAAGAACCTCATGAAAAGCTTCTTTTGTTCAAGTTCACAGGCATGAACACATATTTAATGAAAAATAATCATTTTTTTTTACAAATAAAAGTAAAATAATTGAAAATAAGTGAATTTAATTATTTATAAACTATTAAAGAAAAAATTAAAATTGAAGACGAATATTATCAAATAATAATACATTTGGAAAAATTTTCACTAAACTTTTCGTTATTTATCAAACTTCTTTTTTCTAAAAAAAAAGAAAAATATAAATTTAAAACCCTTTTTTTATTTTATTTGTTTTAAATTTAGTATTGTAATAAATTAATTAGTCTTCATCTTCAGTACCATTAATGTTTATTCATTCTCATTACTTGATTTTATTAAAATGCAGTTTTATTTAAAATTTATTCAACTCTAGAAAATAAATTGGGAGTGAGTGGTGAAAAGAATTTGCATTTAAATAATTGAAAAGATTTTCTAACTTATTTAACAAAAAGAATGAATTTCAAAAATACACGCTAAATAATAATAACAAAAATTTATTACTCTAAAATAGATATAAAGAGTTCCCGAATTTAAAAAAAATTTTGAGAGTCAATTATTTGGTTTTTTTCTCAAATTTTGCTTCTGGACGCAACCTTAGCGGGAAAAAGACATGCTTTTGACAAAAACACCAGATTTTATAATAATTTAAATTTACATTTTAAAAACCGAAGCTTGATTTTTTCCCCCCCCCCCCCCTCGAAACTTTGTTTTTTTTAAAAGAAATATAAAAATAAAGAATTAAATTATTTTCGAAAAAAATTTAATAAAGCTATTTTAAAAATTAGCAATTGTAAAAATGCTAAAATTTTTTAAAATTAAAAATTTATTATTTCAAAGCTAGATATTCGCATTCATAGTGATTATAAAAAAATTTTTCAAAAATTATAAAATAAAAGAAGAAATAATCTAAAACTAAACCTGAATAAACTAGTCTTAATGTAAAAAAATCGAATTTAAAATAATAGTTTAATAATTTAATATTTAACAATTGATAAAACTTTGTAATAAATAATTAAGAATAATTAGTTGTTTAAACCAGTTTCCAGGCCGGTTGCGCAATTTACGGATGAAGTGCGTAGAAAACAATAAAAATAAATTAATATAAAAAACGTGAAAACAAAAGGTATATATATATATATATATATATAATATATTTTGATAAGGTAAATTTTTATTTTTAAAATCATTTGGATTTCAACGATTTTTTTTTGTTGATTTTTTCAATAAATTATTTGCTTAAAACAAGTTTTTTTTTTTTATTTAATTTTAAATGAATAATTATAAATATAACCAAAAAATAAAAAATATTTATCCACAAAATTTCTTTTGATCTTTGGTATATTTATGTAAATCAATCAAACATAGGATTCAGCAAGTCCATATTCCGATTGTCGAGATATAAAAATTAGCGCAATAAAAAAAACTTTAGCTTAAATAAATAACAAATGGTTTAAGAAAATAATCAAATAAGAAAAATTAAATGAATAAAAAAGTAAAAATTGGCTTTGGTTAAGTTCTGACGAACAAAGTTATAAATTACCCATTTCGAGGAAACTTTAATTAAAGCAATTTAAGTATTTTTTTATGTGATGTCACAAACAACCGCAGACCCAAGAATTGGTTAGCCCAGGAGTTATAGACTTTAAAATATTTATAGTAAAAAGATCCGATAAATTTATTAAAGTATTTGGATTTTTAAAATCATTACCCAACTAAATAAAGAATCTGAACTCAAAACTAAGAAAAAATGTAAGAAATAAAAAATAAATTTCCATCTTTTAAAATCTTTAAAAAACACCAATGATAATTTTTTAAGCTTTTTAACTTATTTAATTAAAAAAAAACCGCAAAAGATTCCATAAAAAATATACTTAGAATAATGGATTTAAATCTGTATTTATTTACGATAAACCCTACTTTTATTAGACATTTATAATTTACATGAAATATTCCCGGTGCGTCGTCCCAGATTGACAGCAAGAGAAGCTTAACGCAATATTAAAAAAATAAAAATAATATCAAAACAATAACAATTAATATATCAAATTAAATACATGCGAGATTTATACAAAAACCATGAAGAAAACAATAAAAAAATTTCTTAGCCTTTAGAAATACAAAAAAAATCACAGAATAAATATTCTTATTCGAGGCTCTGGTGTTTGAAAAGTGCAACTATTTTAATGTGATTAGTATACGGTAGGAAAATAATGTCTATATAAGGGTCTTCTATTAATCACTAAACTCAAAGTCAGGCGGATTTTTTTTTTTGTTCTCAAACTAGGGTTGGCGGTTTGAAACCGAACCGAAATTAACCAAAAACCGAGATAATCGGCTTCGGTCCAAAATAAAGATTTGGTGGGTTTTGGTGCCAAATTAAGATTTTTCAGTTCTATAGTTGGCTGGCACGGAGTTGGCGGGAAGAAGTTTACCCGTTTCATATGGGAGCTCTGTTTTATTTATTTATTTCTTTATCGGCAATAAAGAAAAGTCCACAAAAAGAAAAAATCCGCTTACTTTGAGCACAAGAAATATGATCGCCAAAAATAAAAAAATTATGAGTTCAATTCATTTCAAAGCTAAACAAATTATGTAAAAAACAATGTTTACTAGAAGATTAGTTCTAGTCTTTCCGGTCTATATTATCCTAATTGAATTGTTTCAATGAAGTTTTGAAACAAAAATGTTTGTTTTCCGAAGATGATAATTTTTTGTTTTTTATTTTATTTTTTAAGTTTTTTCTAATTCATATGAACAACTTTTTTTATTAATTGTTTATTTAATTGGAATAAAAAATTGAAAATACCAATTTTTTAAATCATTGCCACTGGAAGTTTATTTTAAATAAAATGTACTTAAAAACTATTGGCTTCAATCTTACACCGCAGTCACTTTAAAGTAACACATGGAAATAAGAGCAAGTCAGAAAAAGAAAACGGAGAAATTAACAAATGTATATGAAAACATTAATTATTAAATTAAATTTTTTAATTATTATTTATTTATTTAATTTTTTCTCCATCCAACGATTGGTGAAATGATCTAATCAAATTAACAACCAAAAAAATAGTCCAATTAGAGTAAAATTTGAGAAAATCTAAGGTAAAAGGGTCCGGTGGTGCCGATAGGCGCCGCCGGGAAAATTTTTGAAAATTTGGGTCAGATTGCAAATGGATTTTGACTTAAAATTGAACATTTTTTACTTTTTATGCAAAAATACCATTTTTTTCAAAGGACATCTTTGAAATAAAGGACACCTCAAATTTTCAAAAGTAATTTGAAACTAAGTATTCTAATAAACGGTAATATAATTATGAATTATCAAATTTCAATATAATAATTCTGACGCAAACGGGCGAACCAGCTGATTGCTGCTTCTCTTGTCATGATAATTTCGTTTAATAAAGAGGGTATTAAATTCAAATACTGCGAATAAGGGGTTAAAGAAATGTTAATAAATTAAAACAGAAAAAAACATTTATGGGATAACATATTTATTTATTTAGTATTTATTTGAAAAATTATTTAATACCATTCAATAATAAAATTTTGTTTCTTATAATTTTGAAATGCCGTGAAACTCAATTAGGTTATTGCTTAACGTTTTCTTTTTTATTCGAGCCTTATTTCTTTGACAATATTCCGAATCATATTGAAAAAAAGTTGTACAATATTTATACGGTAGTACAATTGTTTCATAAGAACCGGGTTTAGGCTTATTGTTGTTTTTGATTTGTATAAATGACTTTTCGCAGGTTATTCTTTGGAAACTAAATAATAGAATAATATTAATTATTTAACAAAAAATAAAGAATTACGGGTTTAAAATTTATAATTTAACTTCTCAAAGAGCTACAAGCATTTAAGCGGTTCTAAAATATGCCTCTTTGGTGCACAGAATTTTTTGCTGTTTTTTATTATTGAAGCTTTTTTTGTTTTTATTATCCGTTCATTAAAATTCCCAAAAATCGGCAAAGTTTGGGCAAAAGACTAACCCTTAACAAATAATCCGCCCGAGTTGTTAATTGGTCGCTAATAGGCTAATTAAAGATCGCTGCACTAGAATTGTTCATTAATCTCTCTTCTTTGTAGTTTTATGTCTTAACAAAAATTTTGGGAAAATTGCCCTTTTCGAAATGGAAAACCTCCGTGCCTCTTATAATCCTTCGTTTTCCATTTGTTTCTCAATGTTCTCGTAGACCATGCTTCATGATGACTATTTTGAAACACTAAATATAGAATCAATTTAAATAATTAAATTAGGTCTTTTCATATTTAATTTGTAGATATTGTTGATGACAATGGAAACTTTTGACGAATTTACTGTTGTTGACGAGAAATCGCTTACTGAATTTAAAGTCGCACGAGGAGCTTGTGTGTCACAAAATCAACATCTGCGATATAACTCAATTCGCTGCACTGTATTTTTAATTTATTTTACTCTTAATTTAAATAGTGAATTTATTAAGTGAATTTCTCAGTGATTGTATCGATGGCAAGAAGCTTGAAATAAGGACATTGGAAATGTTTCCGAGCCGAATGTGCCACTAGCGCAAATCATCTATTGAATGGAATGATAAGGGGGAAAAAGTGATCAAAAAAGTTCATTTTTTTGAAATACGACATTTTAATATTAAATTTAGACGAAAATACTCAACGTTGGCTGCAATTTGGTATGCCATATGTTATTCCCTTCATTTGTTGTCAGATTCTTCAAAAACGGGAAATATATTGAAAAGTAAACCAACATTTCACAGAACCAATTTTCAAGTTTTCACTTTTAGTCAATGGTTCCGGTCCGTTTGCCGGAAGACGATTTGACGGTACAAATCGGGGACAATCAGGTGAAATACTCGGACGGAATTTTCAGAACGAAATTCTGTATGATCAATTACCATATCTTCATCAGATTACTGTGTCTGCCCCTTGTCTTAAGTCCGTTCCCTCGTGGTCCGTCGAATGCTCAGCGGGGAGATGAGATAGAAACAGCAGCGACTGATCATTTGGACGTTGGGCGTCAAACATGGAGCAGTTTATGGAATTTATGGAAGCCATTTCGCCCTTTGCGCTACAGACTCCACTTCTTCCAAACCGTGAAAATTTCATTTTTTAAATATTTTTAATCATTTTTGCAAATAGCTAAAAATGTAATGGTGTTGCTTAAATTATCTGACTCTTCCAAGTGGGTGTGTTGAAGTCGCGTTGTCAGAACAATCTAATCAATTGCGTGGAAATTCCGTGGTCGACGTTTTCATGACGGAAAATACGGGCTCAACAATTTAAAATGGTTTTAAAAATTCAATTATACTTTTTTCATTTTAATTAATTATCCTTTAGGGGGTCTTTACGTTGAATGTGCTGAAATTGCGTGCTTTTTTCAAGTCGAATCGCGAAAAGCATTTGCCTGTCGTGAGCAAAGAATTTTTGGGCGAATTTACTTTCCACTTGCCAGATGAAGTTCAAATTGGATAATTGTTAAATGATTTTTTCACGTTTGTTTAAATTCAAATGAGATTTTTTTCCATACAGACCTTTATTCGATTAAGTTATTTTAACTATATATCATAGCAATATTTTTGATGATAAAAAGATAAAAAAGATAAACATTTTTTAAAAAAATTAGTTTAAATATAATATTATTAACTATTAAAAAATTTTGCTTTAATAAGTGTAAAAAAATTTTTTTTTTCTTAATATTCCAAAAAAAATTTCAATTTAAACTCAAATATAATAATTCTTTTTAAATTTATATAAGATTTTATTCTATGTGTGACCTTTAATTTGGGGGAGGGGACAATAGACAAAGATGGAATTAGGAACAAATCCCAAGCGATCATTATGAGTTATTTATAAATAATTGGTGAAACCTGAAAGATATATACAATTGAATTCTAGGGTGTGGCTCAATGCTTTTGTTTGTGTTTTTAAAGGAAGCCTCCATGACAAATCTGTTTGAGATGTTTGGCGTCTTGTGCCGACCATTGGACAAAGAAGCAAAGGATACCGCGATCATCTCCTAGCTTTTCGACGCAAACGTATTATTAACTTTTATTATATTAATGTTGATGTGTTAATGCAAATCCCATTTCGGAAAAGGTTGCCGCTCGGCTTATCCAACCATGAAAGGCATTCAATGAAGGAATGTATTTGATAGACGACGATGATGTCAGTGTAGTTTGTGGGCAAGTGGACCAGGATAATCGCCACGGTCGCTAAGAACAAGAAACACAGAACATCGAGGATCCTACACATGTGTCAGTTGGGGATTTGTTCCAGTGACTCAAAGCCGTTTATTATGCCGAAGAGCTTAATGCTGCCAACAACACTCAAGAATGGAATCAAAATCTCAGCAGAATTTTCGAATTTTTCGACGTTTGCTGGCAGTGTTCAGACTGGTTCATGAAGAACCTTCCAATGCGCTGCAAGACCATCCTTACGGTGCGTAAGTGTTAGCAAATATACCGCCCGATTTTATGGGATTCGATAGTGTGCTCCTTGACGGATCAAATACACATGTGTGCCCAGTAAGAGCATAAAACGGAAAATGTGTCTCATTTTCATTTGTGAGATAATAAAATTTCAAACTCAATTTGTTGGACTGGTATTATTCCATACACTATTTGTGTAGGCAGATCCCAAGTTTGAAAATTAATTTTGGAATCCCATGAAATCGTGGCAGTATTAAAATTTGGCCACAAATGAAAATCATCATATTTATAAATTGATTGCAACTTATGTCTTAAGGAAGTCCTTCGAGGGCATAAAGGACTGTACGATTTCAACTTTGGCATGTACTACAACCAGCAACAACTGGTTCCATCATTTGACGATTACGGTCAGTGCGTCAAGAACATCCATCGACCACATGCGCTCTCTCTTAATGCAAAATTTGAAAAAAATCGAATTGTTGTCTCGATGTCAACCCGTCAGAACCAGCTTCATTAGAGGCAGCAAATATTCCTGGACGCCCAAATGCGCCTTCGCGATTTTGTGGCCACGGAATCCGCCGAGTGCCATTCCATCGGAGGACCGTCTCGTGGAAAATCTGTCCTCGGCCTGAAATGGATTTTGAGTAGCGATCACATCCCTGTCCTTCCCCGATGTTCCCAGTCCGGCCCAACTCACCCGCAGACTCGTTTTGAGAACCATGGCTTCATTTTTTGATCCCCTGGGTATTGGGGTTGCAGTTAAAAATTATTACAAAGGAAATGCATCTTTGTTATACATTTAATTTTTTCTTACTCATTAATTAAATTAACTACAATTTAAATTTTATTTTCAATATAACTATTTTTTGGATTTTCTTTTTGTATCAGCATTTTTTATAATTTTTTATCATATCACGATTTCTTAAGGGATTTTTTTTTCTCGAGTTGTTTTCTCTTTAATTCTCGTTCTCAGGGGCCGTATTGAGGAATTCGCCTGACCGCCATTTTTAGAATAATTCGGTTTTTAGAACCTTTTTCTATAATTTTCTAACGTATATGGTCACACTCACTTACTTATATAAGTTATTGTTTTATTTTTCATTTATTGTATAGTGGACCAAATGAATTGTTATATGTTTGTCTTCTGAGCGTTTTCGCATTGTTCAAAGCTAAGCAAAAGATTTTTTCGTTTTTAAATTTATATCGTTTAAATGCTCAATTAAAATTGGTATTTAAAATAATAGTAGGAACCCATTTTAATATTAAGAAGGAGCAGATGCGCTTTTTTAAATAATTTTCATTTAATCTATAATGTTAAACTTTTCATTTTATTGGCCAAATATAAAGAATTGTTCGAAACCGGAAAGTGGCACCTCCAGCTAAAACCAGGCGCAGCCAACCCTGATTTTACCGTTTTATTATATAGATTTGCTGCAGTTAAATCTTTGGACTAAAGACAGGTATAAAAATACCAAAAAGTAATTCGGTATCGGTAAAGGTTGTATAAATAATTCAATATTGATTCTTTCATCTAACTGAGATTTAATTTTTGTTTGTTTCAATTAATTTTTTTTTTATTTTGAAATAAGAACGAACACTTTATGGATCACATTGAATACGTGATAAAAATAAATTAGATATCGCTTAAGTATTTTTAATAATAATTTATTTTTTAAGTAGTCTTTCATTTTATAATTCAAATCTTTTTCCATAAGAAAGCAAGATTATTAGCAGTAACCTTTTCTGCATATTTTTTTAATTGTTAATTAATTTTTTTAAGAATAATGCATTTTTTAATCATTTGTTAGGGGACATAAATATTTAGTCGATTTCTTCTTCAGCATGGAGTATTATTTTTAACAATTAATGAATATCGAGAAATAAATTATTCGAATTTATCTGGAAAATTTTTCAAAAGAATTCACAAGGAAGGGTACAAGAAATGGCTCATAAATTATGCAGAAAAGACGGCTCATTCCCTGAACAGAAATTATTACTGAAAACAAAATACTGAAAAATTTGGTTTCATTTTTTTAAATATATTTAAAAACGTTAAAAAAGTATTTATTAAAAAATTATGGAAGCCGTGATTTAACGATGTTTTCAAATATAGATAAATATATTAGAATTGCTATAAATAAAATTTTTAAATTGTCATATTTATTTAAATAATTAAAAAAATAGTATTCAAACAAAAACTTTTAATGGTATAAAATTTAAAATATTTTAACAAGGTAATAAAAACTAATTTAAAAAAATACAATATATAAAGTCAGCTAAATTGAGTAAAAATTGAACCGTTAAATTGAAAATAAATATTACAAAATTATAATAAAAAGAAAAAAATGATTGTGATGATAAAATTCAAAAATTAAAAAAAATAAATCATATAAGAAAAAAATTTTATTTTTGTTCAACTTTCCACAGTTAGCACATACCGAAGAGAAATTATCTTGTGAATTTCAGCCATATTTTAAAGTAATTGCCAAATAATTAAATAAATGTATTATAATTAAATATTTTACAAAACGCGCGCAATTACTGCATTTAATTTTTTATTTTTTAAATATAAATATTTGTTCTTTTACTGAAGAAAATTTTTATTTCAAAGAAATTTCTATTAATTTAAGTAAAAAATAACAAAAATGAAAAATAAATTAATAAAAAATTAATAAAAAAATATATTCATCTTTATTTATTTCCTCTTTCAAAGTAATACAAAATTGAAAGAATAACATTATAAATTAATCTAAAATAATAATTATGTTTAAAAATATTGCATAACTTTTATTAAAGAAAAAATATATTATATTTTATGCTTTTCGATAATTGAAAAAATATCAGCAGTAAATTAAATTTATAAAAATGCTTTTTCATCAACTTTATTTATCTGCTGCAGTTGCACATCTAATTAAAAAAAAAGCAATAGGGTTTAATTTATTATAAAAAAATAATTTACTTTATATTTAATTTTCAAAAATTAAAAAGGGCAATATTGTTTATATTTATTTGGATTCCAATTGCTAGAATTTGAATTTCACAGGGGCACCTAAATATAGTGAGACTCGAAGATAACATGCCAAGTAATAATGCCCCTTTTTCGCATAAAAAATAAATAAAATTTCAGGAAATATGGAGTAGAATTGGTTGTATTATTGCAAAAAATGTGGCATTTATAGAACTAAAAATCATATGGAAAAAGGAATTTGTAAAGAAGTACATAAAACATGATGCTAGAAAAAAAGGAATTAAACAAAAATAAGTTTGGTCCT
This sequence comes from Heterodera filipjevi, assembly GCA_039877585.1. Taxonomy (NCBI): domain Eukaryota; kingdom Metazoa; phylum Nematoda; class Chromadorea; order Rhabditida; family Heteroderidae; genus Heterodera; species Heterodera filipjevi. The sequence continues at coordinate 4,083,059 of JBDPZO010000003.1, forward strand.
CCCGACAATTGCGCTCCCCAAATTTTATTTGAAAAAATAAACACAGCCTTTTTCCAAAAAAACGCCTTTCCCATTATGTTTAAATAATTTTTAAATTATATGGACCATCAATCTCGGCAACATTACGACCAATTATCGATAATCTTAAAGGGCGCAAATGTCTGGCGCGCAATTGTCGGGGGCGCAAATGTGGGGCGCAAATATCGGGAGCGCAAATGTCAAAGCGCAAAAGTTATAATGTTGGGAAAATAAAGGGAAATAATCTCAAAATCTGTGAAAAGGTCAACTACAAATATTAAACGTTGCAGAGATAGATAGCATCCGAAGATGGAAAGGCAACTTGAAAAACCAAATTTAAATTGAAAATGATAATTAATACAACGCCATTATGAAAAACTTGAAAATTTTATTAGGATAAAATTTTTTTTGTTTCTGCCGATCTGTTCATTGTACAAAAAAAAAGGTGCATGACATTTGCGCCCCGTCATTTGTGCTACAAAAATTGCGCCCCCGACATTACGCCGATAGAGTTAAAAAAAAACTATGAGTTTTATTCGAGCATTCCGCCACAATTGACTTTTCTAAAATTAATCGACCAAACAATACCACAATTCTAAATGGCTCCGATTGAAGTTAATTTGGGGAAAAATCCTTGGGTCTGAAAAAAATATGCTAAAGAAATGTTAAGGTTCTAATGTAATTTTTAATAAAATATCAAAATTTATAAATTTAAAATTTTTTTCAATCAAGTGTTTCTAATTCTTTTTTCTTTGTTTCATAATTTTTATTTACTAATTTTTTTTTTTTATATGTCCAATAGCATTATTTTCTATATTAATCTTCTAATTTTAAAAAATATGATAAGGTTTTACAAAAAAATAAGCGCCAAAACAGACATGAATTTAACTTGTTATGGTAAAAAAACTTTCTTAAATTTAATCATAGGTTTTGAGAGTTGGAAGCTAATTGAACCAATTAAATAAAGCTATAGAACTGTATTAAGATTGTTAAATTCGGTTGCTTTTGAACCAGGCTGGCTATCTCATATTATACATGCCCCTCCCCTATCACAATGATGAACATGAAAAGCAATCGTATGCGGAACGGTCCGTGCTGTGACGAGTCGGTTCTCTTCGCTGCTGTGCGTTGCGGTGCTGTGCGGTGCTGTGGGGTACTGTGCGTTGTGCAGTGCTGTTCTGTGCCGGTGCTGTCTGTGACCGTGCGCTGCCTGAAAAGTGAAAAATAAAAATTTTCAAAATCATCGTTTGGCTGGCACTAAATGCTCACTAATTATTTTAATAAAATTTTAAAGAGCAAGAAATCCCTCAAAACTGATTGCCAACGGATGATGCTGTGCATGCCGGTGCAGTGAGTTGTGCAGTAACTAAAAGGAAAAATTAATCAAAAAAGGTGAAAAAATGGAGCTGTGAAGTGCCGGTACAGTGATTTGTACAGTACCTAAAAATAAAAAATAATTAAAAATGTGATAAATAATAAAAAATGGTGCTGTGAAGTGCTGGTGCAGCCTTGTTAATCAGAAAAAATTTTTAATTTTTTCTTATATTCAAGCAGTTCCCTAAATTGTTTTTGACAAAATTAAAATTTACCATTGATTGCTGTATTTTTGATTTTTGGATCAGTAAATCAATTGGATGTTCAAAAGCTTTAGTAAAATCGATATATATTAATTACATCAATTTGCTGCCCATTTTGTATAACTTGATAAAAATCATTAATCGATTGTAAAACTTGGGTGGTTGTAGACCTTTGCTTAATAAAACCAATAAATCACTACATTAGAATTTTGTACTGTTCTGAAATTTAATTATTTCCCGTTTCAAGATTCTTTCGAATACCCTACAAATTGTGCAGGTTAGTGATACCGAAAGATATTTAGTTGTGTTATTACTTTTGCCTTTTTTTATAAACGGGTGTAATGAATGATATCTTTTATAAAGTGGTATTTTACCATCATCAAAAATGATTTGAAAAATACCCTCAAGAATAGAGTTTAAGGCTCCACCCATTTTTAAGCTAAATAAAAGGGATCCTATCCAAAGAAATTGAAATTATTTGAAATTTTGCAAGCCTATAGTACTTTACAAGAGCTTTCGAATGATATTAATAATGTTCAATTGGGTTTCTTCTGGAAAGTGTTATAATGCTCGGCGCCCTCATTATCTAAAAGTTGGCATTTTTGACTGGGAATGCTGGTTAATCCTAAAATATTATTTGTTCTTTGAGAAAGTTTTTTTTTTTTGAAAAATTGGCCAAATATTTCACTTTCTCTTTTTGCTAAAATATATTCGGCCATCCGTTGTAATTAAGGCGGGTATTTGATTTTCTGAATTTAATTTATTTTTAATATGCTTAAAAAGGATCCGTTGTCCAAGTGACTTTTTGTTCTCTTTTCTGCCAAAAGTAGCCAATTGTTTTTTCAGCTTCCTTCAAATTATTTTGTAATTCAATTTTTTTGGCTATTTTTTTGCGGAATTTCTAATAAGTTTGTGCAACTTAATTTCTTCTTTTTGAAGGTCTTTGATTTTTTATTTTGTATGAATCTTTAATTACATGGTGACCCGAAAGCTTGAGTCGCATATTTTGCATTATAACTTTTTCCCAACAGAAAATGATATGAAAGAAAAAAAAGACCGAGAAAAGGTCTCGAGAATTTAAATAATAAATTTTTTTTATTGTCTTTTAAGTTCCAAAAAGTCTAATTTTAAAAGTAATATGAAAAAAAAATAGAATAAAAGAATGGAATCTTAAAAATAAAGTTATGCCGAGTACCTAAATGACGATAAAAAAAATTGCATCTCTCTAAAAACAAGCGACCGGAAAACACTTTCTGATAAATTTTACCGAATTTCCCAATAAATGTCGCTTATTTTTGCAAATATGTATTATGAGGGGGTTGTTGTAGCAAAAGAGGGTGCTGGTGCGTTTCGTAAATAGGCCATTTTTTTGCGTTTTTTCTAAGAAACCCCGGTCAACACTTTGCTCAAATGTAACCTAATTGAACAATCTTTGTATTGTTCGATAGCTATTGATTAGCTCTATTATTCATCCAAATTAAAAAAAAAATTAATTGTTTTTATGACAATAACAATGATTTTTTCCCACTTTTTATGACTATAAGTTTCTTAAATCTATATCAAACGTTATGACGAGTTTTTTCCATAAAATTCATAAAAATGGCCTATTTACGAAACGCGCCAGCACGCATTCTAAGTATAGAATATTAATAATTGGTAGCATATTTATTTTCTCTCAAACAGTTATGTAATAGTAATCGGTCGGAAATAAAGAGTAAGAAAAAGATTTTTTATTGTTTTAAAAAAGCCTATGGGTCGTCAGTAGCCTCTGAGCACCGTCATTTGAGTCCCAGAACTCAGTACCGAAGCCAAAACCTATTGTACGGGTTGCTGCGCAACTTTATGCAAATTTCTTTTGAAATAGGGCTACAATTTATTTTATAATTATTTTGCAGCTTTAACATTTCTTATATTTATTTTTTTTAATTTTTTAAATTTTATAACTTTCGAATTCATGTTTTAATACTTTCTCCGCCGGTCCTTGGCAAGCGATGGTAAAAAAGTCACGGCCATCTTGCTTGTTTCGCTATAACCAGGGCTAAAATTTGCTTTTTAATTATAATAACCATTTTTTCTATTTTTTGCTTGATTTTTTTGTATTAAGTAAAACTTTTTATGGGTTCTGATCAAGCATAAACTTTTTTTTCTTCTTCTTTAAATGTAACCGTAAAATACGGTGCTTAGTTATTAATTTTTAATTAATCATTTATTTTCCGATTTCTTATGCATTTATTATTATTTCAAAATATTTTAAAAAACTTATTGTAAGCTAATAATATGCTATAATTATTAATTAATTTCTTTTAACTTTCAAAATGTTGAAAATTTACCGTAAAATTTCTTCATTTGAAAGCTCAACAAAAAACAAAATTAAAGAAAATATTAAAAAAATTTTCATATCGCAAAAATTCTATTTTGTTAATTCAATAATCACTTTAACTAGAAAATATTTTTTATTTTTTTGCTACTACATCAACAAATAAGAGTTATTAAAATACTATAAAAAACATGAAAAAAACGCTTAAATATAAATTAACCAACCTTAACTTACTTATTTAATGAATAAACCATAAGTTGCCCACCCCTACCGTTCATCAACTACAAAATTAAGAAAAGCGGGAGGGGTGGATAAGTACACCTAACTATCAACCGATTACGACGAGAATGATGACAACAGCAAAACAAAAGCGGGAAAAAAACCGCAACAAGTTCAGCAGTACAACAAAAACAAGAGGAAAACGGCGAGGTTAAACATTCTAAGGAACCGTCGACTTCAGCGACGGCCAATCTTCTAATCAACTAAAAAGATTGAATGAATAAATAAAATAACAATATAGTCAGATATAATTAATTTTATTAACGCTTTAAAAAATATAATAATAAATAAGGTCTGAGAATTAACTTCCTAAAATTAAATCAGAAAAAAATGATCAGCAAAATAAAATAATATATTTTCAATTAAATATTGACTTCAAAATTGAGATTGAACCAAAATCCTACTTCTTCAAAACTTTAAATACGAAAATACACTACTTAGTGTGATGCCAGAAGGAAACAGAGTGTGGGAGAATGTGGGATAAAGGACATGGTAGAACCTCTGAAAGGGTGCCCTTAGCTCAGTTGGTTAGAGAATTTCACGGAAAGGAAGGGCGTGGGTTCGAGTCCCACCGGGCGCGTAACCTTTTACGTTCTACATGGCGCTCCTGGCTGGATCCCCTCCACACTGCTGGGACCTCTGGACCGTGATCGTGTGCCAAGTCCACTGGTGAAGGGCCAAGGAGAGCCCGAGGTGCCGGTCTTCCGAGGGAGGCGGGATGTGATGCCAGAAGGAAGCAGAGTGTGGGAGAAAGTGGGATAAAGGACATGGGAGAACCTCTGAAAGGGTGCCCGTAGCTCAGTTGGTTAGAGCATTCCACGGAAAGGAAGGGCGTGGGTTCGAGTCCCACCGGGCGCGTAACCTTTTACGTTCTACATTAGTCATCACGTAAAAATTCTAAAATTTGTTGAAAATGTTCTTATGCAATTATATTAATAAAAATTGAACCTATATATAAAAAATATGATAAAAATTAAATTAACAAACAAATAGAGGCAAATAAGGGAAATCCGAAAAATGGGGGTAAAATAGGGTAAGACCTTCATAAAAGGACAACCCTGATTCTGTATGCAAAGTGAATGTGAATACAAAGTTCGACCTGAATAAATCTTTTTAAAAAAAATTTCGATAGTTTTTTTTTATAAATTTTCAATTATAAAAATTAATCTTTTTTTATTTTCGTTTATTGTAATTTATAAAGCTTATTTCTTATTTGAATAAAGTAATTTTGTAATACTTTAGTTTATATTTATAATTATTGAATTAGTCAATCGTTGCTATGTGAGCCCAAATTCTAAAATTTTATTGGTATTTTAACGCTTAAAATACGTGCAATTTTTTATTTACTTTCATGATAATTTAAACATTTTTTAGGTATAGCGAATTTGCTCGAATAGGTTTTTTTTTTTTAAATTTCGCAATACCCTAAAGAAAGGATTGTTTTTTTGATTAGCTTTCTCTTTATTTATTAGCGTTTCATTTTACTTTTTTCTTTTAGAGATTAAGTTTATATTAGGACTATTAATTTTTTTCAAAGCAATATCCAGATTTTTTTTCTCGGGTTAAGTCCATAAAATTATTCGATGAAATTATACAAAACTTTAATTACACATATGGTGTGGGTTTGTTTCTTTATTTTGGAAGGCTTCTTACATCTCGTCGTAGAAGATGTATAATATTGTGACCGGTTTGGTGGTATTATTATTAATATACGATCGGACTATTTGACAGTGGATAATTCCGACAGCAGACAGTCCTACATTGGAATACGACATTGGAAAAAATGAAAAAAACAAAAAAAAAACATGATAAAAGATATATGACCCATAAGGGCCAAATAATGCGATTGAGGAAAACAATAAAAAGCAATAAGGAAATGACCCTAAAAGGAATTTGGTGTTTTATTTAACTGGTCAAAAAACAAAAAAAATATTAAACTTTAAAAAAGCCACAACAAAAAAGACTTTTTTTTAAAGATAGTTAAGCTAGCGAACAAATAAAAAATAAATGTAAAACACATTTTTTAATTTTATATTTATTCAAATAAAGGTTTTAATACAATTTTTTAATAATCTTAAGGAAACGGAATATTATTGTAGCGATTTAAGATTAAAATTCCTGCGAACACAATGTTGATGAAGGTTTGAGCCCGAGATTCAATTAATATATCCCATAGATAATATAATCTATGTTATTTCACGATACATCAAGCACGACCAAATATAGATCCTATAGGATAAAACACATAATTATGATTTTAATTATTTTTTTTGTAGATATATTAAATGGCAGATATAGAAAAACATACTGCTTGAATATTAGTTATAAAATTCGAAATGAAACTATTTTTTTCCCGAAACTCGAAATTCGAAACGAAAAAAACCTGAAATTTTCGAAACGAAACGAAATAGAAATTTTTTTTTTTCATTTTTTTTTATCAATATATTAACCAGGGCCCCAAATAAAAATTTTGAAAAGCCTCATTGGGCTGGTGAAAAAGCCTTATTTGGAAAAAAATTATTCCGCTTCCCCACGTTTGTATATTATATTGGTAGTTCAATTGGCATTTTCAGTTTGTTATTCATGAATAATATTAATTTAATCATTTTTGATAATTTTATTTATTTCCATCCTTTTATTCGACACTTCATTACCTAATCTTCTTATAGAAAGTTCTATTTAAAAAAGATTTTTGAAAAAACTTAAATATTATCTAATATATAAATGCATATTTAAAAATTGAACAGAATTTTGTAAATTCGACAAAAATTTTTGTCTAAAACAGCATATTTTATAAATCATATAATGTAAAACAAGCTAAATATGCAAAAAATATGGAAAAGACCCCAATAAATATAGTATTATCCTAACACTGGATTTAAATCTTAATTTTAATTGGTACGTGTTTATGATTGTTCCTTTCCAACTTTGACTTGCTTCACTTGTAAAACTGTAGTGAGATTAGCATCCTATTCTATCCAGCGGCCTTCCATGTGCTGTGTACCCAAGCATCCCAATCATGGTAAAGGAGAGAAATAAAACTAACGACGAAAGATCCGCTAAAAAGTAGCTGTAGCTCAGTTGGTTAAAACACTGCACGGAATGCGGAGGGGGCTGCTTAACTTTTGTTATGGTTACGGGGCAGGTGGTTTTGGAGGAAAACTTTGGTTTTGCTCGCAACACGTTCGAAAAGGGGCCCGCTCGATTCATTGTCGCCGATTCAGTGTTGCTAATTCAGTGTCGTCAGTGTGGGTTCAATTCAGTGTCGCCGATTTAGTGTGGGTTCAATTCAGTGTCAGAAAATTGTTCGAAATATTATACTGATTTTTGTAAAAACAAAAAAAATTCTTAAAAGTTTTCCTCTGTTGCTCGCTTATTGGTATGTAGGGTAGTACAGGTGACCGGGGCTGGGTCTAAACCGGAGACTTTTTTGAAGCAAAATTTTCTTCAAAACGATCAAATTTTATGAAGAATTTTCTTGTTGATTTACATGCCACTTAAATTCCACCAAAATACATGGACAAAGTTAATTCGTAAAATTTAAATTAACTTTATCCTGCTCATTTATGTCAATTTTTTGAGAAAGATTTTTCATCAACTCAGCGCTCACGTTCGGCGTTAAAAAAAAGTAGGGGGTAGATTTAAAAAAAAGCTCTTGGCGCCCAATCGTGAGCGCGGAGTTGTAGTGCACCGCTTTAGGGACATGAGAAAAAAAACAGCTTTTTCTTAGTAATTTTTTCGAATTTAAAATTATAAATTCTTTGACATTGAATTCTCCTGTTTTTGGGGCACACTGAATCGTTCACACTAAATCGGCGACACTGAATCGAACCCACACTGAATCAGCGACACTGAATCGGCAACATTGAATCGGCGACACTGAATAGTAGTGGACCCGTTCGAAAAGTCGCACGGGCGTCGCCAATGTTTTGTCTTTCAATAAGCAAAGACAAACAGAAAATGAATTTAGTATTAATAAATAATCAATAATTGATGAGAACAGAATAAGAGTGGAAAGTAATTTATAAGAGATAAACAAAAATAGAATAACAAAAAGCGAAAGTAAATACCTTTTTAATATTTTTATTTTTCTACGAGCGGCCGGGCACCGCTTCGCGGTGCCCACTAGTGATGTTCGAGACCGAAAATTTCCCGAGACTCGAGACTCGAGACCGAGACCGAGACTTGACCCCGAGACTCGAGGCCGAGACCGAGACTTGACCCCGAGACTCGATACCGAGACCGAGACCAGAAAAAACCCGAGACTTTTCTCGAGTCGAGACCGAGACCGAGACTTTTTTTCAAAAATTTTTCTTACGCACTTAAAAAAATTAAAAAAAAAACAAAAATCATATAAAGGTCTGCAATGAATAATTTCAAAATTTTTCTTGTGGCGCCTATCGGCACCACCGGATCCCTTTTTGCTTATGTTTTCTAAAAATGTATCCAAAAATTCCACAAAAATTGGGCTTCTTTGGAGCTAAATCTGTATCTGTTACAAAATCAGACATTAAATTTCCAAAAATTCCCCGGTGGCGCCTTTCGGCACCACCGGCCCCCTTTTGCCTTTGGGTTTCTTAAAATTTACTCTAAAATTCAACAATTTTTGCGCACGCCTATTGATAAAAACAGGTGAAAAGTAGTGATGAATAAGTTATTTAAATGGTTTTCACGTTTTTCACACTGAAGAATTGGCAACATGACGATTCGTCCGGCAACGATTCGTCCGCCCATCCAAAAAAGTGCCAAAAACATAAAATCACTTTAAATTTTTGTAGTTTTTCTTTTGGCATTTTTTATAAGTTCTCTTATTAACTATGTCAGATGTTAAAAAATTGAAAAAGTTTTATGTTTTTGGCACTTTTTAGCCGGGCGGACGAATCGTCTTCCGGATGAATCGCACGGCAGCGGAAGAATTGGCTTAAAAAATTACCCATTTTTTGCCTTATTTTGAAAATTTTAGCCCGGTTTTTGCCCTATTTTCGAACTTGCACGCCCGGTTTTTGGGTTTGCCAAGGACACCCCTGTCCCCGGCGGTGCCGATAGGCGCCGCCGGGAAAATTTTTGAAACTTGGATGTGATTTAAGAACACTTTTTGAAGAAAAAATAAATGAAAATTTAAATAAAATTAGCATTATGTCTTTTATTTATTCAAATTTAAAATTCAACCTAATTTAATGTTTTGCTAGCTAACGAAAAGCAATCTTTAGGGGTGTAAGATAGTCTCGTTTTTCGAGACTAAAAACTCGAGACCGAGACCAGAAAAACCCCGAGACTTTTCTCGAGTCGAGACTCGAGACCGAGACTCTCGAACATCACTAGTGCCCACCCGCTCTTTAACATAATTTATAATTTCCTTTCGATACTTTGCAATTATAATTAGCGTCAATTCATAATAGATTGTGTCTTTATTACTAAAAAAGCAAGACGATTACTGTTCGACTTTCTCTAAGGATTTTTTGGGGCGCGGAGCGCCCGCCTTAGCGAGCATGCGAAGACGGGTCTCTACTTGTTTTGAAGCTTTCATTAAGACATTGTTAAGCGATATAATAACTGGCCAAACGAAATTTGCAAAAAAGCCATAAAAAACCCAGAATTCTTGTGAGTTTTAGTTTGTAACTTTATATAGATCAGTGATTTTTTTTAATTTTGGAAGAACTACTAGAACTCGTGAAGGCCTTTCGAATAATACTAAATAATTTAAAAAACATTCCATCCATGTTTCATTTCAATAAGTGTGTAAAAGACAAATTGGTCTACAATTGAGACAATAGACATTAATTTTATCGTGTTCTCACTAAAAAAATATATTTCGAAAAGTAAATTGAAAAAAATTCTAAGATGTGTTTTGATTTCAGCCCATTGTTTTCTTATTTATTTTGATTTCTTACTCTAGGGAAAAAAGAATTAAAACATTACTATTTTTACAATTTTTGGAGCTTTTCTTTAACCTTTTTGGGTTTGTGAATTCAGTTGCTACTTAAAGATTCTGCATTGAATGGTCTAGACAGATTTTTGAAATTTTGGGTTAAAAAAAAGTTTCTCGAGTAAATTTTGTAAAAATTTTAAGCTTTTTAGAAAGTTTTTTAGATATTGGTCTATAACTTTTCGGGGAGTATGGAAATTGGATTCGAGTCAGGCGGCAGGATAAATGTCGACATTCTGACGCTTCTAATGAGCTATCCTGCATGCTTCTAGCAATTGTTGGGATTGAGTTATGCGTTGTACTGGAACTAGAAAATTTTGACTTTTTTTTGTCTAATTTTTGAATTTTTGGGGATTTTTTTAGAAATTAGGCTGTTTCTTTGCGGGGAGTATAGAAACCGGACTTAGGCCTGGAGGAGGATAAATCAGAAGACCGAGGCGGTTCTAATGAGCTTATTTATAGGATTCTAGCATAATTATGAAGGGGTGTTATGCTCTGTACAGGAATCCTAAATTCACACTTTTTGGGTCCGGTTTTGCGCAAAAACGCGGTTGTTGGCTTATATCTCGGGAACCTGAAAAGTTAGAATCTCAGCGCTGCTTGGGGACTTGTAGAGCTCGCTAAGACGGATTTTAATAAAAAAAGTTCGACCCTGTAACTCAAAATCTAACCTGTGTTAGACCTTGTCGAAGTTGCAAAAAGAGTGCAAATCTCTCGCATTGCGCTAGCCTCTCTGACCTCCGGCCCTTACACGCTCTATCACCTTTTCTCTCGCTTATCTATCTTAGGATTTTTTTGAAATATGGCTTCGCAGAAACAAATGCTTAAAACTCGGTTGTTGGCTTATATCTCGGCAACCTGAAAAGTTAGAATCTCAGCGCTGCTTGGGGACTTGGAGAGCTCGCTAAGACGGATTTTAATAAAAAAAAAAGTTCGACCCTGTAAGTCAAAGTCTTACCTGTGTTAGACCTTGTCGAAGTTGCAAAAAATGGCCAAGTTTGGGGAAAATCAAAATTTGAAGATTTTTCCTGTTTAAATTCCGGAAAACACGAATCTTTCATGTATTTTTCCGGCAGTTTACCGGATAATTGCACGAGAGACACAATAAGGGGTGCTAGGCCGTTTGTTAAATTCCGCCATTATGGGCGTTTGTTAAATCCGCCAGGGCGTTTGTTAAATCCGCCAAGTGGGCGTTTGTTAAATCCGCCACCATGGGCGTTTGTTAAATCCGCCACCATGGGCGTTTGTTAAATCCGCCACCATGGGCGTTTGTTAAATCCGCCATTAAGAGAAAATAAATACAAATTAAGCATTTCAAAAATGTTTTTAAGGCAAAATATTGTTTTTTATTCGAATTATCTATCAATTTTATTGTGCCAATACGTGTGAGCCGGAAGTGTCATTTTTAGCCAACACTATATCAGTTGTTTGCCAATATTATGCCAGTTATTTGCCAGCATTACAACTGAATAAAAGACAGAAAAAATTAAATTACCACTTTATAAAATTTTGCATTCCTTAAATTATCTAATAATGAAGACAAAAACTTATTTTTTAATCTTTATATTAAATTTATGCCTAAAAATTGTAAATTTCATTAGCTTTGAAGAATTCGTATCAAATGGTGATGCAAAAAAACTGGTTGATCAATACCTAAGAAAAGAAATAAAAACCAGAGGAGAGTTATTGGAAAAATTGGCTGAAATTGATGTAGATATAAGCCTAAGAACTCTAGAAAGACACATCTCCAAAATAAGAAACCGTAAATCAGAAGGCAACCAAGAAGACATGGAAAATATTGAAGTTTCACAATGTTTTTCAAAATTCGACAATAAATTTCTCTTTGTCATTGGCCATGGTGATGAATATAGAAAGTTCAAACAAACAAATGAAAAAGCCGGCTCAATTTATGTTTATTGTATCAAATGCGGAAGTTATAAGAAACCGAACTCGGATGGGTTGGTTTGTATTATAATTTGGTCGATTTAGTATATTATTAAGAATTATTACAAGTGCAATAATACGACAAGGTCAATTAGATAGAACCCATAAAATTATCCATCATCCCCAATGCAAAGGTTCTCCCCTTGAGCAGCTAACTGCTGAACAAATTGATAGGAGCCAACGACGTGGGTTGGCCAAGTGTTCTGCAGATGCTAAATCTATTTGGAGAGAGGTGATTAGATCAATTATTTCAAAAATCAGTTAAAAATCGTAGGGATCGGACAGGGCTAGAGAACATGATACTGCTGAAGATATCCAAATCGAAGACCCCACGGGAATTACATTCAATTATCCGAATTGGCAAAGCGTAAGACGCGCGTACAACCGGAGAAAAAAAATCACATGGGGGATTCTGATGCATTTAATGTTGCGGAAAGACTCCAGCTGACTAAACGAGGAGCAATTAAATTAGTTCTTAGAAAAGAACTGACTCCAGACGACATGTAAACATTAAAAATTTGGTGTGACATTGTATTAAAAAAACATTAAAAATATTACTAAAGGTGGCTCAGATTTCGGAATAAGGAATTGGGCATTATGCTTTTTATAACGCATACTCAGAAGAGGGCTGCTAGCCGCTGCAAAATCTTGGTCTCTGATGGCACATTTGAATTGAATGTGGCCAAATTTGGTAACATTCAGAAATGACTTTGAAGGATCGATTAGAGAGGAAATGGATTCATTTTTGGCTTATATGGACAATCAATGGATTAAAAAAATTGATCAAGGCAATCTTTTCTCTTTTAATAAATTAACAAGGACAAGGTCAACCAATCCAGTTGAGGCGTGGCATAGTGTTATAAAACGGTATAAATTATTATAAGCAAAAAACTCATATCTTTCTAGTGATGCGGCAAGCGTACGCCATGCTTCTGTGTCAAGCGTTTGAATTATTTTCAAAAAATATTTGCAGAAAGTGATGAAAGGGTTGTCAAAATTTTGGTAGGGGCTAAACCAAGACAAAGAGATAGGGTTTATGAAGAGATTGATAACAAAATTTTAACAGCACTTAAAGAATATGAGGTATAAATATAACTCTTATAGAAACAATCCTATTATTAAGGAAATGATTGACAAAGGCGAAATTTCAGAGGACGAGTTTCCGCAAACAACTCAAACGTACTTAAATAGGTTGTCTTATCTATTGTTGCAATTAGACGATAAAGGAACTTTATCGCGCAAGGATAAAAAAATCAGAGAAGTCAATGGGTTCCCTATTTGAAATCACAAACAAATATTTAGAGAAAAAGAAAATTACGATCAGAAGAACCCGTTGAAAAAACAAAGACGAAAGGACAAATTTTGGCTGATATAACTCACAAACACATAAAAATTTCTGAAGAAGAAATAAATCAAAGTACTGAAAATGATTTTTCTAGTGAAGAAACTCATGAAGGTATAAATTCCTTTGCATAGACTTTTAAATTAATAAAATTGTTGAACCCATTGGCACAATGGCACGTTCTGCTCTGAATATAGTGTTTAATCCTCTTAATGAAGAACAGCGTAAAGAATTATGTGAAACATGGACTTACACATGCAGTAAAACTCATAATTTAATATAACCTAATAAACAATTATAGGTGACGAACATATAGAGTACTCAGAGCCGTTTGATTTTGTGTCTTCTGCATATGGGCCAGGCGTAGTAAATGAAATTTTAGGAGACCGAAATTGTGGTTGGAGAAACATCTCGCTAGCTTTAACAGGCACTGTGTCGAATCACTCTGAGATTAGAAGCGATGTCATTGAATATTTGGAAGAAACCATTTACCAGCATTCCTATTCAAACAGTCGTGATAATGAATGGTGGTGTAAGTCTAACTAGTTTTTAGCATTGATAAGCGATCATTTCAGTGCTTTTTGACAGCATCGAAAATATTAGGGAACACATCGAAAAAGCTATTGCACCTGCAATGGGGGCCCATGAAACAGAAAAATGGATGAACAATTTGGATATGGCCTCTGTCAGTAAAATGTTTAGAGTGAACATTATAGTATGTGAAAGTATCGGGGAAGGAATTTATCGTTGGCAGGTGTACTCTCCCGATTTGGAAACCTCGGTTAGACTAGTTAATTCTCATCTTTTTTATTATAACTTTAAGCTTTCGAATATAATTCAAAAAAAGAACAACGTATCAATATTCCTTTATTTTCATGATGGACATTTTGAACTCATCAGACAACCACAAAAGATAAATTAATTATTTTTTATTTCATTATGTAGCATTAAATTTATAACCATAATTTCCTGTTTATAAGTTGCAAAAAAATATTGTGGTACGTATTGTGGAACGTCACTTTTTGACTCTTGCTTGATAGCACCTATAATATGGTTTTGTAACCTTAAAAAAGGTTGTAAAGGGATGAATTATAAGCGTCATTATTTTAATCTAGTTGATCGTTGTTGCTATAACCATGATTTGTGCTACATAAATAAATGGAAAAAGCGCTATGATTGTGACAATTACTTTTGCAATTGTCTTTATGAAATTTCTGATTGTTATCTAACAAAAGTATATTTTTTTACCTTTTTCGAAAATTTTTATTATATTAAGAATTTGTTATGCTGGTCAGTACATATTTTTGGAGAGCATTTTAAAGAACAATGAAAGCCATAAAGTGTGTATGATTCTACTGATATATGTATAGTTATAATTTTTGAATAAATGGTAAATTAATTTGTATTTATTTTCTCTTAATGGCGGATTTAACAAACGCCCATAGTGGCGGAATTTAACAAACGACCCAGCACGACAATAAGGCTGCCCCTTTTAATGGTGCTGAGTCGTTACTTAAAAACCATCATAATAATAAATCAATATTCCTTTAATTAATTACAGGTTCCTTTAATTCATTTATGATTATAATTTGAAATTACATGAGTTAATACAATTAGAAACCAAATAATTATTTATGTATCCTTTTTATTTTTATTTTTCCTCAAATTCACACATTTTTTTATTTGGAATTATATTTATCGGTTTTTTACTTTAATTTAAAAAAAAGTTAAGCCTTGCTTAAGGGCAAACAACAAGCATTTTATGATTCGGGCAAATTATAAGGATCAGTAGAAACTCCATGAACTAGTTGCCTTCGCCTATTATAAGAACGCCGGACGCTTTCGAAAGTTGGGTAATGAAATGTTAATAAATCTTGACTTAGGACACACAAGAGCTGCACAGATCGCGGTGTTCTTGTGGTATGCATCAAAGATGGATGGACCTTTGAAAATTTCTCC
Source organism: Heterodera filipjevi (assembly GCA_039877585.1). Classification (NCBI taxonomy): domain Eukaryota; kingdom Metazoa; phylum Nematoda; class Chromadorea; order Rhabditida; family Heteroderidae; genus Heterodera; species Heterodera filipjevi. The sequence goes on from JBDPZO010000003.1 coordinate 4,098,421, forward strand.
ATGTTGATTGCTTAAAATGCTTGTTGTATGCCCTTAAGCAAGGCTTAAACTTTTTTTAAAATTAAAGTAAAAAAACCGATAAATATAATTGCAAATAAAAAAATGTGTGAATTTGAGGAAAAATAAAAATAAAAAGGATACATAAATAATTATTTGGTTTCTAATTGTATTAACTCATGTAATTTCAAATTGTAATCATAAATTAATTAAAGAACCTGTAATTAATTAAAGGAATATTGATTTCTTATTATGATGGTTTTTTAAGTAACGCCCATTATGATGGTTTTTAAGTAATGACTCAGCACCCTTTTAATTTTGGTGCTAGGTCGTTTGTTAAATTCCGCCACAATGGGCGTTTGTTAAATCCGCCAGGGCGTTTGTTTTTTAATTATTTTAAAAATTACAAGTTTAAAACAAAAAAAACATTGTTTTTTTTTCTGAACAAAATCTAAAAAATCAAACTTTTTTAAAATTGGTGATTTTGGCTAAATGAAGCCGGTTTTAAAAAAAATTTTTGTGCCATAGTATATTGATCAATGATTCCGATCTCTGATATCAAAATAGGAATTCCGAGGCCCATTTCGAAATTCAAATATTATAACAAAATGACAAATTTTGCTTTTTTTTCTAAAATTCTTTTCATTGAATGTCGAATTATTCAATGTTTTACCCTCACGATTATTTAAGTTTTTTTTATGCATTTTTTGGGTTTTTTTTATATTTTTTTGAATTAAAATATGGTGGTCTGTGATGGATCAGGGCTAGACGAATTTTTGTTTTGAATTTTGGGTAAAACACAGGGCTCCGATCTCAAAATTTTCGAAAAAAGAACATGCAGTCCAAAAAAAAAGATTTTGAGGTCAAAAAAATAACATTTTTAAAAAATGTTTGCGCAGCAATTGTTGATCAATTTATGTAAGTAAATGCATTCAAATACTATATTTTTCATCACCCATAATCATTTTGAGCAATTTGGGACAGGAATTTCGGGGCAATGAGATCGTAATCCTGTTTAATTTTGGCGAGATCCTTAACCCTTTTTTTAGGTGCCGGGCTTTGAAATGAGACATTAAATTTTTAATCTGAAAAAGGAAGAATAGGCGGTGCCGATAGGCGCCGCCGTGAAAAATTTTCAAAATTTAAGTTTTTTGTAGTGGATCTTGATAAAAAAAAAGACCAATTTTTGGGGATTTTTAAATTAATTTTGAGAAAATCTGCGCGAATGGGGTCCGGTGGTTCCGATAGGCGCCACCGGGGAAAATTTTGAAAAATACTTAGAAATCGCTTCAAAAATTATAAAAAACAGTATTGTTTTCTTTTTTTACCTCACAGTAAGAAAAAAGGACAAAATATGAGCAGTGGGCTGAAAAAAGAACATATCGGACCCCTGTAAAACGCCGAAAAAATTTCGAAAAAAAGACCCACTAAGAATCGATTTTTGGTACTTAAGTATTTCTTCAAAAAATGTCTAAAAATCTTTAACAAAGCAGGTATAAATTTTCGAAATTTTTTTTGGCGGCGCCTACCGGCACCGCCGGCGGGTCAAAGGCAACTCGTACAATTTTTAATGGGTGTGGCCATAACTTTTTTTAAGTCAACCAAATTCTTCAAATTTGGCATCATTCGAATACTCTTCATGTTTAGAAGCGAAAATTAAGCAGAAACTAAGCGATTAAGCATCTCAAAAAAAGTTACATTTTAAAGAACATTAAAAATTTACAAAAGCAGACTTTTTCGCAATTTATATTAACTTTTCTAAGATACTTAATCGCTTAGTTTCTGCTTAAGCAACGCTTTAAACACGAAGAGTATTCGTATTATAATCTGGCTTTTTGATGCAAAATATGTTACCAAATACACAATTTTTTAAATTTTTCCCGCTGGCGCCTCTCGGCACCAACGCCCCCGTTTACTTCTGATTGAAAACAGACAGTGAAATTTTTCGAAGAAAATTCTTAGGGTCTATTTTTTTGAATTGTGAAATTAGAAACCTTGAAGCCCAAAATTTTAGCCCAGTCCTTGTACTGACCGAAAAATTTTGAAAATCGAATAAAATGTTGAAACGCTTTTTTTAATTTTTTTTTTTTGATATTTATATTTTTTTCTTAATTTCTTTGAAAAATTCTTAATCTTCAAAAAAATTCTCTTGGGAGGGGGGATGGCGGATTTAACAAACGCCCATAGTGGCGGAATTTAACAAACGACCCAGCACGCTTGCTGGCTCCCTTCCTTTCTGTTCACCAGAAACATCCATGCATAAAAAGAACGTAAAACAAAGAGAGACTGTAAGACAACAAAACAAAATAATGGCTACCACTGTTATTGTAGGCACTTTTCCTTTATGTTCAGATTCTGCATCGAATGGTCTAGACAGATTTTTGAAATTTTGGGTTAAAAAAAACTTTCTCCAGTAAATTTTTGTTAAAATTTCTAAATTTTTTGGAACTTTTTTATAAATTGGTCTGTATCTCGCCGGGGAGTATGAAAATCGGACTTGTGCTTGGGGGGATGATAAATCAGAAACCTAGGCGGTTCTAATGAGCTTTTGAATATTATTCTAACTCAATTATGAAGGGGTGTTATGCTCTGGGCGCGAACCAATAATCGATGCTTAGCACCGATTGATCAGGGATGGATTATGAGCAGAAAACTCTTCAGAAAGTATCATTATACCTTGGTCTGACCATTAACAGTCAAATGAATTTCATGAAAAAGTGTAAATTTTTTGGAAAAGACCCTACCCACTTCCCATGGTCCATTTGCATTAGGCGTATTGATTGTATAAACAATAATTCTTTACTCACTTGAGAGTCTTTAAAAAAATTTGCTGACCAAACTAAAAAAAATATTTTCAATAATCTTGGAAAAATCTTGCAGGCAAATCTTGGGTAAAATCTTGATAATCTTGCCTAAAATCTTATTTTCTTAAAAAATCTTGTATAAAATCTTGCTGTTAATCTTGGTTTTTTGTCTTACTCCTATAAATAAATGTTCAGCAGCTATTGTTAAGCGGAAATGATATGACCTGAAATTAGATCAGAAATAAATATTACACCACGATCATACCATTCGTACGCAAAGTGACTTTCATAAAAAATTTACACTTTTTTCGCATAAAGTCATTACCCCTGCTCATGGTCAGACCATGGTGTAATATTAATTTCTTAACAGTTTCCGGATCATATTCCATCACTGAACAATCGCTGAGAGTTTGGCTTAGGCTTCGAAGGGCCCTGAGGGTCAGCCCACTACCCACCTGCTCTGGCACCTCAAAATTTTCGAAACCCAAAACTAAGCCTTGCATCCGATCCCAATCACACAGTCTTTCACAGATATTATCTCAAAATCCTCAAAATTGGGTCATTTTATGTTTATCAGTTTAGTGTCTCATTTCTAAGCCCAATATCTAAAATGTTTGTTCCATATTGCTCACAATATATATGATATGGTAATTAAATTATGGTACTTGATACTCATTTGTTTGTTAAACTGGTGTACCATTGCTGCATACATTTTTAAAAATGTGTATTTTTTTTCTCTTATTTTGAAGATTTTGAGCTTGCCCTGCCTTATTTTTAGAGTTCGGCGGGAACGGGTTCCCGCGGGAAAAGACGGTAATCCCGTTCCCGTTTCCCGCTTTTTTGCCCGAACGTGATTTTTTACGGGAACGGGAAAAAGGCGGGATTCCCGAACGGGAATCCCTTCCCGCTTTTTTTTGAATTCACGTTCCCGTTCCCGCAAATTTTGTCCCAAATAACAGGAAAAATGAGCACTGGTAAGAATGGGCTCCTGAGTTTCCAGAAATTTTAAAATAAATAAAAATATATAATTGCTTGGATATTTTATTTTCACAGAAACATATTCCTTACTTTCTCTTACATTTTTTCTAATTAATTTTTTTTAATTTAATTCGAAAAAAATTTTTCGGCAGAGATTCTCGGTAATGCCAGACACTTTTATGTTTAGATTTTCCCAAAATTTATCTCAAAAATTCTTCAAAATCGAACAATTTTTGGGAAAATCTGTTAACAAATCCGACTCAAATTATCAAAATTTTTCCCAGCGGCGCCTATCGGCACCGCCGGCTCCCTTTTCGCCTATGTTTTCTCAATATTTTTCTAAAAAAAATCACAAAATTCAGGTTTTTTTGGTTCAAAATCTTTCACCAAAATACACCCAATTTTTCAAAATTTTCACCAGTGGCGACGGCACCACCCGCCCCTTTTTACTGTTTTTTTTTTACCTTTTTGAAAAAATTGTTACCCTAAACTTTTTTGAAGTGTTTGAAGCGATTTCTTTAATATTTGAAGATTTTCCCGGCGGCGCTTATCGAAATCTTATTTTATTTAAGTATTTATTTCTAACATAAGGATTGAAATATAACTTTAAGGAAAATGGTAAAATTATTATTTTTCCCCTAAAAGAATTAGTTTTTTAACGAAATAATTCCCCACCCCCTCCCCGCGCTACACAAAAACTTTCACACTCATTCAATAAGGCAGTCCATCGGTCATTTTTTATTTTTTCTGTCTTTTTTTATCTGTCTGTCAATTTCATACTATATCAAAATCTCTCCTTCTTTTCGGTTCTTTCATTCCTCTTTTGCTTGTTTATTTGTTTTCTATGTTTGTCATTATGAAATGGTATCGATAGTTGCTAATTTGAGAGAAAAAGTGTAGTCTTCTGGTTTGTTCTTTTGTCTCTATATATTCTTTTCTATAAAATTAATTGTTGAAATGAAGGAGGGTCATTATGTTATTAGCTTATTAGTATTGATATTGTTTCTTTTCGTTGCGCACATAATGTTGTTAATCATAATTGTTTGAATAGTTTTATTTAATAATTTTACATATGTATTGCTTCGTCCTTCCGTTATATTATTCATTTGTGGAATGTTCCATTAGAATATTTTTTCATTTCATTTGAGAAGGGTACAAAGAGTGGCTCATAAATTTAGGTGCTGAAAAGACAGCTCTTTCCCATGAACAAAAATTGATTGGCAAGCAATTGTGGTTAGATGGGGTAAAAAAATTTAATTCCAGGAAATTGCTAAAAATTATAAAAACGCTTAAATTTTATTTTATTAATTTTTATTTGCTTTTTGAGCTATATAATAAATTATTAAATTAAATTGTTATTTATAAAATTTTTCGGCAAATATTTTAATATTTTTTTTTTTTCTAAAGAGATAAAAGATTCCTTTTAGGGTTTAATCCAAATATCCTGTCTCATGGCATTTCCTGCACCCATTTTTATTTTTTTGAGGAAATTATAGGTTTTTTTTTTTTTTATATTATAAATATATAAAAAATTTATTAATTATTTAATAAGCGTATGATTGTTACCATGATAATTTTATCTAGTATTATATATTTTTTGTTAATGAATTCTTTTTATAGTCTTTTTATTATTTTAAATTAATTTTTAACTTAATTTAAATAAAAAAAATTTTTTATTAGAACAGATAAATCATGCGAATTCCTCAAAAATAGTTGTAAGATAATTTCTGAATATTTTAAAAAGATATTTAAATATACACATACAAATTTCCATATAGGCTTTAGATTTTAGTTTTTTAAACATATTCTTTAGTATAAAATTAAATTGTTGAATTAAAGATATAAAATTAATTTTATCATTCCTTCGTTTATATTATTCATTTACCCATAATGAGTTTATATATAAATCTTTAATAAAATAAATTAATTGTAAGTTTAAACTATCATATAAAGGAATGAATTAGAAGATAAATCACTGAAAAAAGCATTCAATCACAAAGAAAAATATTCTTTTTAATTGCTAAAATATTTCTCTAAAATAAAATATGAAAATTTATACCATTTACCTTATATTGAGTTTAAAATATAATGTATTAAGGAATTTCTTTTTAAGCTAATTTTTTAATTTAAATGAATGACATTAACACTAACAGAATGTGAAATTGATGCCCGAGAATTTTCTTAATTTAAAAAGCCAATATTAATTTAAACACCTAAAAGTACTCGACAGAGTTGCTGGCCTTGGTCAACAGAGGAAATTGGCCACTTAATTTGCCAAGCATTGCAAGGTTGTCAATCCATAAGAATGACCAAAATTACGTAAGTTTGGCGGCTTTAAAAGCTGAATAACCATTAAAATAACAGACAAGTATTATAGAAGAGTTTTTTTTTGTCATATATTACGCAAATATGAATTTATATTAATGTATTTAATAAATGCCCAAAAAAGTTAAAAAATGTAAAATAAATTTAGATTATTTGCAGGTATGAAAATGCAATTAAAAAATAATAATAATAAATTATTAAAATAATTTTGTTATTTAAAAAAAACAATTTTGCTTAAAACATACAACAATTACAAACAGTTTAAAACCGACTGACTAACTTTATTATAGTAATTTACAAATAATAAAACAACTTAATTCTTTAGAAATATTCATTTGATAAAAAATGGTATTAATTAATATTTTTGGGTTAAATAATTTTTCTTGATATATTTGGTGAAAATTCATTTTTTCGAGGTTGAAATAATTACTCCAGCTCACAAAGCTATAATCGAGAGGGGGGGGGGGGGGGCTTTATAGTTCAACCTCCTTCAAAAAGGGGGCTCTACTCGAATAACTGGCCTAGCCGAAAGCCGGCGTGACCGTTTTTGGTTTTAAAAATCATTTGTGCATTTTATTTATTTATTCACTATATAAATATTTTATTATATTGTTGGCATAAAAGTATTTTAAATACAGGCTCATAAAAATCTATATCCCAATGTTTTTTTATGAAATTTATATTTATTTTATATTATGCGTTTATTTTTTAAAATGAATATTATTTATTTTCTATTTTCAATCTTTTGGTTATTATTTTAATTATTTTAATTCACCTCAAGTAGACCAGATCAACATCCGTGTAGAAAACTTTTTAAAATTAAGAATTATTGAACTCTATAAAAAAAGGATAAACATTTGTCACTGTGGGTGATATTAGAGTATGAATTTTAACCGAAAAATTAGATAGAACAGGGCTCCCATCCGTCCTTTATTTCAAAGGAATTCCTTTATTTTTAGCTTTCGACCTTTGAAAATTTGAAGCGTCCTTTATTTCAAAGATGCCCTTTGAAAACGGCATTTTGCCCAAAAATGTAAAAAAAAAAGTTCATTTTTAAACCAAAATCCATTAGCAATCTAATTTTTAAATTAATTACCATTATCTTTCATTTTTTGTGTTTTCTTTATGAAATTTTTAATCCCCATCAATTCAAATTTGTTTATTTTAATTTTATGTTACTAATAGGCTTGGCGACAGATTACATTTTTATAGTTTTATTTGGCGTTTATTTAATAAATATGTCATTCCAATTTCTACATCTTTATAAGTCAGTAAACAATATTTTTGGCAGTTTAACTTTAACGGACGAAGACGAAACCCATAATTTAACTTAAAACTTGCACCATTAGCCCAGCATGCATTTTATGCATTCAGCGCAAAGATATTATTTTTAGTTTTTTTTTTTCTATTAATAAAATAAAAATTATATCCCATGCTTAAATATTTGTTTTTTTTTTGCTAGAAATAAGTTTTTGTATGAATGTCTTTTTTTATGTATTTTGTTTTGTTTTTGAAAATATAGCTTTTTTTAATAATTTTTGTTTCTTCGCCTTTTACAAGTTATTTTTACTGATTTTTCTGGTGTTGCTAATTTCACATGTTTAAATAATTTTTTGTCGTGTACAGGAAAAATTCTACTCAATTTTTTTTATATAGTATTTATAAGCCCCTTCTTAATTTTGGTTTAGTATTTTTTTTGACTAAAAAATATCAATTATTTCGTCATTAACATTTTTTGTATTGAAGAAAGGATTGTCGTATCCGAATTTATATTGGTCTGCCTTTTTTTGCTAATGTTTCCGCATCAAAAATAAAAAACCCTTTTTTCTCAAAATAATTCTCGGAGTGATTTTTTAGGACATAAAGAAAATCAAAAAAGTGAAAAAATATATTCCCAAAGAATGTGTTAAAATCGAAAGAACAATTATGAAGAAAATTGGGCAAAATCGTCAGCAAATTTATACATAATTTAAAAATTTAATCTTAATCAAAAATAACAATATTCACACATACATAAAACTGACTAGCAAAAACTGGAAAATGTGTAAAAATTCATTGCAATGCGAAATAATATAAGCAAAAAAAGACATACTCACATGAAGAATAAACCAAAAGTATGCCGAAATTGGGAAGAAAATTGGAGTAGGTTATACAACAACTAAGAATTGGAACAAAGAATTTGGCATAAAACAAATAATAAAAAAATTGCAATGCAAACTGGCCTCATTATTCCCCAAATTCCAGTAGTTCAGACAACTAAGTAATGCGAAAAACAGGGTAAAAATAAATAAATAAAATATATAAATTTTTATTATAATTTGGGCTGGCTAGGATTTTAGGTGCAAAAGCCGCGAACTGGAAAACCCCAATAGGTGCTAAAACTACCAAATTGCGGACGACGATTGGAGGCGCAATTTTTCAGTAAGACACCAGATTTTCTGCCAAAATTTCAAATTTTAAGAAAAGTGGAACACTGGTAGTGAAAAGGAATTAATGCCAGGGATGTCCTTGGCAAAACTCAAAAACCCGGTAAACCTGTTCAAATATCCGGCAAAAATTTTCAAAAATAAGGCAATTTTTTAAGCCAATAATTCAGTGTAAAATAGCGTAAAAAAGTTTTAAATAGCATATTTATCACCACTTTCACCTGTTTGAGCAAATTTTACATAGAGAGAAAGTAATTGTGAGCACTGGGACACGAATTTTTGAATTGAAATTGATAGAAATGAGTGAGTTCAGAAAAAGTGTGCCAATACGGGTTCTCTCGTCCATTTTGATATTCCACAGAACAGAAAAGACTGATTTACAAAATGCATCAAAAAACTCTTTTTAGGAAATTTAATTCAAAAAGCGAAAAAAAACAGTAAAAGGGGGCCGGTGGTGTCGATAGGCGCCACCGGGGAGATTTGTGGGAATTTGGTAACAGATTTAGGCTAAAAATTTGGCGTAATGTTCATCGAAATTCAAAATACTTTTTCAAATAAAAAAAAATTAAAATTTTGAACCAAGCAAGTTTTTTAACTGGTAACAGGAAAGCCGATAAATAATTAAAGAAATAAAATAGCGAACAAATTATTAAAAGAAATCAAGAAAGGATTGATTATTGCAACAATCAAGGACTACAAGAAAAAAAAACAATTAACTGACTTATTTAAAAAAATAAAAATTGGGTCTAAGAAGTATTCATATTTATAAAAAATATAATAAATAAAGAATATATAAATTAGCATTAATTAAAATAGAAAAAAAAGCTAATCTAATGCCTAATCTTGCCTTAACACAGTTTTCCACATGCCCAGGGTTTGGCGTTCTCTATTATAAATAAAGGTAGAAAAACTTACTGAACTTTTAAAGGCTGCAAAATTAGGTATTCCAAAAATTTAAAAATTACACATCTTATCCGAGAATGCATAAAAATCCTACAATGCGAATTATATTGTAAAAAATTTAAAATTTTTAAATTATTTCATGAAAACTGTCTTTCGCCAATAAAAAAAATCAGCTTCATTTTTAATTAGGATTTAACTGAAAAATTAGCATCTTTCAAATAAAAAGTGTTTCTTTCAGAATTTTTCTGTTTTTTTAAGGAATTAGCAAAAAGCAGAAATAAAATAAAAAAATAAACTAAATAAACGATTCTTTCTCTGCCTCTCTTTTTCTCATCCTTTTTTCTATTCTCTTCCTTAACTCTGCTTTCGTTAATGAAGAGATTTGATTTTGCTGGCGGTTATGGGGTGTTTGTTAATGGTGTTGAACACAGTGCATTAACCAAAAATTGCCTTTGCATTATATCGCGATATAAATGCTATCTTTTTGGTCTCGTTTTTTTTGGCAATGATTATTAGAATACTTTTTTTAGGATTTTTGATTTGGCTTATAAATGGGATATTCAATAAATGGCTCATCGGAAACTGAAAATTGATTCGGTCAATTATACTTTAACTGACGAGTGATTTCGCAACAATAAAGAAAATGCTTCTAAATTAGGTCGAAAGAAAAAAATTATCCATTCAAATAAAATAATTTATATATAATAATAAAAATATTGAATAATAAATTTAAAAATTTTAAGGCAAGCATAAATTTTTTTTAGCCTTCTATCCAAAAAATTTACAAAAAAAAACAAAACATTCTCGTAATTTAAAAAAAAATGTTCAGTTCGCCGTGAAAGTTGTCATTAAAATATCAAAGGTATTGGGCTTGATTTCGAGATCATATAACTCGAGATGCACTAAATGTTTACCGGAAAAAAGAAATTTTCGAAAAAAATGCATTTAGGCAAAAAACAGAATTTGGATAAATTTTGAAATTTAGAAAAATCCAAGTTCCCGGCCGGGGCCCCGGTCAAATTGGAGTTCTAGTTATTAAGACGAAAAAAAAGACTAAACGACCATTTATCCGAAGGAATGCACAATAGATTTTAAATTTAAATTAATTTTTTTTTTTGTATACATTCAAAATATGTTAGTAGGTTTTTTTTTATTTTTACAAAAAATTTATAATATGCCTAATTTTGACAATTTAAGCAAAGCCGTTGCAAAAAATATATATATATATATATTTTTTTACATTTTTATACTTTATTTAGGTTTATTCTAGTAGTTAGAACACGTGCTATGAAATAAAATGAAGAGAACCTCATTTAATATTTAAATATCAATGAACTTATAAAAGGGAAAGCCTTATTTCTTTGTATAATTTTAAATTTTAATGTAATTGATTTCTGGATTCCATGAGAATTTGCCTTTTTAGATTTTATGCAATAATACAGTGCCTCAAATTATACTTGGGTTGTTTTTTTTCTTTTTTTTCTTTAAAAAATGAGGTTTTAACACAGCTGGTACGGCCTATAAACAAGACTTTCAAACTGAATTAGTTGAATTTATTTTTTACGGGTATACATTCTTCTGGCTTTTCCTGTATCGAATTTTTTATTTAATTATCATTTTCTGAAGTTTTTTTTTGGTTTCTTTATAAAATTTAATACATAAAGCATTTTTTAACTAAAATAATCTTTTAAATTCTTGCTGCATAGTTGAAAGAATTTTTCTTCTGTCTCCTATTACCATTTTATTCTATTTTGTCTCTTAATTTATAATTTCATGTTTTTCTAGAAAAATTATTAAACCTGAATTTATTTTTTTTCAATTAATGTCTAAGCAAATCTGTCCTTTTATATCAATTTCAAAATTTTAGCAAATCCTGCAAAGAAATAAAACATTTTCATTTTATCAAGTCTTTTAAAAATTTAAATTCAGTAGATTTTCGAGTGTTTTTTTAATTAATATATTTTGATAAATAAAAAATTCTGACCGACAAAGAGAATTAAGAAAAACTACAATTTACCCATCCAAAAAAGCTGAATAAATGTGTAAGATTTTTGTTAAGAATTGAAAACACCCTTGTAAAAAACAATCTATTTCTTGCAAAAGCAATAGGAATATAAATATAGATTTATATAATTTTGTAATATGGTTCTTCTATTTTAATGAAATAATTTAAAAATTTTTATTTTTTACAATATAATTCGACATTGTAGGATTTTTATGCATTCTCGGATAAGATTTGTAATTGATTAAATTTTTGGAATAAAACCTAATTTTGCAGCAAACTTTAAAAGTAATTATAACTTTTTCTACTTTTATTTATTTAATCAATCATCTTTTTTTTTAAATTAATCGATGAAGAACGAATTTTCAAAAAGGTTCTTAAGCATTCTTCATATCTAAGCTTATTCTCCTGATTGGGATTTAATTATTTTTTTATTTTTAAATAATATGTTGCGCCTCTTGGTTTTTATTCACTTTTAGTCATTATTTTATACGAGGGTATTAAAAGCCAAAAAATTTTTAAACTTGAAATATTATAATTTTTCAAATATTAAAAAAAAAAATTTAATTATAAAATATTTAAAAAAAAGAATTAAAGAATTAAATTGCATAAAGACCAAATATAAATTATTTATTCCAGGTAGAAAAGGCAAAAAAAAAATAAAGAAAAATAAAAAGGGGGATAAGAATAAGTTCGTAGTCCTCCAAATGGCACCAAATGGCACTACTAAAAAAATTAGGTAAACAATAAAACCATATAATATTGTGTGGCTTCTAATCTAATAAATTTGGATGAATTGACTTATAAATAATGAAAATGATATAATTTTATTTGTTTGAAAATTATAAAATTACAAATTAAAACTTTAAATAATAAAATAACTTTTCTCTATTAATTGAAACTCAATTGTATTATTTCATAAATGAACCAGGATGTGCCGAATTGTCTTACAATTTCAAGAACCACGAGTTAGTGAAATATTGCAAAGCAAATACCAAAAAAATTATTTATTAAAAAAGCTAAAATAATTTTATTAGGAATCTAAAGAAAAATTAAAAAAAATCTTTTCTATGAATAAATAATACAACTAGAAAGGTGTTTCTATTAGAGAAAACACGTTAGAATTTAAATATTTGTTCACCAAATTATTAATAAAAAATAAAAATGAAAAACAGCATACCAAGTCATTTAATAAAATTAATAAAAAAATTTTTTAACAAATATTAAGCAATTCACGAGCTCAATAAAAAGAAGGCACAAAAAAACTTGCTGCATGCAAGGGGAACCACATAATAAATTGAATCACCGATATCAAGAAATATTTTATGTTTTGCATTGCAAAAAGGCAGAAAGCGCAAAAATGAAAATGCAAAAATGAAATTAAAATAAATAATTATGTACATGAATTTAATTATATAATTCAGAAATAAATTTTCAAAAACTAAATTTGTATTGTTTTAATCTCAACATGTGTTTTTGTTACAAGTCAAATATATTTGCAAAAAATTGTTATACCGCGAAGAGAGTTTACTTATTTCATTGATAATTTTTTTTAAATATTAAGATATTAGTTTTTATTTATTTAAACTAAGAAATATTTTTTAAATAAGTATCTTTTAAATAATATTTTTCCTATTTGTTTTAAATTTTGATTTTGTCAAAACAAAGAATATTCATTCTACTTAACTATTTATCTTTAAATTTTAATTATTTAGCATCAATTTTAATTTTTTTTTGTATTGGTTTTAAAATATGAATATATTTAATAGTTAAAAGATCATAATGTACGGCAGTATTGTTTGCTCCAAGCAGCGATTTCAATAATTATTTTCATAAATTTAAATTCGTCTTTCTTTACTTCGAATAAATTAAATATTGAAGCATAATTATATTGAATTGTTTTTCTTGTATTTGGAAAGATTATTTTGTAATAGGTCGAATTCCTTTTGTAATTTGTTCAATTTTTTCATTTTAAATTCATTTATGTGGTTTAATTAAGTAAATTTTCGTACTTTAAAGGATTTTAATGACCATTATTTAAAATAAATATCAGCGGATTTATATAAAGATTAAAAAATATCCTAAAACTCGCCATGATCTCTTTTCGGGCTTTATTAATAAAAAGAAATTTTTTTGCCATAAATTTACTAGAAGTTTTTATTTTAAATTTTATTTTATTATAATATAATTTATTTACCATTTTTTTTTAAAGCTTACTTCTTGAAAAAAAAATTTTTTATTTTATATAATTTTAGACAACAATTTTTAATGCATACATGTTTAAAGCTAATTTATTGAAAAATCCATAATGTTAATAGTTCTTGGGAAACATAAATTTTTTATTTTATTTCAAATTGTTTTAATTTGTCTTTTATATTTTATTTTTTAGATCCTCAAAGAATTCAAATTAAAAATGGGAAGAGCTTCTAACGCGTTGAAAATAAGTTGGCCACTCTTTCAAAGATCATTCCAACCCATCAATTTAATTTTATACAATATATAAAAAGTATTTTTTCACATCTATTTTAACAAATAAGAATAGAATAAAATAATCTTTTAAAATTTAATCAAAAATGCACAAAAAACAACTATGACCACAATTTAATTCTCCTAATTTATTTTAAAGTAATGAAATGAGGAAAAATTACTCTAATGTAAAAATAATATTAGCAAACATTTTTTTTATTTTATATAAAACAATTTTAAGTCCAAGCTTTTGGATAAAAATAACTTTTTTGCTTCTTCCTGTTATCAGCTCATATTTTGATTTTAATTTAGAAAAAATTCTTTTTTAAGCATAAATTTCTTATTTTGTATAAATATAATTTTTTTTTTAATTTTTCAAGGAAAATAATTTTTTCATAATTTTCTTATTTTATTAAACAATTTTAAGTCCAAGCTTTTGGATAAAAATAACTTTTTTGCTTTTTCCTGTTATTAGCTCATATTTTGACTTTTATTTAAATGCATAATTATTAACAGCCAAAATCATTATACTAAAAAACAATATTTTTTTTCGAATGCAACTTTAAATGAAATTAATTTTAATAAAAGTATGTTATGATTCATGATTATTTTAAATTTTTTCTTTATTTTATTTTGAAAAATAATATCTTTTTATTAAATTTTTTTATCATGCTTTCTTCACTTCATGGGCCTGATGTTTTGCTTTTGAGCTTGTTACAATTTTAAAAAAATGTTTTTTTAGAAAAAATAAGAGTAATCAGCACTTGGTAATTAATTGATATTTTTAAATAAGCTTTAATTTAGCAATCTTCTAAAAATTTAAAGAATGCTTTATTTTGTTTTATTTAACTCAATATTATGTTTTTTTTTAATATTAACTATCAAATTTTTCCATTCAAAGTTCTTTCTGACGGAGGGTTTAGAAAAAAAAAATTAGGCAAATTCGGGTTTCCCCTAATAATTTTTTTTTTTGGAATTTTTTAAACAATTTTAGATGATTTAATTTTATTAAATTTATTTTAAACCATTTAAGAAAAAGAAAAACTATCCCAAGTTAAACTTTTAATTAGTCAATCAATATGTGTTTGCAAAAAAAAACACTGCCTTGTAATTTGTCTTTCACTTTTATTTGTTCTAGAACCATTTTGTAGGTATTGCGTGCTTTGGGCTTTTTTCCAGAAAAGTTCATAAAAAAATAATATTGATTTGCCTATAAATAAATAATTAATTTTTTAATATTCTGAAAACTTCTGGGAGACAATTGCTGGCAGATTATAATTTATACTGTATTGACAAAACTTAGATTTTTATATTTTAATTGATATTTTGAAATTGAATGTGTAAAGTGTAAACTATAACGAAAACTCTCGTACTTTCCATCTTTTTATTTTAATAAAATTGAAGTAAAATATTTTTGAAAAATATGACCATTTCAACTTCCTATATGGGAAATAAAAGAAAAAAGTCCAAAAATGACGAATATTACAATCACCAAAATATTGAAATATGCACCTATTAGCTTCGTAGAAAGAAAGTTAAACCCAGAAAAACAAATCTTTTATTATTTAATTGGGTACAATTTATAATTTTTATTCTTTAATTTAGCTTACAGTCACTTGCGGACGGACTTTTCGGACGAGAGCCAAAAAAAAACATATTTTTTTGAAAATAAAAAATTTTTTTTAGAATAGCGAATGCGGATATATCCGCGGACACCCACGGACGGATATGACCAAAAAATGGGACGGATACAGATGGGCACGGATATTTACCCGATGGATATGTCCGGACCGAGCTGGCGCGTTTCGTAAAAAATCCAACACTCCTACCTCGGATTTTTTTTAATCTATGAAATTATTTAAAGAATTTGCCCTAGTTTAAATACAGTCAAATGCAAATCTTGAAACCAAAAAAACAATTCTGAAATTCAATATCTAGAAGACGTGGTTAGTTCGTAAAAAAACTCAAGGTCCTTAGTCTGGAAAAAAATTTCCGTGCAATAGAATATTGAGGTTTTTCTAATGGGTTTTTCTGAAAAATTTTCAATCATTTTGATATTTTTTCACGAACTTATCTCGGTTTCTAGCTATTTTTGAGATTTAAGGAATAGTCTGATCGATTTGGTGTAGTTACCTTTCAATCAGCATCAAATTTTAGGATATCAGGATTTTTCTCAGATTTTTCTTCACTATAAGCTTGGCTTTTTGGCCGTTTTACGAAACGCGCATGAGTGACTTTTTTTACGAAACGCACTAGCACTTGTGCGGGCAAGGAAATGAAAATTGTTGCTTTTAAAAATTTTTTTTTCAATTCTTTAATAATGTTTTGGGAAGAAGTTCATTTAAATTTGTACTGTTTGCTTTGGTCGTGTCAAAAAAAAATTTTTTTTTTTTGGTGGTTTTTTTTGTTAAGCACAAACATACGGAACTCATTCACCATTTTTCACTCATTTATTTTTCCTTCGAGAAGACGGGAGTTAATCAGTCAGTTGATCAATCACTTACTCATGTACATTAGCTGCTCCGAATAAAGCGATCGCTATTTTACCGCTGCAATCACACGCAATCACACTTTCTGACCCGGGCGGACTTGGAGTCGGAATTCGGGAGGCTTAGGGACCAGGGCCCGTTCTTCACCCATTCCATCCATCCTCATCCCTTCCTCATTTCCATTCCTCTGCAATTCCTCCATGGCTTTATTGACCAACTCCCCAAACTCTGGGATGGAAAACCCAGCCGTTTTAGTTTATTTTTAATTTAATTTTTATTAATCATTGTGGTTTACTATTATTATGGGCATATTTATTTTTTCCATAAAAATTTAGGTGCTGGTGCGTTTCGTAAAAACTGCCACCCATGCGCGTTTCTTAAAACTGCCAGCGCGTTTCTTAAAACTGCCAACCATGCGCGTTTCTTAAAACTGCCAGCGCGTTCCTTAAAAGTGCCAGCGCGTTTCTTAAAACTGCCACTAATAAAAAAAAAATTCTGAATAACGTAAAATTTTATTTAAAAATTAAATAATAGATGATATTATATTAACGCATCGATTTAATAATTTATTTTTTGTTTGTGCCATTACATATTAGCCGGAACTGTCATAAAATTAATTGCCAACATAACTTTTATTAGTTAAAAAATAAAAATAAAAATGGGAAGATTTTAATCTATTTAATAAAAAAAAATATGTTATTTTCATATTTAAAAATGAAATTAACGATATATTTTCACCATTATATTTTGCACTTGTTTGAAATTTTTGAATTTCATCAGTTTGGAAGAATTAATATCAAATGCAGGCGCAAAAAATTTGGTGGATCAATATCTCAAAAAAGAAATAAAAACGCGAGGAGAGTTGCTGGAAAAACTGGCTGAAATTGATGTCGACCTAAGCCTAAGGACGCTGGATAGGCATCTTTCAAGTATAAAAAGAAGAAAATCAGAAGGAAACCAAGAGGACATGGAAAATGCAGTAGTGTCACAATGTTTCTCAAAATTTGACAATAAATTTCTATTTGTTATTGGCCATGGTGATGAATATCGAAAATTTAAACAAACTAATGAAAGAGCGGGCACAATTTATTGTTATTGCATGAAATGCGAAAGTTATAAAAAGCCGAACTTGGATGGGTAAATTTCCATTTAATTTGTTGTTAATTGTTATAAATTACTTAAGAATTATTGCAAGCGCATTAATTCGAGAAGGTCAATTAGATAGAAGCCATAAAATCATTCACCATCCTCAGTGCAAAGGTTTACCGCTTGAGCAGCTTACTGCTGAACAAATTGATAGAAGCCAACGAAGAGATCTAGTCCAATGTTCAACTGACCCTAAATCAATATGGCGAGAAGTATTCTTACTATTAACGTAACCCCAAATTGGTTGCTTAATAGGGATCAGACCGGGCTAGAGAACATGATGTTGCTGAGGATGTTGAAATTGAGGATTCGACTGGAATTTCATTTAACTATCCTAACTGGCAAACTGTAAGAAGCGCCTATAACCGTAGAAGGCAAAATCACATAGGAGATTCATCTGACCCTTTTAATGTTCCTGAAAGACTCCAGCTGACTAAACGTGGTGCAATTAAATTAATTCTTAGAAAAAAAATTTCTGAAGCAGACATGTAAGTAATTATTGTAAATGGCACAAAGATTAGTAATTCAAACTTTTTTTAAAGGTGGTTACAATTCAGAGATAAAGAATTAGGCGTAATGCTTTTTATATCGCATACTCAAAAGCGGGCTGCCAGCCATTGCAAAGTTTTAGTTTCCGACGGAACTTTTGAATTGGCACCTTTGGGTTTCCAACAAATTTGGACAATTCATGGATTGGTCGGTTTTTGGATTAAATTTTATGTTTTAACCGAAAAAGCCATTAAGCTTGAAACAGAAAATGGGGCTGAATGGACTCCTTTACTGCTAGCGATAATGAAAAAAGGTTATAAAAAATAATCTTTTTTTATAAAGCAAATTATAGGACCCAAGCTTCTTATGAAGCGATTCTTTCACAATTGAATGAAATATGGGGAACAGAAATTTTGAAAGGAATAAATCGAATTCACACGGATTATGAAACTGCAGAAATCAATTCTTTAATAAAGCAATTTGGAGTTGACAAAGTCTATGGCTGCATTGTTCACTATATACGTGCAACTGTCCATCATATTTAAATGAACTTTTCAAATTTGTTCAGAGATTTTAACCAACAGAAAGAAACTTGGAGATGGGTATATAAAAAAGTACAAAATACTTACCCATGTTTTGTTAGATACGCCGTATATTTGCACTACCTTTTCTTCGTAGAGATGAAATTACAAAATTGTGGCCAAACCTGGTAAACTTCAGAAACGATTTTGATGGAGTGCTACGCGAGAAAATATATTCTTTTGTAGCTTATATGAGTAACCAGTGGATTAAAAAATCGGCCAGAGCAATCTTTTTTCTTTTAACAAATTAACTAGAATAAGATCAATGAACCCCGTCGAAGCATGGCACAGTGTTATAAAACGGTAATTGGCGGCCTAAAATCTTAAAGATGACTAATTTTTAGCGACACAGCAAGTGTACGACATGCTTTCTTACCTAGCATGCTGAATTATTTTCAAAAAATTTTTGCTGAAAGTGATGAAAGGATTGTTAATATTTTAGCTGGTGCAAAACCCAGACCAAGGGATAGAATTTATGAAGAAATTGATAATAAAATTATAACAGCTTTAACAGAATATGAGGTTAATCTGCTTTATAGCCAATCTGACAAACTCATTTTAAGGAAATGGTTGATAAAGGCGAGGTTTCTGAAAATGATTTTGCACAGACAATACAAACATACCTAAACCGGTTATCTTATCTACTTTTGCAATTAGATGATAAAGGAATTTCAACTCGTAAGACCAAAAAATCCGAGAGGTTAACTTTTTTTTCCAACCTCTGTTTTATTATCGAATATTTGGAAGAAATCATTTACCAGCATTGATATTCAAATCATCATGATACTGAATGGTGGTGTAAGTCTAGTAGTTTGTTGTATTGTCTAAGCACCTTCATTTCAGTGCTTTCCGACAGCAGTGAAAATATTAGGAAGCACACCGAAAAGACTATTACACCCGCATTAGGCGCCCATGAAACAGAAAAATGGATGAACAATTTAGATATGGCCTCAGTCAGCAAAATTTTCAAGTGAACATTATTGTATGTGAAAGTGTCAATGAAGGAATTTACCGTTGGCAAGTGTATTCACCCGAGTTGGAGTCCTCGGTTAGGCTATTTAATTCTACAAATTTGCATTGCAATTTAAGCTTTCGAACGTTAGCCAAAAGAATAATGTCGCATCTATATTTCTTTATTATCATGATCAGCATTTTGAACTCATCAAACACCCTCAAAAGATAAATTAATTTATAATATTTGGCTCATTTATGTGGCATCACTAAAAATGATCTTTTATCATTTCTAAGTTGCAAAGAAATATTGTGCTACTCATTGTGGCACATCTCTGTTGATTCTTGCTTAATAGCGCCAGTAATATGGTTTTGTAACTTTAAAAAAGGTTTTAAAAATAATATAAAATAAAAATTTAAACTGTAGTTGACCGGTGCTGTTATAGTCATGATATATGCTATATAAATAAGCGGCAAAAGCGCTATCATTGTGATAACCAATTTTGTAATTGTCTATATGAAAATGCTGACTGTATTCTAACAAAGGTGTGTCTTTACCCGTGTTTTAATAAATATATTAGGTTTAGAATTTGTTATGCTGGTCAGTTCATCTTTTTGGCGAACATTTTAAAGAATAGTGAAGCATTTTTGTAAATTAATTGTCTATTTAAAAATTTGGAATAAATAGATATTAAATTGGCTGCTACTGTAATTATTTGTATTATGGCAGTTTTAAGAAACGCGCTGGCAGTTTTAAGAAACGCGCATGGTGGCAGTTTTAAGAAACGCGCAGGTTTGGCAGTTTTAAGAAACGCTAGGACGATCAAATAGGAGCTACTCGCGTATTTGTGTTCCTCACAATTGGCCCAAACAATTTTGCTAGCCAAGGAAACTGTTTGTTGAATGCGTTACGGTAGTCAGTGCTGAAATTACAAAAATAAAATAAATACATTTGTTAAATATTTGTATTAATGACCTGATAATGTACAGCATTGGCCCATTTGTGCCATATGCGGTAATTGTGACAAAGGAAGAAGCGATGGAATATGAGGAACGGACGAACACATTAACAACAACAAGAAGTTGAAAGAGCATGTCAATGCCAAGTCTGGTGAACACGCCAATCAGATTCAGGCCGATGATGAACAGCAATGATTTCATCAGTTTCCTACCGGATTCATCCAAATCTTAATCGAAAATATCAAATTTCATTTATAAAAGGATTCATATTTTATGTTAATATTTATTTTGAAGTGGCCAAAGAAATTTTTGTTTGTGATTTATGAAAAAAAAATCTTCAAAATGGTCATTTTTTGGATGTCAAGGCAATTCATACAATGGCAATTTGTACAATTTCAAATGGATGTGGCCATAACTTATTTTTTTAGTCAGCCAAATTCTTCAAACTTGGTATCATTCGAATCCCTTCATGTTTAGAAGCAATGATTAAGCAGAAGTTAAGCGATTAATGATCTCACAAAAAAAAAGTTATATTAAAAGAGCATAAAAAATTCACAAAAGCAGACTTTTTTGCAATTTGTAAATCATAACTTTTTTTTTTGGCTTAATCTCGCTTAACTTCTGCTTAATCATTGCTTCTAAACATGAAGAGCATCCGAATGATACCAAGTTTGAAGAATTCTAGGAAAAAGAAATCATCAGATTAAAATAAAGTAGTTCAACAAAAAGCTTATTAAGGAATTAAATTACAGAACAATACCCTCACTTTATAAATAACTTAATAACGTTTTAAACAATGACAAGGTCTTCTTCTCGAGCCATTTATATTATTTTCCTGTGATTTTTTTGTTTAAATTTTTTTTTTTTAATTTGTGAAAGTAAGTTTTCTGAATTTTTGAAGCGAAAACGTTTTTCTTGCAACCCACTAGTCTGAATTTCACAGTTATTAAAAATTTTTTTTTTTTTTTGTTTTTTTGTTTACAATTTTAAAAAAGAGTTTTTTTTTTGCATTTCGAATTATTTATTAGAATCTCTAATTATATTATAATAATTTGTAAAACAATGAAAAATCAAAACCAAAAGTTAATTATATTCAGCCAATTTAAATATAACGATGTACAATGAAGCAGGGATGTTGCATGTTACGCCTTCGTTCTTTCGCATTTTCGGGCCTTTTTGGCACGACACACGTAAAAAAAATACACCCCCTAGGGATGGAACTTTTTGGCAAATGTTAAGAAATTATTTTATATGAATTTGTGTTTCAAGTTTTTATCGGCACCACCGGACCCCCTCACTTAGGTTTTTACAAAATCTATCAAACATTTAATAAAATGACAGTTTTCTTGGTCAAAATCTGTTAATAATCACATCCAGATTTTCAAATTTTTCCGGCGGGTGCCTATCGGCATCACCGGCGAACGCCCTTGAATTACTTCAAAAATAAAAAATAAACAAGCCAAAATGTCCATAGAAAAGAGCTTAAAACACTATGATCAATATAGATTTTCGAAATTGAAAAATTAATTATTTTGCGTAAAAAAAGGAGGATAAGGTTTAAACGAATTAACTTAATCAATTATTTTGATAATTAAACCCATGGCTGGCATAAGAAATTTTGAAAAGCCCATTTGGCTGGCTCTGGAGCGGGTCCTGATACCGATAGTTCGCCATCGGAAAAAAAAATTTAGAAAATTTGCGTTTATTTTGGTTACAAATTTTGCACCAAACCCCTGATTTTTGTGTTTTTTAGATAGATTTTGAGAAAAACCAAGGGAAAAGAGGTAATGATAAATCACCACATATCCCAACCCTTTTTAAAACTGATTGAAGCCGAAATGTGAATGAAAATGAAAATGCTTCATAACTTTTTTTAGCCTCCGATCTTTTTTAAAAAGCGAAGGCGCCGATCCCGTTTTGCCAAAAGCCCCGGTCCCGAACAACAAATGAATTTTCCTTTTTCGCATCGCAATGAAGCAAAAGTTCTTTTTGAAAGACAAGTGGCATCATCAAATAGCAAAAAAAATCTTTTTGAGTCAGTAAATGGGAGTTCGAGCTCCAGGCATACCAAATATACAAATGAAGATTAAAAATGTAAATATTTAAATTTTATTCAATAATTTAAACTGAAATTTTTAAAGGACTATATTGCAAAACAAAAAAAGATGAAAGTTCGCTACCTAAATAGAAATACGCTTAATATTATTTTAACAAAATTCTGCTAATTGCAATTTAAAATATAAAAAAAACTTTAATTTATTTTCAGTTTAAAAAAATATATATTATGCTATTAAAATTCAAAGCTAACAAGGAGGACATGATAGTATAAAACGATGAGAAATTAAATACCTTTCCAAAATTATTTTTTAAGGAAAAGCAATGAGACTGGAAAGCTCTAAGTCGATAGGATTAAGTAATTTCAAACGCAGTGCGTCACTTGCGACGGACATTTTCGGACGGACATTTGTGGACGAAACTCATTTTGAAAAAAAAAAAATAATTAACCTAGGTGGTTCTCTTCATTAGTTTCTTCAATTTAATACAAAAATGTGTTATTCGGCCCAACCGTAGAACAATAATTGCACTTCAAAAAATTAAAAATCAAATGTAAATATAAAATTGTTTCTACCCTAAACTGTGGTCAAGCTGATAAGTGAGAATTCAGTCTTGAGAATGCGCATTTTAAAGACAAGAATCATTCTAAAACAAAATTTGCGCCGCGACATTTGCGCCCCGATATTGGGATCATTAGAGGAAAATTTTGCTTTAATCCTTCCTGTAACTTGGGAACATGCATGATTCATTACTTACAGATATTGGAAGAACCATAGTTGGATTGAAAAGGTGCGGGGCGCAAATGTGCCACGCAAATTATCAGTCACAGCCCAAATAGTAGAAACATTTTATATTTACATTTAATTTTTAATTTTTTGAAGTGCAATTTATTGTTCAACGGTTGGGCCCAAATACACAATTTAATTTTGTATTAAAATTGAAGAAACTATACTGAAGAGACCAGTTTAGGTTAATAATTTTTTTCTTTTCAAAATGAGTTTCATGCGCAAATCCGTCCGCAAGTGACTATAAGCCATTTAAAATAAGAAACCAAAAAAAGAGGACATTGCCAAAGAAATTATTCTTAAAGAACTATTTTTTTTTTAAATATTTAGCTGGCAAGTGTTTAATGAAGAAAAATAATCAATTTTATTTAGATAGAATTTCGAAAAATCTTATTATAAAATAATATAATTGAAATTTCTAATATATTGGCTAACTATTAAAAACGCAATAGAAAATTATGATTAAGCAAAGTGCCGAGGTTGACAGAAAGAAAGCCAAAAAAGGAAGAAAAAATTTGTAAATATATTAATAATAATATATAAAATAATTTTTGTTCTCCATTATATTTTCTCACTAAATACATTGTATTATTTTTTTATATAAATAATAATGTTCACTTTCAGCTTAAGTTAAAGATTCCTTAGTGTTAAAAAGTAAAAATATAAAAAATAATAACAAAAATCGTTGGGAATAGGCAAACTACAGGGTAATGATATTTAAATAATAGAAGAAAACCCCTCAAGAAAAACAGAAACTCGCGCCGGACCATCATGATACTTAGAAATTAATGCAAATGTTGAAATATTATTTAAAAATAAAAGCATTTCATTAAAATTAACCTCTTTGTATTATTTAAACTGAAAAACTTACGAAAATAACAAACTTAATTTTCCAATATCAACCATGGGTTTATTTAATGTAAACAATTAATAGAAAAATTAAAAGAAAATATAAGTAAAACCAAAAATAAAATACTTATGGCCCTGCAACAAGGAAATCCAAAATTATTCGTGTCAGTTTAAAGGTATTAAATATGTGAAAAAAAATTTTTTCATTTAAAAAAAAAAAAAGTTAAAAAAAATTGAATGTTACAAATATATCATATAAGAGTCAAAAGACAAATTGTAATGATAAAATTACGGCTATAGGACATTTCGCCACTAGGCCAAAATCGGACATTTCGCCACCTAAGCATAATATGACGTTTCGCCCCCCGGACATTTCGCCACCCAAGCCAAAAACGGACGTTCGCCACCTAAGCCAAAATTAATTTTTTACCATTGATTGGAGTAGTTGATAACACATTTGAGTTTTTTGAAGGCAAATGGGTGGCTTTTCTTAGAGGCGGCAAAACAGGTGGAGAGACGTCCTATTTTTGCTTAGGTGGCGAAACGTCCGATTTCTGCTTAGGAATAAAAAAGCTTAACCAAATTACAAGTAAAACAGGAATATCCAACGTTGATAAATTTTCATTTCGAACCAAGTTTATATTTATATTTTATGAGAGAATTAGATAAAATTTTATCAGACCTAAAAATTTTCAAAATTTATAAGAAAATAGAAAATTTTATATATTATTTATTTGTAGTTATTATTAAAAGCCAACAAATAAGCAAATTGAAAAAATCAAAATCTATTAGGCGACAGGAAATATAGATTATTTATTTAAATTAAAAATTGCAAGTTTGTAAAAGACGATCGGCCAAATTCAAAATTAAATTCAAATTCCGGGGCCAACGGTCGCACTTGCATAGTTCCTTATCGCGAATGAGTCCAGGTATAAACACAAAATTCAAAAATGTTAATTTATTAAAAAAATAGAAATATTTATGAAAGACATAATATTTCGCCATTAATTTTGAAAACCTTTAAAAAAAACAAACACCTTCACATTTTAGGATATATATTTAATACCAATTTACAACCATTAAAAAAAATAGAAATAATTTAATTAATAAGAGAAAATTCAAAATTAACAATTTATTTATTTAAAAAAATGTGACACCAATTCAGAATTTATATATAGGGAATTTTTCAGAATTCGATCGACACTACACATGAAAAATCTCTGTTGCGCGCATTTATTTTTCAAATAAAATCAAATTTAATATAACAAAGACTAAAAAGCAAAACTGAAAAGATCAAAATAAATTCCAATTTTTAATCAACTAAACGACTCTGAACATGGACGCTTGCTCTTCCGCGAATGTTAAATTGGGTGCACAATTTATAATGGATAAATTTTGTCAAAGATTAAATATTTCTTTAAAATTAAGATCAAACTAATTCTATTCAAAATTTTTTAAATTGAAATCTACTGCTTGGAGAGGGCTTTAAAAAATATATTTTATGTGAAATTTATTAACGCAGACTCAAAACAAGTATGGGTAAATTAAAACAATTATGTAATTATTTGAAGAAATTTTGATAATAATAAAATGACAAATTGTTATTAATATAAAAAAAAAAACTAAAAGAGCAAGCTTAACAATTCACCTATACAGGCAATGGCTGAAAAATTTTGAAGAGGGTTTAAAGAATTTCCTGACAATTCTAGCCATTTTCTATGTAAATTATTATATTTTTGTATTATTAAAAATAAAAAGAAAATCTTTCTGACAAAGCTTGACCAAACTAACGAGCTATGTATCAACTTGCTCGTGCACTGCAAGTAAACAAGAAATTAAAATATCTCTTTTTTCCTTGTTTGATATTTATAAATTTATATACTTTAATAAAAGATGAATTAAAATGACTTAAATAATAGACACAAAATAAAGAATATATAAAATAAACAACTAAATTGAGAAACTGAAACTGATATACTTGATGATGAACTGGTTACAAAAAATTTAAATTAAACAATAAATAAGGTTCTAGGATAAACCTAGAAGTAAAAATAATAAATGATAATGAATTATTATTGGTATAAAAAGTAAATGTACAATAGGCAGTTAATTAAAAGAATAAAATTAATAATTCATTAATCCCAAAAAGGTGACAAAAATAAATTAAAAACTGCAATTAAGAAGAAATATATTTTGGTATAAAAAAAATTTTTTTTTTTAAATTGAAAGGATAATAATGTGCTATTGAAAATACCGATTTTGTTAGATTATCTATTTCATCGTTATCATCATTAGATTTTTTGCCAGCCATTTTTTGTGAACTCCATTTTTTAAACCTCCTTCTAGCAGAAGCGCCCATACATTGAAACTCGTGTATATGATAGGGTTACTGTATTTTATAGACTATCCTATGATAACAAACAATAAGACCAATATTTTAAAATTTATTTAAAAAGATGGATCCCTTAATCTAGCCTCAAGCTTTTGATGGCTCTATTAGTAATCTTAATTTTTTATAATATAATTAAGATTTAAGACTTAGTGGCTGTCAAAGTGATTTGCCACTATTTTTGTTTTAAATCCCTTTTTCATATATAAAAGCCAAATTTTATAAGATCTGCTTTCATTTTGATGATTCTCTTTAAAAAATTAAGTAAAAATGTGTTTTTGTAAATTTTCTTCAATTTTACGAAAAAATTTTCCCGACGGAATTATTACAGCCAACCAGTTCAAAATTTCGTTTAAAAGAAAGCGCCATAAGAAAAAACATTAGCTAAAATTAGAAATCACTAAAGAAAAATAGCAATAACATCAAATAAAACAAAATAAAGTCGGCATTAGAAATTTCCAAAAAGCAAAAAAAGCGATATACATAATCCTTTAATTATTAAATATTTATATTTTAAAAATAAATACCAAAATAAAAGATGCTTTGCAGTTTAATAGTTTTTTTAAATAGCCTATTAAAATAGCATTTATAAAATAAATATGTCCGTAAAGAATAGTATCGCACTGATTGATAAAATTAAATTACATTCAAAATAAAAAAAATTACATTTTGACATAACCAAAACAAACATTAACAAATCAAAAAAGCTTACCCTCAAAGCATTTTTAATTTAATGAATAACCCTATTTCTTAAAGAGTTTATTTATTAATTAAAAGGCACAGCATTATAAAATCATTTGAATTTGAAAAAATTAAATAAATTAAAAATTTTCAATATAATAAGCAAATGACCATATTGAAACTTAATGTGTTTTATTACATTGAAAAGCAAAGTAAAATGATCAGAGATCGTTGTGTTTAAAAAATAACAAAATTCAATAAAATGAAAAAACACCATTCTCAAAAGAACCTAAAATAGTCCTATAAAAAGCATTTAAAATCAATTTAAAAAAATGTTTAAAAAGAAATGAATACCCACAGCAGCAAATGGTGAAAAAATTAACATACTTCTTGTCAATGATGCAATTAAATTTTGCATTTGTTTAAAAGACAAATATTTGGGAAATATATAAAAAAAAGTTAAATTTAATTTAAATGAATTCGTAATAATTTTCAGAAAAAAATTGTAACTATAAATTAGTTTGGTGATATCATTACTTAATCAAAAAAAGGCACCAAAATCGTGAAAAGTTACTATAAAGGCACCAAAAAATCCAAAAGGCATGAAAAGACACAAAATACCAAAAGACATGAAAAAAGGCTTTTCAAATTTTTAAATCACATATTTCCTGCCGTTTTGAAGCCAAAAATTTTTTTAAAACAATTTTTGTCAAAATCATAGAGAAAAACATTCTTTTCCTTATCACTGAAGACAACCGAAATAAATTTAATATTCAAAATAAATAGCAAAAAAAATTTTAAGAATCAAAATTTTAGATAAAAAAATTAATTTTTAGGAGCAATTTTTTGAAATCTATTCTTAGGAGCGTAAAAAAAAATCAAAGCAGTTCTTAGGGTCTATTTTTTATTTTTTGCCCTTTTTCTTAAGAAATTTAGAAAAAATCCATCCAAAACGCCAAAAAAGGCATGAAAACACGGAAATGCCAAAAAAGGCATTTAGGCATGAAAACCCCAAAAAGGCAACCATTATAAAAGTCAACGTAGAAGCTTCAACCAAGTGGAAAATGCTTATTTATGCTTATATTCGAAACTAGTGCGCAGAAAAAAAGGTATATGCCACAAAACGTTGCCCTAATTATTACGGTTATCAAGGTATTGGATAATTGAACTACGGGGCGCAATGAAATTTGCGCTCCTTTTTAAATCTTTTTTTGTTATCCAATATTTTAGTATTTCTCTGAAACTTAACCCCATCGCCTTTTACCATTGGAATTCATTATTAATTATAAATAACTTTTTTAAATCCCCTGACATGTCAAGTTGCCTTAAAAGGGCCCTATAAGATCGCACCTCTTTTTTTTGCATTTACTTTCATAATTGATCGTTTTCATAATTGTAAGGTTTCAGAATAAAAAAGCCTATATAATTAAGTCATCTAAATCTGAGAACTACGTATCGCATTTAGGTGTCTTGAAACCGGGTCTTCAATTTCTACAAAAACGTTTATTTGGTTATGATACTATCAATTGCATCCAGTTATGAACTTTGTAAAATATTCTCGCTTGGATGCCTATTAAAAAGTGCCATTTATGGTAATTTGGGCAAGGGAAATAAATTGCTTTTGAAAAAGTGCGGGAACTTTTATCGCCTCCTGTATATTAGTCAATGGGCCAGGCTCGTTTCGGCCCCCACGTTTCGGCCCCCATGTTTCGGCCCACGTTTCGGCCCCCGTTTTTTCGCCCCGGGGTCGTTTCGGCCCCAGCTAAAAATAGAAAAATAGTACCCCAATTTTTTTTCAACCTAGTTTTTTTTTTTGAAAAACTAGGGTTCAAAAATTTAGGGTAATTTTCAAAAAATCAGAGTGATTTTTTTCCTTAGTATTTTGAAACCTTTTTTAAACTTGCCCCTATTTTTTGAAAAACTACCTCAAACTTAAAAATTTTGACATTTTTTTTTTTTTTTGCTTTTTTGTTGGCTTGGGGCCGAAACGACCCCGGGCCGAAACGTGCCCGGGGCCGAATCGTGGGGGCCGAAACGTGGGGGCCGAAACAACCCCGAAGGATAATAAATTCAAAATTAATAAGTAATATTTTATTTCTAAGGCAAATTAGCTTTACAATTCCTTGTAATAAAAAAAAAACATTATTTTTTATTGCTGGCGAACGAGTAGTTAGGTAAATTATGGTGAAAATTAAAGAAAAAAAAAACGCGGAGAAACAAAAAAAATAAATAAGACAAAATAATAATATTTCTAAATTTTTCCCTTTTTCAATAATATTTTTTATCTTTTAGGAATACGAAAACTATGGCAAAGTTTATATTTTTCACATGGATTATAAAAAAAATAATATCCTCACAAAATGAAACCATTTCTAAAAATAAAAAGAAAAACTTTGAGAATGGTATAACAGTTAAAATACTATTTACAATGGACTAAATCGGCTTATTTTTTTACATTCGGAAATTCGAACAATATATCTACAATAAAATTTATCATTAAAATTAAGAACTGAGAATTTATAAAATTATTGTTTGGTAAATATTATTACAATATTTTATTTTCGTAGTATTATTACGGTATTTTAATAATTTTAATTTGTATTATAATTTTGTCTCCATAAGAGCTATTTGACCCAACAATAAACAATAAAATAATTTTCTTTGTTTTAATGAAAGATATCCAAGATGAAGGATTAACATTATATATTACGGCAAAATTTAATTATAAATTTTTCATATGTTTTTTCATTTAAAAATTATTAATTTATCACAAAAAAATTTAAATAATTTTTATAAAAATATTTCTGATCGCTTAGAACATTGAGATTTGCTTCCATTATTATTGAAAGTTTTTGGGGGGCGCTTTTCCCATTAAAAAAAAATAACTAAAATTTTGCTATTTAACTATTCAAATATGATCTAATTATTGAGAATTTTTTAAAATTTATAAAATATTTATTTCTTTAATAGCCAAAGAATAAATCTTTTGTTATTTACTTGAACAGGGCTCCCATCTCATTTCATATCAAGATACAGTAAAAATGAATTATTAAAATTTTTCATTCGCTATGTTTATTTAGGCTCTTATGCGATTGAATATTTTGTATTTCAATTATTTTAATTTTTTTCATTGATTTTTTTTATTGTTAATGAACGTCTTCTTACATAACATTTCCGTTCCATTAGAAGATATTTTTAAAATATAAAACAAAATAACATTCATCAGATTTAAATTATATATATTTTTAATCTTATCTTTCCTATCCTAAAATTTGATGGAGCTTAATGATAAAAAGAAAAGAAAAATCAATTTTTTTTTTTGGTTTTTTGTTTAACATTAGTAAAAAAAAAATCATTTAATTGATGCTGAATTTCAAAACATTTTTTTCTTAATAAAAAGGAAAATGAATAACTTCTTGAGAAAATAAAACAAAATACAAATTAATTTTACTTATTTGACTTTTCTTATCAAAGTTCTTAAAAAAAAAATAAACGAAAAATATCGATAAGAAACAATCTTTTCTATTATTATATTCATTTAAATTTGCATCCCTAAAAAGATCATGTCAAAACTAAAAAAACTCACACAAAAATTTGGATTTAAGGCTTAGTATCGAACAACTGTCCAAAAGCCAAACATTTTTTTTACAGATTTTGACAAAAACCCATAATAACATTGCTCTAGCGCATCAAATTAAACAACAATTTTAGCGTCAGTCTGAACTAATTTTTCTATTCACTATAATTTCAAAAATTTATTAACTTTTTTTGGCATTAATAAAAATAAATTAATTGAGCAAATCAGTAGATTTTTTATTAGGACGATTTAGAGCAAAGTTTGCAAGTTTTAGTTAGTAAGTGGCGAATTAGGAGCCATCTGGTTTAAATCAAATATTATTTATAAATTTTCTTATTTTTAAGGGCCTAAAATTAAATTTCCGACAAAATTAATTTCATATAATTATACAAAATTATAAAATTAAGCAAATTTGTCAGCCATTTAATTATAACGTCAGTATTAATTTATAGTTGAAAACAAGAAATTAGCAATATATTCATTTTATTCGTTTATTTGGCTTGCCGACAAAAAATTGGCGAAATCATTTATCAAATATTTGGAGAAGGATGGACAATAAATGGAAAAAAATAGAAGATGAAAATAATTTGCAAGAAAAATGCAATAAAAATGAAAAAAGAGAATAATTCATAAATTCTATAATAAAGAAAAAATTAAACAAAAAGGAAGAATATCCAACAAAAGAATGGAATAAATTAATAGAAGAATTGCCAAAAAATTTGGCACAATCTAAAACTTATTTATAAATGGATTAAAGAATTTGGCCTTAATCAAATATTTCAATCACACAACATAAAACGAATGATCAAAAAATGGTTGGTACAAAAATTATTGCACTGACATATGAATATAAGCAAAGGAGTTATTCAACGAAGGAATGGATAAAAATTATTGTGAAATTTGCAAAAACTTAGAGTAAGTCACAAATTAATTAAGAAATGGAAGAAACAATTTGGCATAAAAGCTAAAAAATTAATTGTGACAAGAAAAAATTGAAAAATTAAAACAATATTGGGAAATCAAACAAAATCCAAAAATGAGTGATTCAATTATCGCCCAAAAAATGCAAATAAGTATTGGAAGCTTATCAAATTGGAAATGAACCTTGTTATGTGAATACATATGAAGTATCTGTCGTTGAGAGTCTAAAAAAAGAAGAATCATACTATTTATTTTTTACATATTTAATATAATCATTTGAATTTAAAGCATTAGTTTTTTTATTGATAAACTGTGAAGTTAAAAAAAACCCGGTTTAATAGGCTTTTTGCTCTGGAAAGATTTTCAAATTATTTTTTGACCCATTATTATTTTGCCAGCAATAAATTAATCAAAACAAATTTGGAAATCATATAATCATTTTTAACATAATTTGGGACTTTCATCAAATAAATACTACAGCAAGTGTTACC
>JBDPZO010000003.1:4130710-4201751 GCA_039877585.1 Heterodera filipjevi
GCAGTTTCAGTACTTTAAGCCCGGGATTTCAATTGTACGAAATATTTAATGCTTTGCTTTTGCTTTCGAACTTCGGTCGATAACCATCGTAATTCTGTTTACTGTTTTTCAAAAACCATATTTTGAGAAACTGAGCTTGTTTTCTTTCTAATAATTGTTCTTTGTCAAATTTGATATTTTGTTTATTATTTGTTGTTATGTTTCTTGCTTTTTTTGTATATTTTAGATCCGTATTTTACACTTGGTATCCGTATAATAAGAAATCCAAATTCCAATTTAATATGCAATATATCTATTTTATATACATAAATGATTTTTTAAATTTATAATCAAGACTTTTTATTTAATATATTTTTAACACCATTGAAAAATGCCTTTTTTATGAAAGACGATTTGAGGAAAAGATAATTTGCAAAAGCCCATAAACTATCGTTATAGCCCTCTGCCGCTGATGGCCAAAAACCGTGCTGGTGCATTTCCTAAATCCGCCATTTCTGCTGAATTTTTGCTAGTCATAACTTTTCTCAGACGCAACCAATTTGTTAAATTTCAAAATATTTTCTTAAATTTTTCAAAAGTTATGGCCATTGCAATAACCTTTGAAAAATTTAATAAAATATTTTGAAATTTAACAAGCCTTCCGAAGCAAGTAAGAGCTACCAAACGATACCAAGATTACTTAATTTAAATGACAACCAAATTTAATGGCACAAATTTTTGATATATTTCATTTTTTTAAATTCTTATTTTTCGTCATTCGCTAATCAATTTTAAAAATTAATAAAAAAAATTTAAAAGCAATGAAACTGTAATGTTAATCAAAAGATAGCTTTTACAATAGATAATAAGAAATGGGCAAAATGTTAGGCCTCGGGTGGGAATTGAACCCACGCCTCCACCCAATCCGTGGGCAGCTCTACCATTGAGCAACCAAGGCATTATCCGTCATTTTTTATGTCTTATCAACGCCTTCTCACGGCACTTTTTTAACCGTCTAGACAGCTTTTTTCTTATAATTTATATATTTTTTAATTTTGATATATTCATTTTTTTAGAGAAGAAATTTCATTGTGAAATCACAAAAAAATTTGGGGCAAATTCAAGAACAATTTATAATTGAAAAAAAAATTGGTGAAAATAAAGTGGGAAAAATTTTCAGAAACGCAATAATGCATCAACTTTATCTTCAAAGGTGGATAAATATCATGGACATGGAATAGTTGCAAAAAGAAAATGGACATAAGACACTAACGAAATAATGTTATTTTTTCTAATGTTTGCTTTTCTTTGTTTTCGACTTGTTAAGGAAATATTTTGGAATTTTTGGGATAAATTTTTACATAAAATTTCATGCAAATTTTCAAAGTGCCTTTAATTTCATAATTAAAAGTGTGAATAGAACCATTGATATCCCTCACACTGTTAACTAAATTTCAAAATTTAATTTGTTCAAAATCATTCAGTCGAAAGTATGGTTTTCGGATGATCTTTATGTAATTAAAAGTTTAATTTTCCGAAAGTTTCTTGCAAATTTCTAGACACTTAAAATGCCCTTTGTGCAAAACATTCTGGAGCGTGCACTTTGGATTGTAGTGGCCGATTTTGTCTTTATCCTTGTAATTAAGTATAATTCGTATTATTTTAAGCTTAAATTAGGCATGGTGTTTTTTGAGTTTCTTTTTTTCTATTAAATTTTTTATTTAAAATAAAAAGTATTTTTGTTTGAATTGCTTTGTTCACGTTTAAAATCTTATTCAAATACCAAAAATAAAATTATTTTCTTTAAGCAAAAATTTCGAACAACAATTCTAGGATAAGCAATGAAGCCAATTATAATACAAAATATCGAATTAAAAAGAGATTTTTTGATTCACTTTGCAAAAAAATCAAGCTTCATAAACACAGAATGGCGCACACCGTAAAACACTTCAACCCTTTCATTAAAAATCAAAAATTTAAAAATATTCTTACAATTTTTATGAAAACATTCATTAGTATAAATAAAACTATTAAAAACGATCGCCATAAGAAAAAATCAATTTGCCTATTGTTTGTCAAGAAAAATATAAATATAAGAAAAATAATTAAAATAAACGTAAATCAATTAAATTATACATAACGACAGTTACAAAAATTTTTAAAAATCATTTAATATAAATAAAATTTTAATGATGACATATTCATTCTTAACGAAACTAAAAAAAGAAGGATCGCCCACAACTCTTTAGCTTTACTAAATCAATTTCATTAAAAGACTTAAAAGATTGAAAATAATAATAAATGAAAATTAGAAATACAAATAAAAAAATTCTGTACCAAAAAATTCTATAAATTAAATTCAAAGTTGAGCCAAAAAATAAATAAAATAAAACATAACTTATATAAAGCTAAAAAAAAAATATAGACAAAATGCTAACATTCTAATGAGAATAATTTTTGAAAAGTTAGAAAAATATTACGTAAACACCTTGGTAAATTATACCTAATTATTTAAATTAATTTTAAATAATCATTAATTTAATGAAATCGAAAATTGCAGCAATCAGTTCAGAGAATTAACGCTGAGTTGTCGACAATTTTTAACTTGCGGCGCATGTTACAAAGGTTAGCAAAAAAAATTATAAAAAATAAATTAAAAATTATAATAATAGTAAATTAAAAAGTAATAATTCAGAAATATAAGAATATTAAATTAATAAAAATAAAAATTATAGTTTTATTTAAAGGCATAATTGCTGAAATTGTTTACAGCAAGTTCAACCAGAAACTTAGCATTACGAATAAATTTACAATAACAACCCAAAAAAATAATATCATTAAAATTCTAATTATTTATTTTTTTAATTTTATTAAACAAAAGCAATCCTAAAAGATATTATAAATTAAAAAAAAAAACGTTTATTAACACTAGAGGGGGGAGGGGGGGCAGCGGTGCCGAGAGGCGCCGCCGAGAAAATTTTTGAAAATTTTCCTAGACTCGAGACCAAGAAACCGAGACTTGACCTTGAGAACAAGACTCGATGCCTTGACCGAAAAAACCCGAGACCTTTTAAAATCTACAATTTTAGTTTATTAGTGATAAATTCCTTTAATTGGAAATTTTAATTTAATATTACAAGTTTAAAAATTGTTTTGAAGGGGTTTATAGCGTTTTGGAGCTCGATTCAAGCTCGTTCAAGTACGGCATCTCACGAGAAAAACATCGATCTTTTCGTTTGTTACAAGCATTCGAATATTTTTTGCATTTATTTTTATAGAGGCATTATTATAAAATTTCGATCTTAATTGTTTTTTATGCATTTTTATCAAATTTTATTTTTTTTTTACTTAAATAAATGTTAAATTTAATTTTTTATTAGCATGAGATAATGTTGAGAGGTTTAATTTAATTTTTTTAAATTTTATTAAGAATTAATTTATAAAAACTAATTATTTTTTTATTGTAACAATCTTTTTCATACCCTGTACCATGGTCATTTGCTGTCGATTGATTATCCATCCCCCTTGTTGGACCAACAATTTTCTTTTTGGTTTAGTTTGTTTTAATTATTCCATAAATTTGTAGTTTAGTTATTTGTTTTATGCATAAATTAAATATAAAATTATAAAAATTAATAATTATATACGAAATTAAATGGGTTCGGTTCCAAGAATTGGTATTGTCTCTTTTTTCTCTCCCGTATTTTATTTTTTTGTTATATAACATGAACAAAAAACCATTTATTATAATGTTTTCCTACCATATATTATTGTAAGTGAAGGCGATGATAATTTCCTTTTTTATATAAGTGAAAACATTCCGCAGCATGTCGAAGAAAATCATTTGCAAAATGCTTCTATGATGCCATTTTAGGCTTGTAAAAATAAAAAAAAATAAAAAAATAAACATTTTCAATGAGGTTTACCTGAGTTAATCTTTGACATTATTTTAATTTACTAAATTTTTAATTTAATATAATATCCTTTTCATTAATTTTACTGAAAAAATTATCGAATTTTTCAAAGGCAATTCCTAATGACGACCAAAAAATATCTACGTGTTTTAATAGAAATGTTAACTGTTTTATTAAAAACATTAAAAAATAAAAAGAAAATGTCTCTTGAAAATTTTGTTTTTGAATTTCAAAATGACAAAATATATCATTTTTTTCGATTTTCTAACTAAAATATATTTAAAATCCAAAAAAAGTCTTTTTTAATATTAATCAAAACATATAAATATTACTGGTACCATCTGACAAAGTGTAAAAAGCACCCTAAAAAGAGCACATTTTCTACACATCTAAAATATTTAAAGTTTATCCTGAAAAAAAGATTGCGAATTAATTAAAATACATTAATAACAAAATTTTTATTTTTATTTTTTAGAAATGACAAAATAAAATATTAAAAAATCACTTGTGATATTAGCAAACTTTAGATATTGCCATCAATTTTATTAAACAAATCGTATGATCAGGAATGAAAGTAAATTAATTAAAAAAAGTCAAAAAACACCAAAAATAGCTTTTCATCAATAATTGGCCGAAGAAATGCATATATTCATGAATTAAAAATGAATTCATGAAAAAAATAAGAGAATGATTTTGTACAAATTAAAAAATTATGAATAACGCATTTGTTAAATCTCAAATATAAAAAAACAAGAAAAAATGCCATCTAAAACGAAATAAAAATGATAGAAAATTTAAAAAACAAAAAAAATGAAGAATATTAAATTTTGGTGCTGTTGAAGTAAATTTACTTTAATTTAGCTGCTGAAAATCTGCTGTAAACAGGGCTCGAAGGCCTTTACCGCTTCTGAAAAAAAATTTGCATAAATAACGGCATAAAATATAAATTAGCTTTAATAAACTATGAATAATTACATTGTGCCCACATTGGGCCATTTCATAATTCTTTCGTATGTTTAATAATTTTAAAACAAAATAATTGAAGTTTTCAAGTCTGTTGTGTTCATCTATGTTTAATAATTTGAAGGGTTAGCTGCGATTAACAGGAGGCTTAAGTTAAATAATGCAAAGTAGCAAATTACGACCAAAGCACAAAATCCCATTCAGCCGGGATCACATCCTTCCATTAAATAAAAAATAGACAATTAATCACACTTTTTTATTCCAATTTTATTTAACAAGTAAAAAATAACAATTACTTTTCTATAATAATTACAAAATATTCTTATAAAATAATAATTTTTAAATAAAAAAAAAAGTTTTTTGAAAATTTCATTCATATTTCTGTTGGTAATATAATAAGAAGACAATTAAAAAAAGTGATATTGTAATAAATGTATTTTTAATAATTTATTATATAACAACAAAAAGTCAATAAAACAAATAAAAATAATTTATCTTGAACATAATATTTTTTACGGCCAGGCACGTTTCGGCCCCCACGTTTCGGCCCCAGACTCGTTTAGGACTTTGTAACTTTTTTCAAAGTGAACCAAATTTCACAAATTTGGTATCATTCTAAAGCTTTAAGTGCTTAGAAGGTATGAATAAGCTATTGCTAATCGATTGACCAACTTAAAAAAAGTTACAACATGAAAAACACTAAAAAGTCAGAATTTGGGTATTTTTTGGTTCATACATTTTCTGTAAATCGACTATTCTTTAAGACTTTTAGAAGTCTAATAGAGCTCATGAAGAGCTTTCGAATGATAATAAATTTGTTGCATTTGGTTGGCAATGAAAAAAGTTATGAAACTTTAAATGTTGCTGGGGCCGAAACGTGGGGGCCGAAACGACCCCTCCCCTATTTTTTATTATCTTGCGTAACAATGGAAATTAAAAAAAAATGTCATCGGTTTTAAAAGTTGAACTTTGTAAAAAAGCTTAATATATATTCATTGCAATAATAA
The DNA here is from genome assembly GCA_039877585.1 of Heterodera filipjevi. Classification (NCBI taxonomy): domain Eukaryota; kingdom Metazoa; phylum Nematoda; class Chromadorea; order Rhabditida; family Heteroderidae; genus Heterodera; species Heterodera filipjevi. The sequence goes on from JBDPZO010000003.1 coordinate 4,136,574, forward strand.
ATCGACGATAATCAATTATTTTTAAATAAAAAAAAAAAGCTTTTTAATTATTTACAATTGATGATTATGAATGCAAAAATTTAAATTTACCAAAACTTTATTCTTATACAGTAATTAAAGAAATTTTAAGAAAAGTTTTTGTTAAAAAAATATTATAATCAAAAGTTAAATAAAATTCAAAAAAGGGCAAAAATAAAAAACAAAAAATGCTTTTACCTCGTTATTTATTTATATGTCTTCCGAAGAAGACTAATTGAAATTTTGAAATTATTTACTAAACGAGAAATATTTTGTTAATTGATCAATTCAAATAAATAAAAATATTAAAAATAAAATCAATTTAAATGAACAAAACTTAATTTTATTCCCTTTTAGAAAAATTTAGGCAAAAATTGCTGGGATATAAATATCTTACACAGCTCAAATGACTAGAACTGTCTGAATGGGAAAAATATAGATCGAGGATTTTAAATATCAACTTAAATCAGCAATAAAAATATTTTTTTATAAATCTTAATTTTATTTTTAAAAATATATTTTAAGAATCTGAAGTAAATGAAATGCAAATAAAATAAAAAAGAATTATTTTAAATACTAAAAAATTTAAGATAAATATATTCACACAATATTTAAAAATTAACCATGCATTAAAAAAAATCAGCAAAATAAGTGGGAAATACCGTGTCGAAATTACTAGTGGATGGGCGCATATAGGCTAATGGCCAATTAAATTGCTACTATAATTAAACGTATTTCCAAAAAATCCAATATCGAAAAAACTTTATTTGCTGGTAAGAATATTGATTTATATCAATTAAATATACAAAATATTTAATGCTAATAAAACTTGCTTTTTGTGAACAAACAAACCAATAATATAAATGACAAATGAACATTAATTAAAATAATTAAAGGAAAAATTAAAAAAAAATTATATTTATTTTATTAAACTCTTAAGCTTAGTTTTAATTTTAAATTAAAACAAAAATTGTATTCAATTATTTATTTTTTAAACGCCATTTATATTTGTCGTTTTTTTAATACAATTCTTTTCAAATTTCTTATATTTATTTTAATTGGCCGATTTTAATCCCGTTTTAAAATTTATATAAATCAATTTTATTTTTATTCGTATATTGTTATTTTTCTAAGTTTTTGGATTTTAATTAAAGGATCAATAATTCCTAATGTTCCAGCAGCTGTTTACCAATCTGTATCGTGATGATCAGACATTTGCAAAAATTTCTCAGCCTTTTTTAATTGAAAAATTATTATTACTTTAAAATAGCAAGCTTATAAAGCAATACCACAGGGGTATCGTATGATACTAAGATAACTTAATTTATTTACGTCTGAGAAAAGTTATGACTAATTTTAGCCGGAAAATAAGTAACAATGGCGGATTAAGAAACGACCCAACACGCAATGACATTAGGATCTTATTTGTTTTCTCAGACTCAAGATTTTTTAATATTGTTCTATTGGAAGTATTTTTTCAAATTTTAAGAATATTTTAAAAATATTTTTTACTTTTTTAACATTTTAGTTATATTCTTATTCGCAGTATTTGTATTGAAACTCTTTATTTAAACAAGTTTAATTGGTCTTTTACTTATTAAGGGAACTCAAGAAAATTATCTTAATTCAAAAAAAATCTATTAATCTTCCTTTCCGATTCTGATTTATTTCAACTTGTAAAACGGTATGTAAAATAAAAATTTTAGCACCCGCAGTATTTATACTTTCGAAAAAGCTTAGGCCTATTAGCCCTCATAAAAATATTTATTGGAATTTCTTATAAGAATTTATTTCTTTAATTATTTTATAATTTAAAAAATAATTACTTGTATATAACAGAATTCAATTTAGATTTTATCTTCATTATCTGTGTCATTTGTTATTAGGATATTGTATTCTCCATTTTGTTTCGGGATTGAAAAAAGCAAATAGAATTAATTTTTTTTTAAATTTTCTTTGGTTTTATTCTATAACTTCTCTTGCAATGAAATTTATTTTAATGTTTATTTAAATTATACTTAGGGGTAACATAAGTTCTGTCCCCCTAAATTTTTTTCGAGATCTTATTTTTGAAAAATTAAAAAAAAAAATACACTCATGATTTAAAAAACCCGCCATTATTGAAAGTTGTCTCTGAAAAATGGCATTTTTCAAGAACAACCAAAAATGTTTTCAGACATGCTCAATCCTTCAGACCAGCCGACTGCATTTCCTCTGGTGGCTACTCAAAAAGTTCATGAAGCGTATATCCGAATTGCAGGAGGGTAATTAATGGCTTTCTTTTAAATGGTCGATTCATTTTTCTATTTTAATCCTTAAAAATTTTGCATATTTTAGATTTGTCTCGGAGTTCCTTATCTTTTTTTACCAATAGCTTTAATTATTTGCGCTCAATTTTTTGTAACTTTGCCCATATGCATTTGTTCGTCGTAATAATCTTTGTATCTTTTAAAGAGATTGTCGAGTGATTTCAAAGCTATATTGAATTTGCACTTTTTCAAAATTTAGGCAATTTTCTTCTTTAAAATTATTCAATTTTCTGTTTTTAATTTTAAAATGTGAAAGTATTAGTCTTATTTAAAAGATAATAATTTGAAAATTTTATAGGTGATTGCCCCCTCTGTATGTACAAATTTAAATAGAGGAGCCTGCCTTCTTTAGTAATTGATGCCCAAAACATTTTTTTATAAAAAATAAAATATTATTTTTTTTTCTCATCAAATTTTTTTTTTTTTTATTACTTTGAATAATCAAACTTTACCAAACAGCAAAAACAAGGCACCGCCGAAAGTGTAAAATGTTGAGCACATCGCTCATAATCAAAAAAATGTTTATGACATTTTTTTATTTACTCTCTCTCTCTCTTACCTAAATTAAATAACATCACCTTCTTCTGTACAAATGTTTGTCTCTCAATTGGTCGGTCAGCAGCAGATGATTGATTTCTTGCCCCTGGTTACACTTTAGTTCCTTAATTCGTTGTTATTTTTAATTTAAAGGTGCCCTTATAATTTATCCTACGCTTATAATCACAAATTTTTAAGAATTTAAATCGATCACAATAAGGCGCCAACCCGAATTTTACAAAATTATTTTTTGGATTTTGGCAAATCTTCCGAATTTTTTTATTATTCAAATGTTCATTGAGAAAATTTAGGAAATTAAATCAAATTCCTTAAGTTATTCATTTTCAGAATTCCTTTTTCATTAGTCCTAAAATAAATCTTCCTTCCTAGTAAATGGACGGCATTTTTGACAAATTTGTTGTTGTTGACGAAAAATCATTCAATGGCCTCAAAATGGAAAATGGTTGCTGCTGCACTAATTGTCAAATCTTTCGAACACAGGACAATTCAAAATTCAGTGATGTGACTCCATTTGCTGCACTGTAATTGATTAATAATTAATTAATTAGGAATATAATTAAATACTATTTTAACATTTAATTGAATTTTGACTGTTTTGTCACTCAAAAGTATATTATCTGGTAGAACAGCAGGAGTTCCTTTCTGAGCGCAATTCTGTATATGCATTAATTTGCCAGAAAAAAATGAAAGGGGCGCTTAAATTTGCAAAAAAAAATAAAAAAATATATTAATGCGAAATAATAAAATAGAATAATTACCGCAATATTATGATTTTCATTCTAAAATGCAATTTACTAAATTTACTAAAATTTAATAATATAATTATAATACGTTTTTTATTTTAGTGAATTTCAAATTGACAATTGGCAAAAAAGATTGAAAATCAAAGACATTGGCAATATTTCAAAGTCGCTAATGCCATTGGCACAAATCATCCGCTGGGAATGGGATGAGAAGGGGGCACAAGTGATCAAAGATGTAAATTGAATTTGATCAGATTTAAAGTAATTTAAAAAAATTAGACGCAAATACTCATTGTTGGCTCCTATTTGGAGTTCAACAGCATCTGTTCCGCCTCTTCATTTATTGTCAGAATTCTCCAAAAACGGGAGGAAAATAATACAAAGTAAAAGGAACAATTAACAAATTAATTTTTTTTTTTTACATTTTGAACTTTTAGTCTATGCCCTCCGCTCAGTGCACCGGACGACGTTTTGACGGTGCAAATCGGGGACAAAAAGGTGAAGTACTCGAAAGGAATATTACACAAAGAAGTCCTAATTGATCAATTACCGTATTTTGGCCAGATTACTGTGTCCGCCCATTGGATTATGTCCGTTTCACCAGTGGTCCATCGAATGCTCAGCGTGGACATGAAAGAGAAGAAGCAGCGACAGATCACTTTGGACGATTTAGGCGTCACCTTGGAGCAGTTCATGGAATTTGTGGAAACAATTTCGCCAAGTGTGCTGCAGATTCCGCTTCTTCCCAACCGTAACAATCGATTTTAGGAGTTTTGTTTGTATGTTTAGAAAATTTAGCAAAAAATGTGTTCATTTTGCTTAAATTGGCCGACTTTTTCCAAGTAGACTGGTTGAAATTGCGCTGTGAAATGCATCTGGTCAATTGCGTGGAAATTCCTCTGATCGATCGTTTCCTTCTGATCGATCGCTATCGTCTCAACAACTTCATGGCATTTTCTCCAATCATTTGAAAAACATTAATTCCTTTTTAAATGTTTTCCCCAATTTAGAAATATTTTCTGAATTTGAGCGTTTACAATTTGGGTGCTTTTTACAAGGCTAATGGCGTTCTGTTCTTGTCTGGGAATGCGACTATTAGCAATGCGAACGAAATGACACGTTGACTTTGTGGCTAAAGAATGTCGATTTGAATGATTTTTCATTTAGATGAAATTTCTATTTGACAAATAATTATCTTATCGATTCTAATCCGAAACATTATTTCATTCCATTAAAACAAAAAAAAATTTTGACACCAATTCTGCGTTTTAAAAATTTATTTAATGCAAAATCATTGCCTCCTCATTAAAAGTGATTATTAATGCATAAATTATTAACATTTTCATATGTAAAAATCATTTAAAATTCATAAAATAAAATATAAATTCTTATAATTTACTTATTTTTATCAATTTCTGGTGCTGCTTCTACAATGTTTAGGCGCCCTCCAGGGTTTGGCTGGGTAGAATTCGTGCTGGCGCGTTTTCTAAACCGCCACCGATGCGTGTTTCCTAAATCCGCCGTATGAATTATAAAATTTTAAATTAATTATATAGCAAATCCGTTGTAAAAAAATAAACCGATTTTTGTATAAGTAGAGAGATAAATAAGCAATTAAATTATTTGTAAAGGATAAATAACAAATAATCACTAATCACTAATTACATTATCTAAATTGAAGAACCATGTATTAAATCGTATTCATTAAAATAAAAAATAACGATTCACTAATTTAATATTCAACCTAAATAATTACAATTTTATCTCCCAGAAATAGTTTATGTATTTTTTAAAATAAATCGAACGCAAAATAATAAATTATTTTATAACAAAAGAGTTTAAGCGTTAAAGAAATTTTTTTTTAGTAATTAAAAAGAATGTTGAAAACGTAATTTGATAAAAAGAGAATCTAATTAAAAAGGAACACTACTGGTCAAGCACCTCCACCAATGTTGAAGAAATTAAGATTTGGGTCGATTTAAGTAAAAAAATATTAATTATAAAATTATTTTCAACAAGAAAATAGTATAATAAATATTTAAGATATAAACTGGCAGTGAACATTCATAAAAAAAATTAATAATTAAATTTTTAAAAATTATTGGAAGGCAGAAAAACACTCACTAAACTCCTATGGGTATTCTAATATATATATTACCTGAATAAATTCTTCTCTATTAGTATAATTTTTGCCGTGCATAAACCTATCCATCATGAGGAGAGAAAAAAAAATCAGCCATTTAAAAAACAATTTGAATCGTTTGTTCATTTTTTTTGTTTAATTGCTACCATCTTGTTCGTATCTAACTAACTACTTTGTATCATTTTGTACTTGATAGTGCAAATTTGGCAATAATATTTTATTTATTTTTCGTATTTTATTAGGATTATTTTAGTTTATATTGTATAAAAGACAAAAAAAAAATAATAATTATTTGTTGCAATACATTTTAACATTTAAAATGATTGGATAATATAATAAAAGGCTAAACAAATCTGAAATGAGGAATAATAGGGAATAATATATTAATATTTATCAAATACATGATTATTTATTTATTCATCATAAGCAATTTGCACTTGCGGTGAAATTGAAATAGATTCAAATTAATTTTATATCGAGAGCGTTAGTCATAAATTCCAAAAAAAATAAAATAAGAGAAAAGTTGCATGGCTATTCCTTTTTCATTAAATTATACTTGAGAAAGACTATTTAATAACTAATCGTTTTTATATAATCATGACTGCCTAATATTTCTTGGTTCACTTCTCGAAAGAGCATGATTTATCCAATTTTTTTTAATATTATATATTAAGTATTTAATATCAGCTTGATCATTTGCAGTTTGAATGACCCAAAATTTTCCCAAGTATTTATTATATTGCAAATATAAAATTGAGTATTGTTTTTTGATTTTTGATTTTATATTTGTAATTTTTGTCCCCTTCTTCTTATAATATTGCCAGTCTTCTCGGTCATCTAATTAAAATGTGAAGTTAAGTATCTTCCATTGATTTTTTTTATGGCGTCTCATTAAAAAATCTTGACATTGTCTTCTGCAACAATTATATTAATCTATCGCTAACTAAAGTTTAAAATTATAAACTTTTCTTATTAATTATGGTGAAAATTATTATTACATTTTTTTAGTCTGAATATATTCAACGAAATCATTAAAATAAATTTTTGTATTAATTTATTTTTTTTGTTGGGTTTAGAACTTTTTTTAATAATAGAATTTGCCCATATTTTAATGTTTTATTTTATTAGAGTTATAATAAGATTTTTCATAAAAATAAAATTTTTATTATATTAAGGTGAAACGTTTATTTCCTTAAAAAAAATATTGAAATTAGATGTTTGCTAAAATCTGTCTTGTTAACAATTAATACCCAATACAAAATATGACCCAGACCTTTTTGTCTATAAAGAACTTTTCTTTGTTTTACAGATTTTTAATGTTTTGAAGCATCTGGATTTTGCTAAATTACATTTTTTTATTTATTAAGATAATCAAGAGTAACTAAAAGCATAGATAATTATTTTTTAAAATTTATTAACTCCTGGTTCATTTTGTATTTGTTTCCGATTTGTGTTTTTTTTATTATAATTTATTTTTTTTTCGTTTCTTTTTTGAAGTTATCGACCGATTATTAAAAAAGCCAATTTAATTAGGTGCAAATTAACTTATTGTTTTGCATACCAGACATGATTTTTGTTATTTGTTATTTTATATGAATTAATAAATGTTTAACCCATTTTTTTATAATGAAGTGCAACAAATAAAATTTTTGTGTGAAATTGTAAGCTATGCGGGTCCGGTCATCTTTTTATTATTTATTTATTCATAAATTATTTATATCAATTATCAGGTAATATTTAGAATACAACAAATATATATAAACATTTCGATCTCGGTGATGTGTTTAACTCTTTTGTTTTCTTGGTGCGTTCTTGTTATCAAAATCTATTTGCTGTGTCGGAGGACCTTTTCGGCTTTTCCCGATTTGTTTTTTGTCAAAAATTTATTTATTTGAATTATATATTTTTTTTTGGGTTTAATTCTTGTTAATTGTTACTCTTTTTATATAATCATTTATTCTTGTTTACTAATTTCTTTTTAGTTAACACTGATTTTAATTCTAATAACCTGAACTTTTTGTTTTTGTTTTTTTTTCACTTTTTTTATCATCGCAGCATTTAAATTAATATTGTACCCAATGAACATTTTGTTGTTAGTGGATGGGGAAAATGACGACGGATTGGGGTCTCCAAATCAATTATTAGAACGATTCCCACGCCAAAGAGTTGCGTTGTTTGACCATTTTTCCCAAAATTTCTAGTCGTTTCAATATCCAACCCCTGAAATGGGTTTTTTTACTTAAGAATTTCATTAAAAATGGCTTAAAAACTACCAAAAATCATGAATTAGATTATTTCAAATCAAAAAAATTATTTTTTTAGTTGGGTTGAGCAAAAATTCAGTCAAATGAAAAAACAAATAAAATTATTAAATTTGTATTTTAAACTAAATTTCCAAATGATAAAAAACAAATTATTAAAGATGTTTCTGCATTCATGCCCCTTAAACTGACTGCCAATAATTAAAAATAAAGCTCTATAATTTTTAAAATAGTTTTAAAATAAAAAAAAGGTAAGCCACCAAGTGTCAAATTTGTTCATCAGAAGAATTTTATATTTCTTTGATATAAAACTAAAAATCATTTTGACTGCTATTATAATGTTTCTAATAAATATCAATAAATTCGTGCTTCTATTATATGAAAACGCTAAACTTTAAACAGTCTATACAAATAATTTTAAAAAATTTTAAAATTATTTATCTATATATGCTACCGTTTGATCAGCCAAATGATTCATTAATGGTAACAGCATGCCAAATTACGTAAAAAAAAAACACTTATATAATATTTAAAACCAAATAAAAAACCGAAACTGTTTTTTAAAAAATTTGAATTTGCTAATTAAATAATAAGAATATAAAATACTACGGCAATATCACCATCTTTTTACGCGAAAAATATAACTAAGGCTCGGATTTTTTAGGTGCTAACCACTCTGTTGACATCGGTTTTTAACAGGGAATTTATTCCATTAAACATTTTTGTTTTTTTTTATACCAACATATTCGTTGCATAAAAAGCAATTTAAAAAAACGAATAAAGAAATAAATTTTCTTTAATTCTAATTTTATTGAAATCATTTTTTTATGGTAAAATTAAGTAAAACTTGTATCTAATTTGCAATGCAAATAAGAAAAAAAAAAGATTCCAAGCCTCCAAAAATCCTTATTTCAAACAATTGACGCTAATTTTTCAAAAGAAATAAATTCTTTCATTTATTTAAATGAAATTTAATTATCAAGTTGTTAATTAATTTAAAAAACAAAGATAAATTAATTTGAAGTTATGTAAAATATCTAGTAGAATATAATAAAACTACAAGAAATTTTATATAATTAATTAAGCCTACTTGGCGTCATGCGGGCGATATTTAAACTCTCAAAAATAATAAAGAAAAAATGCATAATAAACCTTAAGAAAATTTATTTTTATAAATTTTATAATCACTTTTAAAACTAAGATGTTAAGGTAAAATATGAAGCCTTTTATAAATTTCAAATAAAAAAAATATAGCGGATTAATTAAAGTAACAATAAGCACCCCTTCAAAGGACCAAGGCATTCATATGTCGCGTAAGATAATAAAAGCTCTCACATCTTGTAATAAGTATGTTATGGAAACCAATTATTAAATTATAATAACATTTTCTTATGCAAAAATACGAGTAATAAGTGAACAAATTTTATAACAAATAGAATTAATTAAAGAAACAAATTACTAAAAAAGCTCAAAAATATTACAGCTTATAAATATAATAATAATAAATTAATAAATTTTTAATATTCATTTTTTTAATGTTTTAATTTCATTATGATTTAATATAATACTTGGTAGCATGAATAAATATTTCTTTATTTAATAGATAATTTCTTGGTTATTTTTTATTATATCATGTAAGAAAGTTGGTCATCTACCATTTTTCATATTAATTTACAAATATTATTTTCTTAGCTCGGCGGCTTTTGGTATTTTTTCCAGATAACAGACGATGTATAATTTTTGATTACGTAAGCAGGAGATTCAAGTATTAAAAGTTTAAATTTATCTAATTTTTTTATTTTTTTTTATTTAATAATTTTAGGGATTTTTTTCGCATTTGCTTTATTTGTTAGTTTACTAAATTTTAAGTATATTCTATGTAAATATTTCAATTATTATTTTTTTTTTAATTACAACCTGAAACTTTTTATTTTCTGGGTAACCCTTACGACTTGGATTTTTTTTTGTTTAGCATTTTTATAATTGTTGTTGTAATTTTTAGCATCTAAATGGTATTAGTAGGAAATTGTTTATTTTTTTGTTTCATTTGATTTTAATTTCATGATCTGAGAGGCGAATTTCAAAAATCTTTTGCCGATGGTTGTTTTCTTATTTGTTATCATTCCTCAGATTTTATTATTTCATACCCTTTACTAATTCTTTATTCATTTTTTTCTACTGTTTCTTATTCAAATCAAATTATATCTGATCATGTTTTTTTTCTTTTATTTATTCAATCCATCTTTTTTGTTTTGAATAGAAGTCCAATTTGCCGTTTTAGTTCTTTATTATTATATTATCTTTTTTGCCACATTCTATCCATGACTGAAATTGTAATTATTAATTAAGTGCAACTCGAACTCTTTGATATACTAAGTTTTGTTTTCATTTTTAAAATTTAAATTAGTTATTAGTAGAATCCCTATAAATAAAAAAAACCCTTTTTGAATAATTGATTTGGGTATTGGTTCCCCTACTAATCCCCGCAAACTTCGTTGACATTGGCGACTATGCAAAAATCGTCGACTGTTTCCATAGTCCTCGCTCGCCACTCAAGATTTTAATTAAATACTCCAATTTTTCTTTAAAATCTGAAGATATTATCTTTTTGGTATTTTTTAATTTCCAATTAGCTGTATTTTAACAATATGCTTTTATACCGCGTTGTAAATTTAATAAAAATATTGATCATTATTTTATTGAGACCGAAATGTTATTTTTTTTTCTATAATTTTATTCAATATTTTAGAGATTGCAGGTTTCGGTATCGGTATTTCGGTAAAATAAAAAAAACATTTATTCTTGTGGCTTATATTTTTACTAGAATGAAATTTTTCCGGCTCTAATGCATTTTATGAGCCCAATCAACTGAATTTATGTGTTCAAAATTGATTAAGTAAAATTTTTGAAAATTCTTAGGGTAGGGTCTGGCGGCGTCGATAGGCATCGCCGGGAAAATTTTTTTTTAAAATTTGTGGGTATTTGGTAACAGATTTTGACAAAAGAATGACCAAAAAGTTAACTTATCCCATAAATGATTTTTTTACATTTATGGACAAAATGCCATTTTCAAAGGATATATTTGAATCAAAGGATGTTGGAACATCATCCTGAATTATCTTTACAACGCTTTATCATTTCTTCATTATAAATATCTAATTTTCAACTCTTTTTTTTTGAGAAAAAATCGTTGGATTGTCCGAAGATTACAACAAATATTACTCAGATCTCCATTTTTGCATATTAATACCGAAAAATACCGCGGTATTTTGGTTTGTTAATTCGGTATTTCGGTACAGGCATTCGGTAAATACCGATACCGAAAAAATACCGAAATCTTAATCTCCAAAATATTGCTTTCGGTATACCGAACGGTATACGGTATACCGAAAAATACCGCGGTATACCGATAGATACCGTGCCGCACAGTAGTTCCTTATGCATCGTTAAATGTTGAATGATTATTTATTTTTCAATTACAACAGATAATCATTAAATATTGAAAAAGATTATTTTTATTTTGTTCTCAATTTCCTATTGTTCTGCTTTAATAGTTTTTCTTCAATTTTTTATTTATTCTACTGTACTAGAAAATGAATTTCATCTGATCATACCTTTTTTAAGTTTATAACTATATTAATATTCAACCAATTTTGTTATAAAGTTTTAAATAAATTATCATTGTACTTTATTAATTGGCATTTCAAATAAGTTTTCGTGGGTTCATTTCTTAGTATTCAACTACCGTATTTCTTCTAATAGAAGACCATGGTCTTATATTGTTCAACCCTCCTCAAAAGGGGTCTTATAATGGAAGGTGGTCTCCTAATAGAACTGAGTCTTTTATTGTTCAACACCTCTAAAAAGGGGTCTTCTATTTCAAGGATCAATTTAAGAAAGGGGAGGGGGAGGGGTATGGTAACTTTGGTTTTCAGTACCCATCTTTTTTTTTTGGCACCATAACAATAATTGTCTGTTAAATTATACTTAGGTAAATTACAAAAAAATGGACGCACAAGAAAGTGCTCCTGCCTTTGAGAAAATGGTAAAAGCTGCTTTTTCATTAATTTAAATAATTCTTATTTTTTATTTAGGTCTGTTGCTACTGCAATAAGCCATGTTCTAGTGCGCATCAGTGTCGTTTGTGCTCCAAACCATGCCATGCAATACCGCTCTGTTCATTTTCTATCGAAGAAGAGGAGGGATTTTGCGCTAAAGTCACATGCTGTGTGGCACAATGATGACATTGCGGTCGACAAGAACGCGAATTCCCTTAAACAATCCGAAACCACTAGCAAAGAAGTCGACGACGCACTGTCTCAGTTGCAGAACCCATCAATTGAATGCCAACTGCGCGAATTTGGATCGATTTTCGATATCGTCGGCATAACATTTTTTAATTTTGCTATCGAAAGTGGTCTTATAATGTAAGGGGGTCTTCTAATAGAACGGGGTCTTCTATTTGAAGAAATAACGGTATTTTGTATCTGTTAGCTTATATTTTCTCCATTCTTGTTTTTTTAATATAAATTTTTACATTTATCCGTTAAAGAGATTGAATTTCATTCGTATTTATCAAATTTATATTTTTTTAATTTTTTGTATTATCAATTTTTTTTGTTTGCATAAAATTAAAAGATTTTTATTTTGAAGCTATCATATTGACCTTATTATGAAATAAAACCTATTCATCTAATTAACAAATTATTAGGCTGTCAATTTTAAGCCCAAAAGATGGCAAAAAGATGCACTAAAATATTTAATTACCAAATTTCAAAAATCCATAAATATAATATTTCTTTCAATATAAAACCAACACACACACAAAATTTTTTCAACAAAAAAAGTTAAAGTAATTAAAGTATAATGAACTCGAGCAATTGGGCAATTGATATTTTTGGATTTAGATGTTTGTAATAAAAATATAACAATAATTAAAATAGAAAAAATATTAAAATTTTTTATTAATGAAAAACTTAACTTCTTTTCAATATTGATTTCTTTTATATGTTTGACTATTAATTACTAAATTTTATAGATGGATTTTTAAACGCGTGCGTATAAACCCTATCAAACGATAAAAATATTATATGTTGTTTTGAAAATTTGTAATTCTTATTATTTAAATATCTGAGCGCGTGCCGTTCTTGCTGTTGCCATTTAGCAGGGATCTATCCGAACACGTGTATGCCGTAGAGACGGTGGAAAGATTTCAGACAAAGCTTTCCAAACAAATTTTTAAAAGCATATTAAACAAAAACAACTTGTAAAGACAAGAAAATTAACAATAATGTTGATAAAACATAAAAATTCGCTAAATGTAACCATAAATATAAATTTTAAAATAAGATCATTAACCGATATGGACGCTGGAATTACAATTTATTTTACTAAAGGTAATAAAACAAATAACACTTCTAACAAGGTTTCATTGAATATTAATGAATGGCAATTTATTTCTTATGTATATCTAACTAAATAGATTCAAAGGTGCACTAAAAATCAAAAAAAAAGAACAAAACAAAAAAGTTATTACTTTATTTAGAAAAACAAGAAAATTACGAAAGGAATTCAAAGAAACTTCTAATTGTTTTGGCATGGAAAATCGGAGCTTTTCTAAGAACGGCTATGGTTTCTATCTATTTATATATATCTAAAGAAGAAGGAATGATTTGATTCAATAAGATTTTAGTGCACATTGGTCAGACAAAAAAACTCCAATAATAATAATAATGGTAAAGCTTTTAAAATTAATAAAGAACAAATAAAAAGATCCAAAAAGCAAATATTATTCAAATTTAAAGAATATTTTTTGAAAAGAATCATAAATGCTAATTTATTTTTTTTTCAATTTAACAAAAAAAAATTTTCTAAATAAGCAATGAATTAAATATTTCATGCATTGCACATGGTCAAGCATTTCAAATGACCATTTTTTCGATGCATCACATCTTTTAACAATTAAAATTTTTATATTTTAAAACAATACAAAAAAACATTTAAATTGAGACCAAACAATTAAAATTTAAAGATAATTAGTTAAGTAAATGGGTATTCTTTAGTTTTGACAAAATCAAAATCTATATTTAAACACAAAACAAACTTAAAAAGCATACCTCTGAATATCGAATATATTCTTTTTTATAACATTATTTTTTTACTAGTTACTCTTTATCCGTTGCTCTTTGTTTAGATACAATTTACCTCTTTGATGGAATCAGATGTGGGGTCGGCAAAGCGATTTTTGGGCGTGACTACTACTGCTTTGCGTGTGAGCAGCCCTACAACTATGCGGATAACCACAAAGGATCATGCTCAATGCATTGCATAGATTGCGGACGAATCGGCATGGGACGTCCATGCAGCGCAGACGGATTTGAGAGCGAGTGCTCGGGATGCAACAAAACATTCAAGAATGTCGACTGCCACCGTCACCACCTATTCAGTAACTACTGCCGCAAATCGAAAAAGTGCAAAAAATGCGGAGTGATATGGAACGTGAAGAACAACAAGCGCGGAGGACGGTCCGGGCACGTATGCGACGAGCGCTATTGCAGGATCTGTGAGTCCTATCATGACCGTGAACGAGGATGCTTCATCCGACGACTTCAGCCGCGCGTGCCCAACACCTATCGTATAGTTGTGTACGACTGTGAGACAACACAAAACACTCCAGTGCTTGTTGCACAGCACCGTCGACAACACAACCTTAATTTCGTCTCAGTGTTCGTAACGTGCACCGCATGCATAAAAGCGGTGGTGGTTGGCGCGACTCTCTGCTCCGTCATGAGCCGGGTTTCACGGTTTAAAGTCCACATCGCACGCTCACATTTTCACACAGGCCATTCACACAAACTGTGGTGGATTACACAGCGCGTGTGTGAAGAACCAATGTCGGCATTCACCAAATGGCTGCTTAAACTTGGCACAGACACAACAACAACAGCGACAGCAACAACAAAAGTTCGTCAGATACCGCACAGTCGTTTTTGCCCATTTTGGAGGTCGTTTTGACAAGGTCATGCTGTTCCGTCAGTTCTTCGCCCGGGGGCCATGCCCAAAGATGATCCGACGTGGAAATAAGCTATATGAAATTAAAGTGCCAGCCAGCAAGGACAACACGGAGATTAAGGTGCGCGACAGCTGGAACCTGATGCCAGCCCCACTGGGAGCACTGCCAAGCGCGTTCGGACTCACGGTGCAGGACCAAGAATTCTTTCCGCACATGACCAATTGGAGGAGAACTACGGGCGCGTGCTCCCTGCTCTACCACCCAGGGAACAGTATCTGTATGTAGGGATGACGCCGGAGCGTCAGCGCCGATTTGACGCTTGGTACGCCGTGCACCAACATGAACAGTTCGACTTGTGCGAACAGCTGGCCGCCTACTGCGTAAACGACAGCCGCATTCTGATCGAGGCACTTATTGCATTTACGACCGAGTTTCTGGCCGTCACCGACCCGACCAGGATGAACAACACCGGCTAGACGACGACGACGACGAAGAAGAAGGAGGGGATGAGGAGGAGGATCCAAGAGGAATTGAATTGGGAGACGATGGCAACAGCGGAATCGACATCACATGGGATGCGTTGACCATAGCAAGTGCTTCGATGAAGCATTTCCGGCTTAATCATCTGAGGCATAATCAGCTGGCCAGTGTCCCGGAGTGGGTACGACACGGCCAACACACAAAGCGGACTGGCTCTGAAATTTATGGAGTGGTACGCGCAGAAGCACGGAGTGCATTAACGTGTGCTGTTGGCATGCGCACGACCATCCCCGCCAACGCTTATGTCCCGACACAGTTATGCCGAGCGGAAAGACAGCTGCACGCATTCGTGAGGATGATGCGCGCCGTTTGGCCTACATTCGCACGCAAATTGGTGGTACCGTCCGTGTGTTTTGGGAGTGCGAGATTGAGGATCAGAGGCGCCAGGAACCGGGCATGCGAAGCGGGTTCATCTCTTACCGTGACAGTGGCCCTGTCAACATGAAAGACTGTTACCATGGAGGCAGAGTGGGTCCACAACGACTCCACTATCAAGTGCCGGAGGGATGGTTGATGCGATACTTTGATCTCCGCTCGCTGTACCCGCACACAAATGCAGTTACCGAATACCCTACCGGACACCCCTAACGATGAAAATCATGGAGGGAGCGGAGCGCGAGGTTGACGACCAAATTCCAGCGTGGCATTCTCAAAGTGTTGGTGGTGCCACCCCGAAAAGTGGACGTGCCCGTCCTTCCCGTCAAATTTGACCAGCGCCTTCTCTTTCCACTGTTCGGCACATGTGCTCGACGCCACACTGAAGGAGGCGCCTCCGCTGAATGTGAGCATCGCTTTGGCATAGTCATCGATCCCTCACGCATGCATCACAATAAAGCCAAACGCACAATAGCCAAGCCTTGCAACATACACAGCGGTGAAGGAATGGCGGAGGAGCACGGATGCTCCAACATTGTTCTGTCTCTGTGGACAACGTCGGCCTCGCGTCTCCACCTGCTGCGACTGATGCAACAAGTGGTGCGCGCCCCAAACACTGAGCTGATCTATACCGATACGGACAGCGTTTGTTTCGCCTACCGGGAGCAGAACGGTTGCCCTTTGGAGATTGGACCCCACCTGGGGACTTGTCTGACGAATGGCCGGAGCACGAACTGCTCGAATTCGTGTCCGGTGGGTGCAAGCAGTACGCGCTGAGAATGTGTCATCGCCAAACCGGCCAGGAGCAGACCGTGTTGAAGGTGCGCGGTATCACTCTCAGCGGAGACGCGTGCCGCCTTCTGCATTTTGAGACGTTCAACTCGGCGGCATATGCCAACTATGTTTGCGGTTAATTTTTGATAATTCTAAAAGTGACAACCGTTTGGTTAGTGACGATTGAAAACGAATATCCTTCGCGGGCGTTCGTTTGAATTTGACCTTTTCTTTTTTTATATAAACCAAATAAGTGTCACTATTCGAGAATGGGCCCCCCGTCATGCGCAGAACATATGGTCGTGGTCCCTTCTCTTCTTATAAAAAGGCGCCGGAAAATGATGCCTCCCCTTTCTCGCTCCGCATTCCCGAAAAATGTCTTCTATCCTTTTTTGGTCTTCTGTACTGCTGCTGAAAAAATGAATTCACAACAACGTGAGCGCGAACGTGAACAGCTCCGTTCACGTTTGAATTTACTTGACGATGAAATCGACATTGCGGTCAATCTGATGATCGCCAACTACCGATCGGAAGGATTGATAAATGAGGTGAGTTTGGTTAATCACCTTTTTTCTGACATTATGTTTCAAATAAAGTCAAATAATAAGTTCTGGAGCATTTTTTTTCAGGTTGCCACTCGACACATTGATGAGCCACAGCAGCGACAACAACAACAACAACAACAACAACAACAACAACAACAACAACAAGAACAACAACAATTGCTTGACGTCAACCCAAACTTGGTGCAACAAGAGCAGCAACAACAACAACAATTGCTTGGCAACAATGAGCTCGTAAATTACGTCAATGACTTTGACGGTGTGGTTTATTTTACATGCTTTTTCTCTAATTCGGATTTGTAGATGAAGCATGGGGTCCTCTATCCCCGGACACATACACCCGGATGATTCAGGAAGAAATTGATGGCTTGCGCCGAGATCAAAGTGAGATTTTTCATCAAAGTAAGACTGTGACGTTAAATTGTAGTGGAGGGGCGTTATCTGCGCTTGACAACGCCACAACCAGCGAGGCCAAACTACCAACGACGTAAAAAAAAAGTTAACAAATATTCTTAAAGGTATTACAGAAATTTTAGTTCGCCTTGGATACGCCGCGCAGTCACTTGGCCCCCCTCGAGCGCCCCGTTCCGATGCGGACTCCCAGCCCATCGGGGGACCAGCCAGCAGCAGCAGCACAACATGTGACGGGCGGAGCGGTTCAGTTGACCCTCGTTGAGGGTCAACTGAACTTCTCTGACCGATGCATGTTGTGCATGGGTGAGCATGGCGTGGACGAGTGCATAGTCACCGTGCACGGCAACAACTGCACGTGCGTGCGGCTTTGCCTAGACTGTGTGCAGTCCGAGTAGAGCGCGTGGACTTTCTAGCGACTGTGGAACGTCCTCGCCGTTCTCTTCGACATCGGACTGTGCGCCGCATTTGTCGCTTCTGTTGATCAGGGAGGCGACCACTTTAAATATCTCATACCATACATTGATCATTTTTTCTATTTTTTTTCACACAAACATTGATCATCTTTAATATTTTTCACACCGTATATCAATCACTTAATTTTTCTCGCACCACACATCGATCTCTTTATATATTTCTCAATGATTCATTTTGGATTTGATAAAGAGTGTATAAGTTTATATTTGATTGATGGGTTGTTAGGTCCACAAAAATTGCGTTAGGGGAGAGGAAGGGGTAAACACTTGCACATAAACACAATTTCTATAAATTTTAACATATTTTATAAATTGACATACTGTTAATATAATCTGAGGTTAATGTAAATATTTCATAATTTGGTGTTAAAATTCACCCTCCAATAACACCACACCTCATTCTCCTATTCCCCACCCTAAAACGACTATAAAAATTCAAAAATATTTAACTAGTCAAGACAATTCCCTTTATTTTTTTGTGATAATTTGGTTTGAGAACCAATTAACACCCTTGAAATGTCTATACACTTTTATAAAAATTTTGAAAACGACTTTTGGTTGACATACAAAACACATGTACCGTCTCCTATATGATTTAGCAAAAAATTTTGGTTGCCCCCCCATTCACAAAGACTTTGATCAGAATGACAAGAAAAAGTAACATTTATGGCAATCATATGGCGATGGTTATCCAGGTTAAGGGGAGGGGCAGCAAATCCTCAAAAATCGTAACCCTCTCCTCCTACCGTAATGCTGTCCTGCTGCTCCCGAAGTTGTTCCTCCCCTTCCGGCTGTTCCCGCAATTCTGGGTCTAACTGCATTTCCTCAAGCTCCTCCAACTCCCAAAAGATCCAATACGCACGATCTTCAATGTCCTCACGTTGCTGCTGATCATCGTCTTCTCCATCTGTGTTGTATACACTTTGCATTATCTCTTTTTCTCTTTAAAACACTATTTCTCTTCCTTTCTCTCTCTGACTAGGCGGGCTTAAAATACTCACCAATTCCCTCCTCTTCGCTCTTCGCCTCCCCCGCGTCAAATCCCTCCAAATGGCCAGCAAAGTCATCCTTAACATCAAGGGGCTGGTCCGCCTCGTTCTGTTGTTGTTGTGGCTGATCATCATCGTTTTGCTCGTCCATTTGTTGCTGATCATTTTCGTTCTCCTGTAAATTGTTGTAGCGCACAATGTGATGATGGAGACGGCACAATGCCGAACTGAGTCCGTGTACCAATCTGTACGCCTTGGCTAAGCGGTTTGCCATCTTTAGTGACGAAGTTGCGGGAATGGTGGTAGCGTTAGCGGAGGAATTGACAAGGATGAGTAATGTCATTTAATTTTATGTAAATATGCAAAAAAATGGTGGGAATAAGGCAAAGGCTAAAAGAAAGGGAAGATTTTCCCACTTGAAAAGCGGTTATTCGACCTGCAAAAGTTCTCTTATAGAAATGGGACTATTCATGGTAAAACCCGACTCGTAAATGGCCAACTCATATGCCCCCGCCTCGTACTGTTTTGCGTGGAGCGCAGACAGCGGTAGGTTAGAAATTCCTTATACTGATAACACATTAGCAGTTCTATTCGGAGTGTACGACTTCGTCATGTACGGGAGGGATAATCAAAAGGTATTTTTTTCCACCAACCCGCCCGCAAATCTCATAAGTGTACTCTTTTTGAGCATCCGCGGGAAAGTCGTCATCAATAAAATATTCGTCCGTAAGTGCCGAGTTGGGGTCAAATGAACGGCATTTTATTTGGCGTAAAATTGCAACAAATTCTTCCGCCTGAAAAAAAACAAGAACAATTCAAAGAAAATAAGTATAAATTTATAAAAAATATAGTTGTAAATAAAGGAACCTTTAAAGATATCTTCTTAGAAACCCCATTAAAAATGTTAGAAGGGATTCAACCAAATTGAAAATGATTGAAGAAAAAATCATCAAATAATTGCGACTGTGAATCGAAAGGGTATTTGCGGAATTTTTACTAGTCGTAAATAAAGAATCCGACAAATTTGAGCTTAACTGGTATTTTTGTTCAGGTTTTTATAAGTGGTCTCTTTTAAGATAAACTGAAACATAAACCATTGAATTTCATCGGTTGAGTCGGCCTTCACATAGCACACAGCGGGATGCTGTCGGCATTCATCCGCGTTCGTCTTGTCCATTTCTGACGGACAATGATGAAAAAACATGCCAAAGCTGTATGTATTATACAAACAAAAAATGGGTTAACGATAATTCAAATAATATAAAATGATTAGACAAATAAAAACAACAAAAGAAAAATGACATTTTTTTTAATAACAAAAATCGAATTGTTGGTGTTGTTGTTGTTGTGAATTATTTAAACAGTTTTCATCCAATAAACAAATCCGCATAGCAAAACCGTCACCCGCTCCGCCCAAAATTTTTTGACAAATGTTGACGATGATGATGACGACTCAGTGGGAGCATTTGGCGGGGGGCCCTGTTCCTGATGCTGCTCAATGTCTTAAATTTAAATGGTTTTTAAAATTAAAAATAATTCTTTCACCAATTGTCGCGGGTGCATTTCCCATCATAAAATTTGTTTAATCAATCGAATTTGCTAAAATTAAAAAATAAAAAGATTAAATTAAAATTACACATGAGCGAAAAACCCCAAAAAAATAGGCCCCACACCCACCGGCTCCAACTATAGGATTTTGGCATTAATAAAAAAAATGTAAAAATTTGGTGAGACTCCAGACTTATTATACCAAAATGGGGCCCAAATTAATAATTAATATATAATATAGCGTATTTAGGTCAATCGTAACTTTAAAATGATGAACTCAGAACAAATTAGAAAAAATAATTGCTCTAATGGTAATCACAGATTGGAAAAACAAATTCGCTTCGTTTAGTTAGAAAATCATCACAGAACTAAGCCAATTTGTCAAGCGAATTAATCAGTAGTCATTCGGCTTTAATTTGAGAAAAGCATTTTTGAAATTTTGAACATTCATGGTTGGTTATTATATCGAGCCCAAATTTCTTAACTTGGCAAAAAATGAGAATTTTTGTTTGTCTAATTAGTTTCTTAATTAAAGCAAATGAAGAGGGCACGGACACCCCCCCCCCCAACAGCAGCAGATTTTTTGGTTCTATAGGAACAACTTTAGACCAAGAGGGCGGAGGAGAACCATTGGAGTATTGTTATTTGTGCTGGCGCGTTTCGTAAAAAAGGCCACCTATGCGAGTTTCGTAAATGGGCCATTTTTACTGAATTTTCGAATAAATCAAGTCATAACTTTTCTCAGAACCAATCAAATTAAACAATCTTGGTATTGTACGATAACTTTTGGTTGGCTCTATTGGCTTGCTAAATTCAAAAAAAAATTTAAGTTTTTCAAAGTTATGCCTAAAAAAGTGGAATAAATTGCCATAACTCTTGAAAAACTTAATGTAATTTTTTGAAATTTAGCAAGCCAATAGAGCCAACCAAAAGCTATCGTAAAATACCAAGATTGTTTTTTTCGGTTGCTTCTGACAAAAGTTATGACTTGATTTAGTCAAAATCAGTAAAAATAGCCCATTTACGAAACGCGCATAGGTGGCCTTTTTTACGAAACGCGCCAGCACGTTGTTATTAATATTTTAATTTTTTTCTTTATAGATTAACGTGTTCAATGCGTTTGTTTGTATTATAATAATTTGTATTTGATCAAGGGTTTTTTACATATGGTATAAATATTAAGTTGCTTTTCCTAGTTTTTCTATTGGTTTTTAATATAGATTATCTGTAAATAAGTTATTTATATAACCTAATTACGTGTTTTTAAAACACCTTTCTTGTATAATACGTCAATAGTTTTCATTTTAAAGAAATGAAAAAATCGTAAATCATTTATATGAAGTTTAAAAATTTTCATTTTAAGGTGACATATAAATAATTTTGGGTATTTTAAACCTATATATTTATTTGTTTAATTCATTTACTTAAAATGTATAAAATGTTAATATGAAATAAATTTCTTTACCATACATCGTGAGTTCGTTTCTTACTCCATTGTACCGGCTTATTGTGCTGAGTCTATTAGAATTAGTCGCTTAAGACTTTAAAATATTGGTTTACAATTCTTATGTAATTATACATTATCTAAATTCTTAATTTTTTATTAGAAAAGCCCTTATAGCTAATTAAATTATTTTTATTTTAATTGGTGGTTTAGTTTTTATTCATGGTTAAGTAGTTCCTTTTTTGCAGCTATTTTTTGGAAAAAGATAATAAATAATACATAATATTGCAAAGTATTTATTTTAGTTTCCTTAAAAGAAAGTTTTCTGCACACGGTTTATTAAATTGAAAATGTCTTGGTTGCATGTTTTTATTTTTAAAGTCACTAATTTTTTATGAATATATTTAAAAGTAATTAAAAAACGCATTAAAGATTCGAAAAATAATGGATAAATGCTTACAAAGGGTAGGTTCTCAGGAGTCCATTGGATTTTTGAATGAAACTTTGTGGGTGCGGCATCCCAAAGTTATTAAAAAAAAAGATTTTTTTTCCAAATGAGTCAGAGTGCCAACTTATGACGTGACAAATTAAAATTTAAATAATGGAATAAATTTAAAGAAATAAAACAACTTGATCATCGTTGATTGTGGTGTGGGGGCTGTGCTCTGGGTTACTAACTTTTTTTTCCAGGTTCAAATCTCACTCTGCAATTTAAAAATGATTATTTTATTTCTTATAATGTTTAATTTCAAAAGCGATCATATTTTTATTTTTCTGATAAATTATAAAATTAAAACAATTTTGTTTTTTGAAAATATGTATAAAAGATCAAACATGGATAATTAAACCCGATCACAAGGAAAAGTGATCGTAAACTAGTGGAAAATGGGTGAGGGAGACAATTCTCTCGTGGTCGGTGAACGGGGGGGGGGGGGGGCACAAAAATGAAAATGTGAAAATGGGGGCACGGGGAGCAGAAATGCAAAGTGAAGCAAATGAAGGGAGAGAATTTGCTAACACAAATTGGCCAAATGAAATGAAAAATGAATAGGGAAAAGAAATGCATTGAGAAATGTTGGCCAAAGAACTGGCGAACAAAAAGACATTTTATAAAAAGAATAAATATTAAAATTAAAATTTTTTGTAAATGAAAATATGATTTTAACTCACTTATCCATAAATTTATTGTTAAAGGTTAGTAAAAAAATTAAAATAAACAAATGAAAAAAAGATAACTTTAAATCTGTGGAGTAAAACACATCCGATTTTCGGACCAATCAGAATTGTAAAAAGAGAATAAGATAATCATTCTTCGTTATTTAAACTAATCAAATAATTTTAACAAAGTATCTTTTAAATAACAATTATTTTTCTTATTAGGAATATTTATAAAACTGAGTTTTCTTTTCCTAAATGGGGTTTTCTTATAGGTGACAACCCCCCTCCCCCATGAAATTTCTTGTAAGACTTACAAATTTTAATGTTTAATAAAGTTTCAAAAAATTAAGAAAAAATATAAAATTTAAAAAACCGCCTAAAATTTTAGACTGCTTTAAAAAGAACAAATTGAAACTAAAAAACGCATAATTTTTTCTCAAGTAAATTAAAAAAACCAAAGATCTTATTGCCGATTTCGGTGATTAAAATAGTTTTTGACTAATTTCCGAAAAAAAAATTGTTGCGTCAATAAAAGGTACCAGACATGAACCGATCTCTTGAATAAAAAGAGAATTAAAAATTCCGATGCCCAAAATAAGATTTCTACCCGCAGCCATACTAGGGGTTTTTTTTTTCGTTAAATTAGTATTTTACAATATATTAAATTAAAGTTTTTAAATAAATTTTGAATAATAAGAATAAATGTAAAAAATATTTCAAATAAAATTTTAATTTTATTAAAAAATTGTGAAAAACATCTAAAATACCCTCTTCATTTATTGTAAAAGAAAAAAGAAAAGTCATGTTAATTCGTAAAGAAAATAATTGAAAAACTTAATTGGCAACCCAAGGTAAGAAATTATGAATTTAGGAAGGATATTAAATGAAATTTGCTCAATATAAATTTAATTTCAAATATTTTTAAAAATTAAAAAGTATATACTAAATCTAGGCTCACCACCACTTCACAAGCGCGAGGCAACAGGATTTGTTAAAATAAATTTTTATATATTTTTTTGAATCATTTGGTTCAAATCTAGAACTTAAAAGAATGTCAAAAATGTCATTAATTAAATAAAAATACTTCATTTATTTCTTACCAATATATTCTAGAAATTACAATTTAACAAATTGTTTTTTTTAATAAGTGAATAAGAACGCTTTAATAAAATGACAACTAAAAATTTAAGTAATAAATAAAAAAAAAGCAGATTTAATAGTACCGAAACCAAATTGCTGAGCTTGGATTTGGAAATTGGTAAGTAAATGCAAAAAAAAAAAACCTGAAAAAAACCCTTTAAATTATTATATTAATTGAAAAAATAAGCATGAATAGGGAGGGATTCGATTTTTAGGCAAAAAAAATTGCAAAATAAGCATTAAAAAGGTACAAAAATCGTGAAAAAGGCACAAAAAATTGAAAAAAAGCAGAAAAATTTAGCACTTTTTGAGCAATTTTTTAGTCAAAAGCACCTAAACAACAAATTTTTCCTATCATAAAGAATACTGAAATATCCAAGGTTCGAAATTTTAAGAAAAAAAATAAATTTTTTTTTGAAATGAAATTTTGTGTAAAAAAAATTTAATTTTTCTGGCAAATTTTTAGAAAAATTTTCCATTCTTATGGGGTGTAATTTACAATTTTGCTTTATGTATTTTTGGTATTTCACCTAATTTTTGTAAAAAATTTCTCAAAATCCTAAAAAAAGGCACCAAAAATGCCGAAATAGGCACAAAAATAGGCGCCTAGGCATTAAGCACAAAAAGTCGAAAATAGGCAAAAATAGGCATTATAAAGTTGTTCTTCTTTAATTTATATTGTGTTAGCAAGCAAATTTCTTAAATGTGCCAAAATATGGGGTAAACCCCCAAAAATGGCAAAATATGCATTTTTTCTTGAAACCCCAAACATATGAATTTATATTGACAAAAATTTGTTATTCATTTCAAACAAAAAAAAAACAATTTTTGTTTCATTACTTTTATCGCGTCTTTCTTCTAGAAATAAATCTTACTATTTAAGTTTTGTTCAAAAAATTTTAATATTTTTTTTTGTTTTTATTTTAAATATTGATATTAATATATTTTTTTTTCTCCGCTTTCACACATATTCGCCATTCCATGGAAAAGGAAATACATTTTTAGTTTTATTTTTGTATACTTTTAAATGAAGGGTATATATAATTATTCTATTTATTTCTTTTCAAAATTTATTTTTTAATTCAATAGAAGGAATTATTTAAAAATTATTCGTTTTTGTTTATTTTATTCTTTGCCATTTTCTCATGTTGACCCGAGAGTTTGCTAGAATTAATTTTTTGGCAGAATATCTGGCAAATTTGTTTAAATTACAAAGATCTTTCTTTTTAAAAAATGTTTAAGTTTGTTTTATAGATTGATATTTTTTTATTATATGTTTTTTTCAAGATTTTTTATGAGTATTTTTTATCTTTTCTTTTACTTTTTAGTTCAATTTTATGTTTGCATTAGTTGTATCATAAATTTTTTAAATTTACAAAATAATTAAAACATACTTTTTTGCTTTTTGTAATTTTTCCAATGCCATATTTACTTTCATTTATTTCTTTTTTTCTAGAATTAAATAAATTTATGATATTAGTTAGTCAATTTTAGATAATAAATTTTATAAATTATAAATTTTGTAGTTATTTAAAAAAAATTGTTGTATTACGTGTAATTGAAAGATTTTTAATCAAAAATATCGTTTCAATTACGTTCCAAGACATTCTTGTGCTTTTAATAAAAGGGTTAAAAAAATTGGCTATTTAAAGTAAATTCCTCAAAAAACAATTAAATAAATGTAAAAATTATTCTGTATATATTTTTTACCGCTACAATATAAAAAATAAGAAAAATCCGAGATTTTTTAGTTCACAAATTTTCAATGGTTATAATTAAAGATATACACGTTGCGATTGCGCCAATTAAATAAGTTAGACAAAAAAAGATAACTTAAATTGAGACGAGAAAAGAAGCATTGGAAGTTGATGGATTCGGAAGCGGTTTTTTGCATTGTTCGTAAAACAAACGGTGCTATAAGCCGAAATTATCTATTAATTATTTTTTGGCATTAAACCGGTTAGTTATACGTGTCAATATAAAAAACCGGCACGGACTTATTTGCCAACTCAACATTTAGTTCTTTTTTAACTTTATCAATTTACTTCGAAATTTTCAAATTCCTTATTTTAAAAAGAATAAAATTTTAAAATTCTTAAATTATTTATTTTTTTACTTTTATTTTATTTGAATTACTGAAAATGGTTGCATTAACATTGATTAAGGTAAAAGCTTTCCTTTTTTTTAAATATATTTGATTCTACAAACCCCTCTTTTTATGTATCGTTCTCGTGCACAAAAATGTTTCTGGTCTTAAATGAACATCTATCAGAATGAGCAGTTGAATTTTCCAAAAAACTTGAAAATTTATCTCATTTGCGATTTCAACCAATAAATTTGAAGTTTTTGAAAATTTTGCCTTGAATTTGGGACATTTTATGTCAATATTTTTTGAAATTTATTCCAATATTTGGGATTTTTGGCCAATATTTTATGCCAATATTTCGCGATTTTATATCAATATAATTACCAGCCCTATTCATAAACTCCATTAAATATTGAACCATCATCTACATCGAATTTTTATGTCCAAATTCGCAACTTTTTGTTATTATTTTTTTTGTACATTTTTCTTCATAATTAAGCGATTAATTTCATTTTTTTTTTTTGCATTATATTAATTTATTTTAATATTGATTGAGTTTTTGCGTTTTTTATTTTAAAGCTTCATAAAAATAAGCTTTCATTTTTATTAATTTGTTTAATTTTGGTTTTTTCAACTTATATTTTTTCAGGATAAATTGGCCATTTAAGTCTAAAATTTTTTAATTTATATAATTTATTCAAAAAAAAAGATTTTTTTGTTTTTATTTCAATTAAATTATTAAAGATTATCTATATTAAAAAAAATTTTTTTTTGATGCTGTAATTTTGGTAAGGATATTTTTTTTTTGATTTTCTAGAATTTCTTAGGAGTTCATATCTTTAATTATATTTTATACAGGTTTCGCGGACTCAATGTCGCAATGGTGTCTAATGGAAGACCCAGCAATTTACGTTTACATCGTACTCGCGCCATGTACTGTACCAACTCAGTTAAGTAATTATATTTTTAATTAATTTTAAGTATTTCATTTTTATTTTCAATTTTTCTACCACCACACCGAATAATCACTGGTACATATTAAGAAATATATATATTTATAAGAAAATTTTCTTCCTAAATTCCCTTTTTTCCCAAATTTTCTCAACAATTTCTTGCACAGACCCCCATTGAAAAAATTATAGATTTCGCAAAAAACTAATATAGAATTGTTCTTCAAGATAATTACTTTTAATTAATTAATAAAAACAAATTTTTATTTTATTAAATATATAATATATAATGGCAAAAAACTCAATATTTTTTTTAGTAATAAATATGTTTAAAAATCAGTCAAAAAATAATTTATTTAGCATGGCTTATAAATGAATCAAGTCGAGGCATTTTCATGATTTAATCTGTTTTAATATAGTTGGTTTAAGTTAAAGAATGGAACGTTCGACTTTTTTCAACCTTTTTCAAAAAACTGAAATGGTAAAAGATTGGCATAATGTTTTAATCTTACTTTTTATTTTATGATGAATAAATATTTTTGAAAGGACAAGACGTAATTTCCGTTTGGCTTATTTATTATGAAACAACAATTTTTAAAAAAATCGATGAAATTAAAATATTTTATTTGGCATTATAATTTTCTAATCTTATAAATTAAATTTCGTTATTAAAATAATTTTTATGGACTGAAATGGCCCTTTTATCCCAAAATAAAAATAGCGAATACACAGCCAGATTTGAATAATGGCAACAAACATAAAAAAGAAGATGAGAAAGGAGTAGGGTTGCAACCCCGACCCCCCCCCCCGACCCCGACCCCGACATTTTAGGCCATTTTTCGGGTTTTCCCCGACCCCGACCCCGACACTTCCAACCCCGACCCCGACCCTCGACCCTGACTCGGGGTCGGGATTTTATACACCCCTAAGAATGGCACTTTTCATAAAAAATAATTAATTAATTTTATATATTTCGAATTCTTTCGAACATAAAAGCCATAGTTGAGTAATTTTGGGGCAAATTTTTTTTTGGCTCAAAATTCCTTAACAAAAATACAATAAAAACGAAAAATACATCCCTAAGAACCGACCAAAAATTTGTCAATAAGAATCAGATTTTGGGGTCCAAAATCAGAACATTTTTGCAATATGAGTGCGCAGCAATTGTACATCAATTTATCTGAGTAAATGAGTTCAAATATTATATTTTTCATTACCAATAACCATTTTGAGAAATTTGGGACTGGACTTTTAGCTGTTCGGCTTTGAAAAGAGACATAAAATCTATAATTTTGAATGGTGACGATAGACGCCGCCAGGAAAATTTTGAAATTAGGGTATTTTGTGGTAACAAATTTTTACCTAAAAATGTCGTAATTTTGAGAAACCCTACGGTAAAAGGGGTCCGGCGATGCCGACAGGCGCCGCCGGGAAAATTTTTTTAAGAAATTTTAATAAATCGTTTAAAAAAACTGTAAAAAATTAGTAATAGTTTCTCATTTTTTACCCCAAAGTAAGAAATCTGAACAAAATAAGAAAAATGGGCTGAAATCAGAACAAATCTGATAAATCAGAACATCTAACATCCCTGGTTTATTTCTTACTCTGACGTAGAAAATAAGATAAAGAAAATAAGAAAAAATTCCTATTTTAAGCCCCAAAGTTGACCATTTTTAGGGAAAATCTGTTACAAATTCGTGTAAAATTTCAAAAATTTTTCCCGGCGGCGCCTATCGGCACCGCCGACCCTCCCTTTTCGAAATAAAAAAAAAGTTAATATCTCATTTACAAAGCCGAACAGCTAAAAAAAAGGCCGTAAGTAACAAATATGCTGTATCGTATTTTTAAATCATTTTAAAGTTATTAATCGATTTGAAAATAATCAAATTTTGTTTAAGTAGATATACAAATCTTCGTATGAGAAGTCAGGATGCGGATAAGAAATCATTATTAGAAAAAATTGGCTTTAAAATAAAAAATTTAATTATAAACTCTAAAATATATATACATGGAAAAAAATAAAAAATTGACAATAATATATATTACTTTAAAAAATAAGAAATGCCGAAAAAACTTTATTAACGAAATATACGAATTTAAATATTAAATACGATAAAAAAAGAGAAAACAAGATTACAATGAAAATACATAAAATTATTTCTTCATTTTTTGGGTATTAAAGAAAATAATTTTGTATAAAGTTAAATTAATTGTTTAATCAAAAAAATTCATATATAAGGCCGGCACGAACTTATAAGGTTCAACTATGTTTTTTTGCGGATAGTTCTTGATGAGAGAAGCACAAAAACACATTTTCTTAAAATCTAGGGTTTTAGCAGCTAAAAATTTTCCCGGCGGCACCTATCGGTACTGCCGGACACTCTCTCCGTCAAAACGATTATGCATAGTTTGCGCCCCTACATTTGCGCGCCGCACCTTTGCGCTCATACATTTGCGCCCCAAAATTTGCGCCCCTACATTTGCGCACCGACATTTGGAGCCATTAGAGAAAAAATTTAGATTAAAACGCTTAGAACATAGGTTGTAGACCTGCGTAGTTTCCTCCGGGAAAGTTGGTTACATTCATGATCCAGTACTTAGAGATATAGGAAGAACCAACAATTGGAATGGAAAGTTTCCATACAAAAAGAAGTGACAATTGGATTGAATAATATTCAAAGATACTCTTCCGTTATTCCTTGGTAAAGACATTTATTTGAAATAAATCTATTAAATAATGAGCGCCAAGTACGGGGCGCAAATGTGCGGGGCGCAAATCTAGTGGCGCAAATGTGCGGAGCGCAAATGTAAAGGCGCAAATGTGTGGGGCGCAAATGTGCGGGGCGCAAATGTAGGCGCTAAAATGATCAGGCACCCTCAAAACCCGCATTTTTGACCCGAAAATAGTTGTGGAAATTAAAGTTTTTTTTTTTCGGATTTTCCAATAATTGTCACCTTGCAAAATCCCCTTCCCCTGACTCTCAGTTGCACTTATGTCTATGCCAACTGGTGGCTGATTCCGACAATATGGCCTAATTGCATAAATTAAAAAAATAATAATAAAAAAAAATTCGACAAAAAAAGCACATATTAGAGCGCATTTGTGAGTAGTATAAGGCCCCGGGGGCAGGGGTCCAGACCCCTGCCCCCGGGGTCTTTTTTAATATTAAAAATTGCTTGTACAAGTGACCACGGGGGCAGGTGTCCAGACCCCTGCCCCGTGGTCTTTTTTAAAAATGCAGTTGTTTCTTTTGGACCCGGGGGCACGGGTCCTTTATAAATTTATTTTCGCGCCTTTTTTTTCTTTTAATTTTCCTTTTCTTTGGACGGCTCAAAGGCAACTCCGTGGTGGGTCGACCCCAACCCGACCGTTCAAGCGGCGGCGTACAAAATTGCTCAACGCAGCTTTTACCTGATGTTGGACATTTTCAATAAAGGTGCTGTATTAAAGGGTGAATAAAAAAAAATTGAGTAGTCATTCTGCAACGGTAGGGGTGGGACGCTACCAAGATCCATGGCATTTTTTTCTGTGATTTGCGACCGGGACATTCATTTTGCCAAAGAGAGAATTAGCATGCACTGTAATGGGATGGATACGTGCTGGGACGTTTCTTAAAAACCGCCCCTATGGGCGTGTCTTAAATCCGCCATTTTTAATGAATTTTCGACTAAATCAAGTCATCAATTTTCTCAGAAGCAACCAAATTAAACAATCTCGTAGTAGTAGATAGCCCTTAAATTGCTCTATTAGCCTGCTAAATTTAAACATTTCATTAGTTTTTAAAAATTGGAATTAAAACTAGGAAAAATTACCACCATAACTTTTGAAAAACTAAATGAAATGCTTTAAATTTAGCAGGCTAATAGAGCAATTTAAGGGCTATCTTACCATACCAAGATTATTTAATTTGGTTGGGTCTGAGCAAAGTTATGACAAGATTTCGTCAAAAATTCAGTAAAAATAGCGATTTAAGAAACGTCCCCAGCGCACCAATCAAGCACTATCTCGGCTGACAACGAAAGGGATCGATCATTGGTTTACTACATGAGTGTGGCTAATTTTGATAAGCGCTCATTGTTGGGCCTTGATCAAGCCGTTTTACTAATAAAAGCTTTAGAATGTATATAAAAAATCATGCTTACTGGTTTTTTAAAATTGCCTTTGTCGGCGCAAAAGTTACTGGCAAAATGTGTCGGCGAAAAAATGCATTTCCGCTCAAATACATGTACCTAAAAAAAACAGTCAATTTAAAAAATGGGATTTCTACCAAAATTATTAAAAACGCGAAAGATAAGTTTTTCATTACAGAAATATATCCAAAACGGATAAAAAAGCTCAGTTGAATAGAAAAATTAGAATAGATAACCAATACCAACTATTTAACAATAGCATGGTATTATAATTGGAACTGCGACTTTTGCGCCAAAAAGATTTGCGTGATTTGCTAGTGTTAGATTGAACTGTTCTTTTTTCAGCCTATTGCTTATATATTGATATTTTTTCGTACTGTGTGGTACAAAAAAATGAAAATGTTACTGTTTTTTACAATTTTTTGAAGAGATTTCGTTAAAATTTTTAAAATATTTTCCCGGCGGCCCTGTCGGCCACCGCCTGACACCCAATCCTGTTGATTTTTTTCAAAAAATGACTAAAATTACCTTTTTTGGAGAAAATCTGTTAACAAATGGGCCATAAATTTTAAAAATTTTCCCCGGTGGCGCCTATCGCACCACCGGACCCCCTTCGCACTAGGTTTTTTTCTAAATGTTTCTCAAAATTGGTATTTTTTTGTTAGATTTGTTTACCAAAAAAAACTCAAATTTTCAAAATTTTTTCTCGCACACATTCAAAGCGTCTAAAAGCAAAAACCCACCCGAAATGTAGATTTGCTTATTTTTTTCCAGTCCCAAATTGCTCAAAATGATCTTAGGAATGAAAAATATATATTTGATATCATTTACGTGGATACATCGATGTAAAATTGTCTCTTAATCTTTTTAATTATCCTTTTTTTGACCCCAAATCTTTTTTTTTGGACTGCTGTCCTTTTTTAAAAAATTTTCATCTAACACCCCTGGCCTAAGTTAAAGTCTACTTCTTAGCCTGAGTTAATTTTGACCAAAAGTCAAAAATGCAAAAGAAAAGTAAAGAAAAAAGGTTCTATTCCAGTTGACGCGTCCATCCATGTTTACAGTCCTATCAAGGTTTACGCGTCCAATTATTTTTTTTAATTTTTATCCACTAATTGGTAAAATATTATTTTGAAAAATAAATCATTGAAAGGGATATTGAATCGCTTTCTTCAAGAAGGGTTTTGATCTTCATAGCATTTTAAGTATTTGCGCTTTTGGTATTTAAATTAAACTAAAATTTTCCTCTAATCGCCTCAAAGTCGGGACGCAAATGTGGCGGGGCGCAAATGTTTTAACTGAAACCAAAAAATAATATATTGAATTTTATTTGTAATTAGAATCATTTTTGGTAAGATAATAGAATTTTAAAAAGTAGAAAAAATAAAAAATCATTAAAACATTGTTATTAAAAATCATTTCATAAAATAGTAAATGAAAAAGGGATTTTTTTTTTCTAGAAGTATTAAAGAAAATTTATAATTTAATTTAATTTTTTACTAAATTTAATTAAAAAAGCATAAATCAGTAAATAAGTTTAATTTTGTAATTAATGTAAAAAATAGTATGAAGATCAAATTGTACAATATTTAAATAATTAGAAATCTAATTGATATAATGATAAGTAATGAACTGGTAAGAAGATATTGTAAATTATTATAAATTTATTCTTTTCTCAGGTACCTATCAAAATAATTTGTATAAAGGCAAAAATTCTCAATAATCTTATGGATCTTCAATGGATGCGGCCACCCCGCTACCGGAAGACCTTCAACATTGTCCCAAATTTAAAACGCTCCATTTTGTTTTGAAAAAAGATATTTTTAAATATTTTCATATGGCTATTTACATATGTGTTCCAAATATAATAAAAGTTAATGTAAAAGTTAATATGCAAACTAAACAAATATAAAATGCAAATGCTTTATAAGAGGCTAATTTTCCTAAATATTTTTTTTGGCTCCACGAGGCTATGGGACATTTCGCCACCCGGACATTTCGCCACATAAGCAAAATCGGACATTTCGCCACCTAACATAAATAGGACTTTTCGCCCTCCGGACATTTCGCACACCCAGCCAAAAACGAACTTTTTCCCACCTAAGCCAAAATTAATTTTTTAGCATTGAATGGAGTAATGATACACATTTGAGTTTTTTGAAGCCAAATGGGTGGCTTTTCTTAGAGGTGGCAAAACTGGTGGCAAGCCGTCCTATTTTTGCTTAGGTGGCGAAACGTCTGATTTCTGCTTAGTGGTGAAACTCCGTTTTTGGCTTGGCTGGCAAATGTCGGTGGACGCGGTGGCGAAAGCCGGGTGGCGAAATGTCCGTACACGCCACGACTGGGTGAACTATCGTTGATCTACGAGGGGAAACTTTTATGAAATACAAATATTATTTTTAATTAATTGCAAAAATTTTCAATTCCCATTTTTAAGGAACTTAAGCAAATATTAAAATTTAAAAGCAAATTTCGTTGTATTAAAGAAAGAAAAAGAATTCTTATAATGCATGTGGCACGCACATAGCAAAAAACGGCCGAATTAACTGAGATTAATATATTTTTAAATAAATGCAAAAAAATTGATGATTTAATTTTAAAATTTTAAGAAGGTTAAGTAAATAAAATTTAAACAAATGAGGGTATTTATTACCTAATTCTATGATCAAATTTATATAATATATAATTGTGTAAAAATATTAAATATAAGAAATAATTACAAAATTTAAAAATTTAAATGAAATTATGTGCAAAACCAACAAAACAAGAATTAGAATAAAATATTTCCAATAAAAAAATAAATGCCGATATAAAAATAAACTTTATTATATATTAAGATTAATTTGTGGAACTGATTTTGCTTATAATAGCTGAATGCCAAAAAAAACACCGGGACAAGTAGGCTAACATTTCGTAAATCTTGCCATTTTTTAAAAATTTTCCGAACATAATTGTTCAAACTCTGCTCAACTCAACCAATTAAATAATCTTGGTATCATTCGATTGCTTT
The DNA here is from genome assembly GCA_039877585.1 of Heterodera filipjevi. NCBI lineage: Eukaryota > Metazoa > Nematoda > Chromadorea > Rhabditida > Heteroderidae > Heterodera > Heterodera filipjevi. The sequence continues at coordinate 4,171,213 of JBDPZO010000003.1, forward strand.
TGATTAGCTTTATTAGCCTTCCAATTTCAAAAAACTTGAACAAGTTTTAAGGAATATTTAGACAAAAAATAATGTTTTTTCACTTTTATGCAACATCTTTCTTAAAAGTTAATGACATTTTCTGAAATTTTATAGGCTAATTGAAATATATTTTATTTTCATCAAACAAATAAAAATTCTTGTTACAACATGGCAATAGTTTATGTTTAAATGGGAATCCCTTTTATATGAATTTTATTCTCAACTTTTGGAGTTTTTTAATCGCTTAATTCTCTAATAATTCCTAATACTTATAGCTTTCGAAATATAAAATTTTAAAAATTTGTTAATAAAGGAAAAAGGTATACCCAAAAAATCTCCCGATATCGGCGACGATGTTTTGCAAGTATTATTACGTATTTTAAAATTTTCGTTTTATCTCAATAATATTAAGGAATTTAAACCCATTTAGGGTACTGATTTTTTGATATAATATTCAATTTTAAGTATAAAAACCCAATTTTTTTTTGATAACTAAAGAAAATATTTTTAATAATAGAATTTCATTTTGCATAGCCGATGCTTTTTTGGCATCTTTTTATTATTTTTTTTTATTGAGCATTCGTTTTTAGCTTTTCCCATCTATACCATTCGTTTTTATTATTTAATTCTGATATCTTCGCGAAGTAGGAAGATTCATTATTCATTCTTATGTCATAGTTTCATCAGCAAACCATTTCTCGGGAAATAATAGATTTTAACTTTTTAGTTATATAGTTCTTGTTCATTTTATGTTTTATTGTTATTTCATCAATTTTAATCATGCGGTTTTCTCGGTCATCTTTTTAAAATTATTGATTGCATTTTCAAATATATTTTAAAAACAATAAAATAAATAATTTAAATATACTCTTTCACTATTCCTTGCAAAATTTAAAGGAATGTTTGTCCCTTTAAAGTTTTTTATTCACAGCTGTTATGTATATTTTTTTGTTCAATTTAGTTGTGCTTTTGATTATTAGTATTTCATTGCCAAATATATTAAAATTTCATAAACAAAAGACAACATTTCATTTAATGCACTAATTGAGGCAATCAAACGCAATGGGACATGAACTCAAGATTGTTTAATTAAGGGCTTTTTGAGAAAATTACGATTATTTTCAAAAAAAATTTGAAAAAAGTTGATTTAAAGAAACTACCCATGGGGCAAAAATAATAAGCCTTCACTCTCCAGCGGAGGAGAGAGAATGTTGGTTGCGTTTTCGATCGTGAATAATATATGGACTCATAACCTGATGGGACTCATATAGGAGTGACTCAAAAGTGGGATTGGACTCATAAAGTGCAATAGAACCTTATTCTGCCTAGGCAATCACTGTATTTTATTCATTCATTATTTTCACATTTTCATTTAATGTATTATTTCATTGACCAATCAATCGATCTAACTCCTCCCTTTCATAGTTCCATGAAGGCCCATGTCTTCCCTTGCTAATCTATCTTCTCTTCTATTTCATTTTCTCATCCTTCGCCCCGGATACTCCTGTAAGAAGGTTTTGGGGGATAAGGGAGATTACGGTTCCCTTGGTGGCGGGATTGGATGTTGCACTCAAATGCCAAGGTTGTAGGTCATAAAATGGATAAGTAGGAAAACAAGATAAATAGGTAAATATAGCATGGTATTGAAAGTTAATATGCTATGTACAATAAGACATTAAAAATGGTAATACAATGAACAAGAATTGAACAAAGTCTTTAAATAAAATAAAGTTATACTTAGTGAAATTCAATATTATTAAGTGTATATAATGTTATTAAAAAATTTATTACTCAAAATCGAAAGCAAAAAATAAAAGTATAAAAAAAAAGAAAAAAAATACCTAGATCACGAAATTAAGCATTGAAACACAAATTAAATGAACAGCGGTACCCCCGAAAGAAATATACAAAAAAACAAAACTTTTTAATGCTAAACCAAAAAAAACAAGATTGACGTAAATATACTATAACAATATTTCACTCTAAAATAATTGGTCATGTATATTCCCCTTAAAATTTTAAAAGATTAATTCGCCTTATCGCAATCCTTGTTTTCCTATTTTGTAAAAAAAGTTCTTTGAAAAAACGCATCCTAAAAACCACGAAACTCATATTTTTTGTAACTTTCAAAATGGTCCATAGCTTATTAACTTCTTCTTAGCATAAGAGCTGCAAAATGTAATTAAATATGCCATTTAGAATTTTATTTATTTTAATAAAAAATAAAAATTGAATTCCGTATGGAAATGGAAGATCTTCACATCTGCATCAAGATAAGTAAAAATAATTAATCTTATTTAGTTAAAAAAGTTATCAATTCAAATACTGTGAGTAAGAATATTTGTTTCAGAAACAATATATTTAAAAAAATTTTTTTATAATAATTACTATATAACTGATCCTATCAAAGTGACAATTTTTAAATACACAATTTTTTATATATCAATATAAATAGTATATGAAAAAAATGACTTAATATAATTTTGAGGATCAAAAAGAGAGAACAACTTTTAAATAATTTTTATTACAGATAATTATAATAAAAAAAAAATAAGTAGATTTATTGATTTTAAAAAAAGTTTAAAATTTTCTGTTTTTCAAGAATTCTTATACATATATATCATTTGCAAATATATTTGAATTAAAATAATAAAAATTCAATGTGAATTTATATTGAAATCAAATTCTATTTGTCCTAACAAACACAAAATAATATTAAATAGTTATTATAAAAATCCTAATAATTTTTTTCTCTATATGAATAGAAAATAGTTACTTTTGCAAGGTTTAAGAAAAATGCCAATTGAAATTCAAATAGTATTAATGAAAATCAACTCTATACAATTATTATAAATTGAACGCTAATTTTTAGTTTTCTGTCATCATTTCAACTGTGCCCAAAAAGGCCTAAAATCTCAGTTTTCAAATAGAAAATTGAATTGTTGATGCAAAATAATAATTAAAATTCATAAATAATCAAAATCTTTAAAAAATTTAGTAAAAAATATACAAATATATTCTAGTGATGAAAAAAACGAACCTTTGCATTTATTTAATATTTAAGTGAAAAATAATTCGGATAAAGGAAAAAATAAATTTTTAAAATAAGCACCGTAGTCACACCAAACCACATCAATTTCCGATCACTCCAATTTTTTTTAATTAAAAAAACAAACCATAAAAAAACTATGACTGAAAATAGAGTAAAAATAAAAAATTTTGTTATGTATATCCTCTTAAAATTTTAAAACATTAAAATTCGCCTTATCGCACTCCTTGTTTTCCTATTTTGTAAATAAAGTACTTTGTTAAAAGCGCAGCCTATTTTATTTGTAACTTTCAAAATTCCATTTGCTAGCTTATTAACTTCTCCTTACATAAAGCTGCAAAATGGTAATGTAAATATGCCATTAGAATTTTATTTATTTTATTAAAAAAACAAAATTGAAAATAACATTCCTAAAGATTAACTAATTTCTTCACATCAGAGGGCTGCATGAAATTTCGTTTTTTTCGTGATTTCGTTCATTTTGGTTTTTCATTTTCGTACCATCATAACCTATGAAAAAAATTTAAGCCTATTAATATTTTCCAAAAAGCAAACATCTCTAATTATTTTCCAAACGGCAATTTATGAGAAGTTGTTCTGTATCGCAAAAAAACACTATTAGCCAAAATTGGGCTCCGGACGAAGAAATTACCAAGAAAATTGGCAAAGCAATTTTTAATATGTACTGCTGCTTGCCATTCTCTTTTGTGGAGAGCCAGGGCTAAAAAATAACTCAGAATAATGTTTGAAATAATTGAAACAAATTTCCAATAAATTCTTTCAGGGGCAGAAATTTTTTTCACTATGAAGTTTTAGTGCGGCTTTTTGATGTAGCAAAATGAATACTGTTTCTTTCATTTGACAGTGAAAGAAAATTAAAAAAAAACATTCTTAAACGGTAAAAAATTGATTTTAATTCAAACTATTCATAATAATAGAATTAAATATTGATTTTTATTTGATAATGTGGTGGAAATTAAAAAAATTGTTAATGTCATCAGGTTGAAAGTGTTCTAGTTTAATTAGGTTAAATTTGAAAATCATTTAATTTATTTACATTTTGAAATAAAACAAGTTTAAAGGGATTTCAATATTTACTTTACAATTTTGCAGCGAAATAATGAGAAGAATCAAAAGCGTGTTTAAAAAATTAACTTCTTTTATCGATTTTTAATATATTTTAAAAGGAGCTTATAAATATTAACATATCAAAAATGGTAAACAAATAAAAAAATCAAAAGTCCCAATTTTTTATTAAATAAAATATATTGCAGAATTATACAATGCAAAAAAGAGCTCAGATGATTAAATGAATATCTATAAATAAAAAGGATTAGTTTATATAATTAATTTTATTTAAAAAAATTTTATCTCCTGACAAAAGATAATTCTGATGAAACTGTTTGATATAAATGAATGCTGGGAATACAGAATAATGTAATTTAAATGATAAAATTATATAATTTAAAAAAAAATCTCAATATTTTAAATTAAAGAAATTTTAATTAAAAATAAATAAAAGATGCCAAAAAAGTCCTATATAATCAGATGGATTAGCAAAAAAAAAACAAAAAACAACACATTTTGAATAACTGAAAATAAAAACAAAAATTTATTAAATTTTATGATAATTTAATAATATTTAATCGAAGCTATAATATTATAAAAATATAATATGCATTAGTCAAATATGTTTTTAATGCTTACTATTCTTGACGAACAAGAAGCAGGAATTTCACCGAAAATTAAATATTCTCTTAATTATGTAAAATATTATTCATTTCTTTATTTTTTAAAAATATTGAGTCAAAGAGAAAAAATTGCACTTATTTAAAAAAAATACAAATTACAAACTTTTATTTATAATAAAGAAATTTAAAATTTATTTTTATTTGAAATTTTGGCCGTTCTTTGTAAACCAGACAAAAAAAACCCTGCCCTTGTATTTTGCATCTCCACAATGTAATAAAACCCCAAAACAAAAAGCCTATATTGAAAAATTTGTTATTTTTACATTTTTTTAAATATTTTTAAAAATGCTCGAAAGTAACAAAATATATAACCAAAAATGATAACAAATATTTGAAAAAATTGCTAATAATTATTCATGAAGAAATATATATCGATAAGCAAATTAATTTCTTATATTTTAAATAAGTCTAAAAAATAAATGCAAATATGAGTTAAAACGATTGTTGGTTCAAGAATGAGGTGCACCTGCAAGGTTTAGCTATTTAGTAAAAATTTTAATATAATTTAAAGAATTTCCAAAAAAATCCCGTTAAATTTTAACAAAAAAAGGAATTATAAATGCCGATAACACAAATTAAAAATTGAGACAAAACTAAAAAATAAACAAAATATATAATTATAAATTTTTTTGGTGTTGCCAATCATCAAAACGAGTTGATCATACTGATCAATGATTTTGATTGATGGAAGATGATCGATTAACCACGCAAGTTCTTTTTATACGAATTGTAATTAAGAAAATAAATGAAAATACAAATTTTACAAAAGAAAAATATTTTTAAATTTATCGGTTGGGAAGTATTATAGGTATTTTATTGTTAAATTTCTGACCGTATTTTGGTTAATTTACTGTTGATTTTTTTCAATTGTAATTTTTCTTTTTTCCTTGTATATAAATTTAGGATTTTATTTAGATTTTTTTCTTCTCGCGTTGAATATTCCAGAACTCTAGGCAGATTTTCTCCTCAAATTCTCTATTGGATTTGTTTAGTGGATCAATTCAAAGATTAGTCCGTAGTATAAGCTTTTAAATGCAATTCTTGAAAGAAATAATTTTTGAAGCAACATTTTAAACAATTTCTTAATAAAATTCAATAATATACAAATTAGTTTTTCTTGTATCCATATTGCTTTACAAATATATTACTTTTTGAGCTAAATCTGTTAATAAATCAGCCGTAGATTTCAAAATTTGCCCGGTTGTGCCTATCGGCACCACGACCCTCCCTACTCGCTTAGGTTTTCTCAAAATAAAAATGCAATTGGTGAATTTATATTGAAATCACAACTATTTTGTCCAGACGAACAAAAAATTTTAGTTAAATACTATTATAAAAATCCTAAATAATTTTTTCTCTATATGAATAAAAATAGTTATTTATTACAGGTTTACAAAAAACGAAAATGCCAATTGAATTCAAATAATATTAATAAAACAAACTTTATACAATTATTTATAATCGAACGCTAATTTTTATGTTTTTTGTTCATCGTTTGAACAGTGCCCAAAAAGGGATAAAATTTCAAATTTCAAATGATACAATTAAATTGTTTGATGCAAAAATAATTAAATTCGTAAATATCAAAATCCCATTTGAAAATTCCGTTTTTTACAAGGTTTTTAAATATTTTTAAAATGCTTTGCAATATTCTATAAATATTCATTTTCAAAAATAATAATAAAAAATATTAAAAAGTTTATGTTTTCATTGCTAATGAAGTTTCTTTGGCGAACGAGATAAAAAAAAACAGTTAAATTCCAAAATAAAAAGAAATACCACTATTTATTTAACCAAATCTGATTTTTCAATATTTAAAATTCTTTCTTAAATTCTAGACAACTTTTAGTTTTTCCAAAACATTAAAGCTAAAAAATTTAAAATATGAACTTTTAAAATTGAATATTGTAATATTTAATTGGAAATAAAGAAAAATTCCAAAGATAAAAACTAAAAATTTATATGAAAAGATAATTAATATTGAACTAATTACGAAAATATATTCAAAAATGAACTAAGCAGGAACAAGAATTGTATATATATACTTTTAGCATTTTTCGCTTTATTGCACTAGCATTTGAAATGATTTTATGAAAAACTTTTGCAAATTTAGGTCACTTGATACATCTTTCTATTAATTATATTTATTATAAAAATCTTTTTTTGAAAGGGCTGATTGTATGTCGTTGACGATCGGTAATATTAGGTTTAAAACCTGATAAATTCATTAATTAATTGGCATATAAACTAGTAATATTTTTTATTTTTTTTAAAAACAACCAAAATTGTAATTTTCTTTTCTTTTATTGTTTTTAGAATTATTTACTAAATTATTAATATTTTAATTTGTTATAATATCTTTTTTTTTAAATAACGTTCTCCCCAACCCGTATATTACAGGCGGTAAAATTTTCTTTTTATTTCTCTAAACTATGTATTTGTATTATATTAATTAATTTGGATTTTATATAAAAATTATTAGTGATTTCCAAGCGTCAATGTCCTCCGATAGGACCCATTCGTGATTTTGGAAGAATAAATATATGCTTAGGCAGTTTTTATTATTTGCATTTTATTTTGAATATTTTCTATGACTTTTTTTTGGTAACTCTGTATTTATTATTTTTTTTTTACCTTTTATTTACGTAATTTCTCATATTTGATTTTCAAGTTAAATAATTTTTTGCCATTTTCAAAGTATTAAAATTATTTTTTAGTTTTTTTTATTTTTGATTCAAAAATTAGTCCTGTACTTAATATTCAAATTTTAGCTATATAAATAATCTTTTCTTTTTGATTTCAGTTTTGTATCTTTTAATATGGTATTTGGAAATATTAAAATATATATTTTTTTAATATATTCGTTTAGTCAAACCTTGCTATCCTCATCAACTCAGTAATTTCTTTCTAGGGCTTTATCATAATTTATAATTATATTTTTTGTTATTTACTTTTAAATATTTTACCATAAAAATATTTTGTAAAATTTTTTTAGTCCTTTGTTTTATTATTTATTGATTTCCAGATAAATTTTTTCTCTGAAAATAATCTATTTCTTAAAAGTATTGACTTTTTTGTTATATGAAAGACGATTTAAGCTGTATTTAAATCATATGTTTTTTGAATAATGTAATAAAATATTAAAATTTGAATATTTTTAAAAAATATTTTTGTTTTTTTATCTTGCGCCTTATTTTCACTAAAAGACAGTTAGGGTTTTGAATTCCGCTGATTATGAAAAAAATTGTTGATCCCTTAAACTCTTGTTGTTTCAAATTAAAATTTTGCTTAAAAATTAAATTTTATTATTTAATCATTGGAATTTTTTTTTATTAGTCTTTCATTTATATTGTTCTTTATTCACTCTTAGAAAATCACTTCATCAACTTTAATCCATTTTTTTGTAAACAATATTTTTTTCGGCATCTGATAATTTAAATGTATATTTTAATTCAATAAATAATTCTGAATTATATTCTATTTGATGTGATATAGGGCTCATATAAATTTAAAAAGATAAAATATATAATTCATGTTGATAATGGCAAATGGGCTTGAAAATCAGCTGACATAGGCCCAAAATTAACATTTTAATGAATAATAAATATTTAAATTTACATTTCAATTTTAGATTATAAATATTGATGGAACCAATAATAATGCTTATGGAATAAATTAGTCTCTAATAAACATATGTATATAATTTTTTGCCATCTAAATTTTATTTATTATAATTAAATAATATTTATTTTTATACTAAATTTTCACTATATAATAAGGTTTGTTAGTTGTGTATTATTAAATCTTAAAGTTAAATTCTTGTTTTCTGTGCTCAGACACGTTGCTTATTTTTTACTGCAAAAAAAGCCCGCCGTAGACTTACAATGTCTTATTTCCCTATATTACTACTAAGAAACTGGCCGTAAATATCATTAGTCCAGAATTATTTTGTAAATTATTATTATCATAATTAAGAAATTAATCTATAGAGGTTTTTTAGTTTAATCATTTATAAAAAAGTTGACAATTTTGAATAGGCATATTTTAGTATATAGTATTGAAATTTTGGGTATCTCTTAAATAAATTTGAATTTTTATATTAAGGTAATTATTTTATTTTCTCAATTGATTTTTCCATTTTTCAATCGAGGCCACAACATGTTCTCCGCTAACGACGCAGTTGCAAAAGTGATACAGATATTGGCAGCTTTCGAGTACAGCGAAGCCATTCTTCTCTCTCTTGTGAGCCTAGGCCTCTTTTCATAATTTGTGCAATATTCGAACACATTTTATATGACGATACTTCTCTTTAGCATAGCCCGATAAAATTGCAACTAAACCCGATTATTTACTTGCATCTTTTTTATTTCAGTTCTATTTATGTAAATTTCTCGAATATATTTTAATTTTTCTTATTTAAATTTAATAATGGAATAAAATTTCGTATTTAAAATTTAATGATGAGTTAATCTTTTTCTTTACTTTTCATGATAAATATTTTTGATGTATAGAAAATATACTCTATTTTGTGTTTTTTTTTGTTTATGCGGATTTTTTTTTTAATTTTCAGGCAAATCAAATGCATTTATAAATTGTCAGATAGTACCAAGAACTTATACAATAATTTGAATATAATAATAATAAGTAAGAATTTAAAAAATATTGTAAGTGATCTATTTTTTACATTAAAAAAATTTACTGGACATTAGCAATTCTTGCATAATGTGCCCCCAACAATTAAAAGAATTTAATATCCTCTTTTCGTTTCTTAATCAATAATTGCACTTTTCTAATATATTGCAGTAAATTAATTATTTATTTCGTAAAATTGTTCAACTTTTTTTAAATTTAAGTAATTATTTTTAATTTTCTGTATTCCACCTTATTTAACTTTTTGTTTACCTACTAAAATAAGGGTTTAAACTATTAAGAAAAGTTTCATCAATATTATTTAATTTAAAGGTGGCATTCGGTTTTACGTAACCCATAAAAATTGATTAATTTTTGTTATATTGAATTTTCTTTACTTTTTAATTTTTTTAAGTTGCCCTTATCATTTTAAATATTTCCATTTTATTTTATTTTACATTTTTATTTTTTTTACATTTTAATTAACAAATTGTAAAAAATAATATAAATTAATGATATTAATAATTCAATCATTGTCTATTTCCATTTTTAATTGTTGATCAACTTTGAACAAGATCGTGAAACGCCGACCGTTTTTATTTTAAATTCAATCAATCATTTTGAAGTAATATTTCAACCTATGCAATTTTGAATACTAAGCACAAAATTTTATGGCGATTCCACACTCGTTTTTTTTTGATAAATCTTTATGGCGTTTATAAAAAAAGTTTGCTTTTATCCTGATATTGTTTTTATTGAATTATTATTTAATTTTAATATTATTATTATTACTGATTATCACTTAAAATAATTAATTTTTATTAAAATAATTTCCGTACTGAAACGACCCCCCTCTCGCATTGATACTTTTGTCACTTCGTCACAGCACCATTTAAACCTAATGGGAAAGACGTTTTGGAAAAAAAGGTTGTTGTTATTTTTTTCAAAATAAAATTTGGGGGCACAAACGCCGGGGCGCAATAAACATAAAAAGCATTTTCAGCGTGGTTTTAAGCTTCTAGAATGAAATTTTATTTTTTTTTTCTTACCTTTCGATATTTCCATTTTTTTCTGTCTGTATGTCGGCATTTTTGAAAAATTTCATAAGAAAATGCAATAAAAAAGAAAATACACCACAAGAATAAACCTTAGAAAATTTTAAAAAATACTGCATAAAAAATAAATTTTGAATTTCTTGGCAACTATTTTAAAATCAAAAACAATCTTCAAAATTTTTTTTAGATGTTATGTAAATTAAAAAAAAATAACAATTTTTTGCCTTTATTTAAAAAAGCTAATTTACCATGATTTTTAAAAGTCTGAATAATTCTTAAGGAATTTTGAGAAAATTTATCTTCAATTTGGAAAATTTTTGTCCATATTTTTCAACTTTGTCCTTATTTTGGAATTTTTTGTCCATATAAATCCGCTTCTTAATTATAACTTTTTGTTTATATAATATTATGATTCATATTAGAGAAAACCTTCTTATATTGGAGATTAAATAAATGAATTATTCAGAATTTTTTATATACAAAATAATTTTCTCAGACAATTTTCATGTCCCAGCAAAAAACTTGATATATTCTTTTGGGCTTATATATTTTTTATGCAAAATTATTTTTTGGTGTTGTTTTTAATTTTAATAGTGAAATTCCTCTCATGTCTGCTGCAATTCATTAAAAAATTGAATTCTCGCTTAGGGGTCTAATAGCATTCATTTATTTAAAATTAATTTTGTTATTCCTTCATTTATATTATTTATTTATTTACTCATAAAAGCATGTTTCATGAAATATATTAGTCATTTCCGTAAATAATCTTTAATTTTTTGTTACATAAATAAATTTTTATTTTATTTTAATTTGGCCTTATCATTTTATTATAAACAAATGCAGTTTTCACTCTTTTTTTATGTATAAGAACAAAATGGTTTTGCTTTTAAGCACCTTTTTTAGTTTTGAAAAACTGATTTAAGAGATAGGGTTTAAATTCTCGAGCAGTTTCCGCTTTTTTTTCTGATGAGGAGGTCGAAGTTTTTTTTATTATTTTTGTTTAATTTAATGCTAAACAGTAATCGAATGGCTGCAAACTATTTAATTTCACTTTTAGTAATTTGAAATCAGAGAGATTTTTATTGTCACTTCTTATTTACCATTTTTTCTAGAATTAAATTTTGTCATTCGCGTGAGTAGTTCCAGGGCAATAGTTGTCGTCAGGATTTTACTGCACTAGCGCCAGGGTATAGGGCAGTTTTTTGACAGGTGCCGGGGCCGCTCCCGAAACTTGGTGTTGTACAATAGCTCTTGATTGGCTCTATGAAGGCTCGAGTACTTTGAGCAAAGACCAACTCAAAGCTTGGCTTTAATAAATCTTTTTAAAGATTAATTATTTATTACAATGCGAAAATATAGGGCCACTAACTTTTGGGCGCCAATAATGTTTGGGCGCCCACGTTATGGGCGCCAGAAATTTTTTCAAAATTCCACTTTATGTAAGACAATAACGCAAAAATTCACAAATTAATGCCGTTCATTTAACCCAACGGATGAAATAGCATTTGGTAATACTCCCGAGATGGTAGACCACCTTTTTCAAAAAAATTTCTTTTTTTTTTAACTAAAATTAATTATGGGGTTTTCAGGGTCGGAGAATCAGAATTTTCACCCAATTCTATCCATTTGCATACTTCATGTCACCCCAAATTACATATACAAACAAAACTAACGGGTGCGTACATGCGTAAATTTTATTTCCCGCGAAAAGATTAATGCTGATGAAACTATTTGTCATAAGTATGAATGGTGGATTATATTTCGCGAGAAGATCAAAATTTAAATTTAAATAATAAAATTTAAAAATGATATATACGGGAAAAGCTAAATGAATTTTCAATTAAAAACTTATAAATAAAAAATTCCAAAAAAGCCATCCGACGTATTCAAAATAAAATGTTAAAATTAAAAATATTTTTTGTGTATTAATATTTTATTTTTGTTAAACGATCATACGTCACTAGCATTGTTTTGGGGCAAACTGCTGATAATAATAATAATACTGAAACATTTTTAAATTCAAAAACATGAAAAAATATTTAATAAAAGAAGGAAAGAATATTTCAAATCTTTTTTATAGCCCAAAAATGCAAGCGCAAAACTATGATTTTTTCTATCCATTCTAGATAAAAATTATCATCATTTTTAAAAGCACAATAAAATAAATTTTCATTGACAAGGGTACCATTGTTGACAAAGTAATACCTGACCTCGAGTATTGAAACGAAAAAGAAAAATTTTTCCAAAAATATATTTTATTTAAGTTTCAAAAAATAAAGAATTTTAAAATTAATTTGCAAAATCAATTTTCCTTTTAATTGAAAAAATACTAACTAAAAAAATCATACCAATGCCTAATTAAATAAATAAAAATTTCAACAAAATATTAAAAGAATCGAAAAATAGGGGAACCCCTTTTTGCTTCGCAAGGAGGCTAAAAAAGTTCTTTTGAGAAAAATTTTTGCCGTCGGAATTGTGATTTCCGCAAAATTTTTTGGCATTGGAATTACGGGTTTCTGATATTTGAAATCAAAGATCGGCGGCATCCCTGCATTATACCTTGATTTTCCAAGTTTACCTAAAAAATTCTCGAAAATTTAAAAGGAATAGAAATTATAAACTCATACTTAATTTACCAAATTACTCCTTAATATAACACGGAAGAAAAGTAGAAGGGAATGATTTTTTTAAATCCAAATTTTTAGGATTTTCAAGAATAATCTCCTTTTTCGTAATTTTGTGTTTAAATCCATATTTTTGTACTCAAGAAGGTTGGTCACGGCTGGTTTTAGCCGTGGTCCCGGTTTTGGCTAGGCCAGTTTCCGACCCACGGTTTTGGTTTCGGTTTATGAATGGGGTTTAGGTTAACCGAAGCCAGCTTGGTCCAATTTTCCAAAAAAAAATAATCCAAATTTTTACGGCCATAATAATAGTACTTTTTTACAAGTTTTCTTGATAATTAAAGTATCATTATAGATACGTTCTTTTTTTGTTGGTTATTTAACTGAATTTATGACATAAACGCAATTGCATTGGGCGCAAATGTCTGGTCGCCACTTGAACTATTGTTTTCGGCTTATTTCTTTATCTTTAAAGGGGCCGGGTACGGGGGGCCAAGAGGCGGCGTTGTCGGGTAATTTTTTGAATATTTCGGTGCTTGTTAAGAGATTTAGCACAAAAATATAAAATTTGAGTATTAAAAATATAATATCTAATGAAATGGAATGGATTTCATGGAGAAACAATAAAAAAATAATAAATTGAATGTATTCTAACAGTATCGAACCCAATGCAATTTTCCAAAAATTTTACCCCAACATCTTCTTGAAAGTGCCATCTTTAGGGGGTGCATTTTTTTCATTTTGTAAACCGAAACCAGGAATTACACCGGGGTTTGGACCACCGGTTTCGGTTTCTGTTTTTAGCTCAAAAAATCCGGGTTTCGGTTTCGGTTCGGTTAACCGAGCGCGAATACCCCTAATACTCACTATAACAGCGCAAAATGCATATTTTTGTCGATTTTAATAAAAAAAAAAAGTTAAATAACCAAATCATTCGAATTAAAATATCATCCAATAAAATATTTTATAAAATTTAAAAATATAAAATCAAAGCCATTAATAGTGAAATTTCTTATTTCAAAAGAATGATCGAAGTAGCACTAACTACAAATATAAAATAGGTTAAAAATCAACAAATTCAAATTTTGCGAAAATAGAAATTGCTATACAAGACAAATAAAAATTTGTGAAAAAATAATGGATAAATAACTTAATACGGAGCCGATGGTTCACTACATAAACTATAAGTTTTTTTCATAATGTATGCAAATTGAGTGCTTAACCTTGAAATTTTCAATGCAAAATTTGTGGGCTTCATCACTTTTGTACAGCATTTTTCTTAGAACCGCAGTTTCATTATAGAACTTTTTAAAATTGTTTAAAAAAACAAGAATATTTAATCTTTTAAATTATTGCAACAATCTGTAGTAATATTTTTTTCATGTATTTTTCTTATCTTACTATTTTAATTCCTTTATCTTACAAAAAATAATTAAAAAATCTTTCAACTTAAAAAATTAATTTAATTTTTACAATTAATTTAAAATAATATTTAAATTCTCAAAAATTTCGGAAGAGTTTTTATTATTTTTTGTTTATTACCTATGTATTGTTTTTTATTGTAATCTAACATTTAAAATTTTCCTTTTTTCAGAAATTTTGTAATTATTAATTTTTTGTTTAAAATTAATTTTCTCTATTCAAGTAGCATGAGTTTCTTTTTTAGTAGTACTCGGCATTTTTGTTGGTTATCAAATTGAAATTTCGCTTAAAAATTGAATAATATTATTTAAATCATAGCCAATTTATTTTATTAGTCCTTCACTTATATTTAATTTTTCATATCTAAAAAGGCAGTTTCACAGCATTAATTCTTTTGGCAGAATTAAATATTTAATTTTATGCATTACATTTAAGAATGTTTGGCCTTAATAAATATTTACGAAATTTTAAACAAACAAAATTTATTTGCAAATTTTTTGGTTATAAAATAAATAATTTATTTTTGGTTGTATCGGCATTTAGAATGGGCTTTTTTGCTATACAAATTTTGTCTCTGTTTCTACCTGCAGCGACATGCAATGTCATCAAAGAAAGAAGAAATGTTTTTAATTAATTTCTCATTTTAATATTACCATTGTTATAATACCATTTTATTAATAATGCGATTAGTTTATTTTTTATCATGACATGCTGCAGCGAAATGATTTTTACTGCTAATGATTTATTTTTTAATTGATTTTCTAAAAATAAATATTTTAAAAATTATTGTTCAATAGAAGTAGAAGCCTAGCAATTTAGGCAACTTCGCAAAAACCCCTGCACACAGCAGAATTACTAGTGAAATTTTCAAAAAGTTTTTGCAATTTTTTATTTAGATAATATTTTATAATTCATTTAAAATATTTATCCTTTTAACTTGGTTGCAAATTGTAGTGACGAGCAATGCCATCTGTTTTTTTAGAATATTTTTTGTAATTTTGATACATTGATATTTTAGATTAATTTGTTTATCATTTATAATTTAAAATTTTATTTTTCAATATAGGCTAGGTTTATGGCTTATATATTCTTTTATATAAATTTAATTATTGAATTGAAATGAGAGGAATTTTATTCCATAGATTTAAATTTAAAAATTTCGTTTTATGTTTAAAATAAGTTTATAGTATAAATAATGAGATTCCATTTATTAAGAAAAATATTAATAAAACTCAGGAAATGCGGGGTGCTATCTTTTTAAATTCGACGAACGGCACTTCCAAGTTTCAAAAGAAATTTAATTTTTTCTTTATTTAAGATTAATCTAATTAATCAATTTTTAAATTTTTTTTTATTTGTTATTTAAAATGTATATTTTCGCTAAAAAACCGCTAATAAAATTTTGTATTTTTATTTTATACTTATTTGAGATTTTTGGTACCTAGTAACTTCTAGACATACAGTAGTCACTCATATTTTGTTATTGGTAGGGATCGGATTTTTTTAGGTGCTAAAAACGCGGAATTGGTAGTAAAATAGGTGCCAAAAAAGTGCAAATAAGTGCTAAAAACCCGAAAAACCCCCAAAATAGGTGCAAAATAGGCGGTAAAAACTGGATGAAAAATGCCCATAAATTGTTCAAAAACGACTATTTTTCCCAAAAACTCTTAAAAACAACTTCAAAATTACTCTATTACCTTCAATAATTAAAAAAAAAATTTTTAAAAAATTAAGAAATTTTCGTAAAAATTTTGAATAAATTGTTAAAATAATTTTGGATTTTTCATTATCTTGTCAAGAAAAATTTGGAAAATTTTTGCATCGACAAATTTTTCTTTATTTTTTAAAAAGTCGCTCTAATTCGAAAATTGTTCGGAGAAAATGTGTTTTTGGTGCTTCTCTTATCAAGAACTATGCGCAAAAAAATAGATAAAAACCTAAAAATCCGATCCCTATTTATAAGATTAAGACTCTTTATTTAATCGAAGCAGAAATGCAAAAAATAGAAACAACAATGCGTCATGCAACTGTCTTTATTGGATAATATAAATTAAGAATTAAATAAATTTAATTTTAAATTTGATGTAATTATAATGCTAACTGTGAAGCAAAATATATTTGTTGTCGAGCAAATATATAAGAAAAACGAAAGTTATTAATTATATTGTCCGATAGCTGATCATTGGCTTTATAAGTTGCTAAATTTCAAAATAATGATTAACTTTTAAGAAAGTTATGATAATAAAATTTTTTTTTGCTAATATCTTTTTTAAGTCTCTAATCCGGGAACTGGGGAATCGAGGCGAAAATCCCAGTTTTGCCGGGTTTCCATAAACACCCGGGAACAGGGCCCCTGGGAAATCCCCGCCGGGACCCCGTTCCCATCCGGGTTCTAGTTTTTTTATGCAATTACTCAGCATGCTTTACAATTATCTGCGAAATATTTCGAAGAATTAAAAATGCTTCCAACTGTAATTCAAATATTATTAATGACAACACACACTTATTTTTCCCTTAAATAAAATGATAGTAATTGCTAAGTATTTTACTTCATTTCAGAAGTCATCGTGGTAATGCCCAGTGAAATTTAAATATTAATTCCTAAAAAATTTCCTATAAATTTCTCAAAAAAAATATTTTTATGGATAATAAAACTAAAAAAAAATAAAAGATTTCTTTATATAACTTAAGATTACAGAAATGTATCTTTTCAAAATAAAAATAATAAATTCAATTAAATGGAGAAATTCTGCTTGTCATAAAAACAACGTTGGCACACCTTTGGGACATAAAATCACTGTCTCAAACGATTAAATTAATTACAACGGAAACGGGCGTATGGTGGGACTGTTACTCAACTTGCGGAAGAAACAAATAATGACGTTTAACTCAAGATTGTATTCAATTAAAATACTGCGAGTAAGAATATAAAAAAAATATTTAAAAAATTAAAAAAGAAATGAAGATATTTGAAGAATTATAATGAAAAATCCAAAACCATAAGCATATATTGAAAACAGAAATTAAAAAAAAATATATTAATATAACAAAATGACAAATATAAAAATATTCAAAAAAGTAATGAAACATTGGATATCGTTTTAGATCGCAATGATTTGTTCATTGTACCTTTAATTTTTTTTAAAAATAATTCAAATATTTCAAAAAAGAATTGAACCAATTTGTATAAATTTAAAATAAAACCCCCAAACAAAGCCCATTTCTTTTGAAATCAGCAAAAACAATGTCAAAGGATCACACAGCCACACCCTCCGTCGGTATTTGCCACATAATAGCGTCGACCTAAAAAGCATGGGTTTAAATTACGATTGGTCGGGACCAGGGACTTTTGGCTGAAACCGGGAGTTCATTTTTGATGCTTCGCTTTCAAATGGGTCAACATTTTTTTTATCATTTTAAACAAAAAAAAAAAGTTTTAAATCGCCAAAAAATCAGAAATGATAAATCTGATGCCAATTTTGCATTAAAAATGACACAAATTTTTTGAGATAGTTTTTCATAAACCCCTAAGCGAATGGGATCCGGTGCGATACCGATAAGCGCCGCCGGGGAACATTTTAAAATTTGGCTGTGATTCATTAAAAATTTTTTTGTATTTTCCTACTATGATTAGGATATGAACCCAAACAAAAAAAAATGGAGAAGAAGTGCTTCTACCAATCACACCGAATTAACATATAAAAGAAAATTTTAAAAATGTATTTTCCTACTATGATTAGGATATGAACCCAAACAAAAAAAAATGGTGAAGAAGTGCTTCTACCATCACACCGAATTAACATATAAAAGAAAATTTTAAAAAATTCTAAATAAGTTTTTATTACAAAATTTCTTTTTGTTCCAATTTTCTCTTCTGTTTTGTTCTTAGACCCCCATTCTTATCAGTGTATACTTGGTCGCGGGTAGTCCCCGATCCCGCAGGACCAAGTTTTGTGACTGATTTTTTAAACCGAGACCGGGAATTGGGTCCCGAAAAAACGGAATTTCCCCATCCCGGTACCCGATCAGCCCTAGTTGAAAGTACATGAAGCTTTTTAAAAAAAGGTCATTGTAAAAGTTATTTAGGAAAATTGGTGAATTAAGAAATAAACACCTTGAGTAAGGTCTACTGCATTGGAACCGTTGGCAACATAATCACGTAAAGCTCCAACACCACAGTATTTAAATACTTTCTGAAATTTTGAAAAAATAAATTTAGTGATAAAATTTATTTGCTCTCAATTAAAAAGTTTGATATGTTTCCTAATATACTAATTTGCCATAATTATAAATGGTCTCACAGAAATGCTATAACTTTCCTCTGAAGCAAACTAATATAATGGGTTTGGCATCGTCTAATGGCACTTATTCAAAAAATTCATTATTTGTAAAAATATGCATTTAAAAATTCTAAAATGTTTTTATTTTAAAATTGTGTTTCTTTAGGTATCTTGGACTAAGAGAGTCATTCTAGGGCGATTAAGCATTGTGTTAATTTAGATAGCGGGCACGCAAGTTTTCGAGAGTTCCATGAACCGACCAAGCTACAAAATTTTACTGCAGATAGAAATTCTGAAATATTAAGAATCCAAAAGTGAGAAAGTCCAGTTTTTTTATACGACATGAACTTTTTTATATTTTGTACACTTACGAAAAAAATTGAAAGCTTTTAAAAAAAGTGTCCTTATATTAAATTAACACCCAAATTTTGAAAAAAAGCATGTATTTTTTTTCGTCATAATCTCAATCTCTTTTGGATTCTTAATAGTTTCAGAATGCTACAAAAGTAAAAATTTCAACCCGTTCGCTTCATGGTGTGGTCAAAACGCCAATGGTGGTAGAATTTAAGAAACAACCTAGCACCTCACAACTTAGGGGCTTCCATACATTACGGATATACACGATATTGAATATACAGGATATTATTTTTGCGGATGAATATAGCGCAAAATGACGCAAAGGCGATAAAAATGCTCAAAACGGGGTAAACTTTTCGACCAATAAAGAACTCTAAGGCGGAGAGAAAATGAAACTTTCATATTTTTACCTTTCGTCCGAATGTATAAAAGAAATAGAAGCAATATGCGTTGTCAGGAATATTGTTCACTAATGTAGCGTCAAGCTCCACATATTGTACGTCGAAGTCTTGCATTTTTTTGGTTCTTATGGGTTGCCCAAAACAAAATGGTCGTTCTCATCTGAAAATTTAGAATTGAGTTAAAAAAAGAAGGTCGCGCAATCGTTGGTATGGTAGATATTGAAAAAAGGACCCATAGAGTGGGATAGAGAAGACAGAATTCGCTTTTCTCAGATAAAAATGGATTTTAGGATGTTATTAATTCAATTTTCAATTTGGCAATATAAAACTAATTGTTTAAAATGAATAATTTTGGGCTATATTCATAAATTTTACAAGAAAACGGAAAAAAAGACATAAGGAATTTTTTTTAATTGATTTAAAAAGCAACATCTCTTAAGCCCGGAAATTTTTTCAAAATTTTTTTTCCGGCCTTTTTTGTGTCGGAATTCTGGTTCCCGAAAAGGAAGACCGGAAATTGATAGGGTTGATACAAAGTTTTTTTTAGTTTAATCTTTACCGAAGACTTTCAAGGTACGATGACAAAAATTGGTGCATAGAAATATTTATTTTGAAGAATTTTCTTAAAATATTAAAGAGCGTGTTTTTCGGTTTTGCGACCTCCCCTTAAATTTTAATAAAAAAAAAGCTTCTTGTGCTTTTAGGGCACTGATTACTAGGGATGCGTATGTAAATACATATTTCTTTCCTGGACTCTCCATGCCCTGAATAATAGGAAAAAATCTTTCTTTTTTGCATTTACTTATAAAAGTTGGGACTATTATTTACATATTTCGGGATTTTTTGACATATTACATATGTACATATTTTTGTATTCGGAATTTTTGGTAAATATTTCAGGTTTTTGGGAAATCTGCCAGTAAAAAATTTGAATATGCCTAAAATTAAATCAAAAGCTGCATGGTTGCGGAGAGCACCGTCGCGTGTGGCCAAATTCCGCGAACTTTGTGATCTCCCTCTCCCACCTCGTCCAATCATCACGCGGTGAGGCACTTGGCTCAACGCAGCGGATTATTCTGTCAAAAATTTGTAACACAAATAAAGAGAAATGACCATTATGAGACGGAAATGTTTACTGTTGACAATGATGAAATTTGGATGATAAGCGGCGTGGCAGTATATGATTTTGCAAAAGATGTGCGTAAATGAGCAGAAATGGGCTGATATGCGTAGCAGGCCTACTTAACAACAACCAAAGTTAATATTAACCGCGGAAATGATGAGAGGCGGGGGCAGGGGACAGTCAACGAAAAGCCAAAACATTTTTTTGATTGTCAGAAAATTGGGCAAATTTATAAAATTATGCCCACTTAGAACGACTCTAACACCGAAAAAGACTTTAAGGGAAAAATGTTGTTATGCGGATGTTTTGGGTTGGACCTCGCATACCATTCTATGTAATTAAGGCAGTTAATGAAATTGTATCCAATTTTTTATTTATTTTTAATATTACTGAGCCATTCTCGAGGATTTTGGGCTCTTTATCTTGACCTTTTTAAATTCTCATTTTCATGTAATAAAGTAAACAATTTACATATTGCACATTTTTAGAAACATATGCGATTTACGTTCGGAGGATTAATGCGATGTTTTGTATATCCATCTAATTTTATATTGAATTTTGAACCGCAGTTTCATTATTTTCATATTGAATAATTAGTTTTTTAAAATTATTAATATAAAGTTATTTTTTGGTAATTATCCTTACTGTTTTTTAACAATTTGCATAAAATTGCAATTTTAAATTTATGTACCTACTTTTATGAATCAATTTAGACGCATACAAAAATTTTGGAAATCGCATATTTTAGCGTTATCCAAAATCAAACCTTTGACCTTTTAGTTTTCTTTGCAAAATTTCTCAAGCCTCCGATCTTCTGTAACAACATCTTGTTTAAACATTGCCAAAAATCTTTTGTTATATAAATTTTTGTTTTCATTATTTTTTTTTTTTTTGTAAAAAAACTTTAAATTATATTATAAATTATTGGACATTAGCCAAATCCTTTCCCTGTATAAACTTCTCAATTTTTGGCAACTTTTCGCTTTTTACTAAATAGTTTGCTCTTATATTTTTTTCTTATTTGCATATATAATCCATGTAGCGAATTATATATCGCATAAATAAATATTTGTTTTTAATTTGTGTAATTAATTTTATTTTGGAACTTTACCATTTATTTGACATTTATTACGTAACCTTTTTGAAATAGAGGGTTAAAATGAAAAACGTACTTTTAAATATAATAATTGTACAATTATTTAAGAGATTAAATTTAAATTCTCGAGTAATTTGTGATTTTTTAAGGATTACGGTGCCTCCAGTTTTTTTTTTGCATTTTTTACATTGTATTTTAATAAAATTCTGCAATTTATATTCTATTGGAATATGATCTTTGGGGCTCAAATTTAATATATTTTTATGCATTTAATTTAAGTAATTATCTCGAAGAATATGTAAATCATCTGGATCATGGTAAAAGTCGAGTTTGATTCACTTTTATAGCACCAATTCTCATCGTGACAAAAAGATTTGCATTTTCTTTTTATTCGTTTATTTGGTAAATTATTATAGAAAAATATTTGTTATTTTTAAGCTTGGTTACGGTCTGCTACGACAAGCAATTGCCGTAATGTCTTTTACGAATATTTTTTATTTAACTTTTTTGATATATTAACATATTTTCTGAGGATTTTTAAATAAATTTAAAAAATATGTTCAAATCAAATTTTTAATACGTCTCTGGTTTGAGGCTTTTCTTAATACATTCTTTTCGATTAAATTAAAATGTTGGATTGAAATAAGGAGCTTTGAATTGCATTAACTCTTATGCATGGGAAAGTTATTATCTAATTTTTTATTTACAATTCCATCCTTTTTATAAATTTATTATGTAACCTTATTAAATTCGATTTTATAGATAGCAAAAAAAGGTTTTTGTCAATGTTTTAAGATAATATTTAACTATTGATAAATATAAAAATGGTATTGATTTTAATTACTCCTTGTTTTGAGGCGATCTTTCGCTTATTCCATTTTTTTTGGCGAATATTTCAAGTTTGAATCGTGTAGTTCGAGCGACGACCAACACGGAGCTTTAAAATAAAATTATTTTGTACGCATATATATTGAATTTTAGCCATCTTCAGAAGATATATTAAATAATTGAACATTATTATGTATCACTTATTTTTATATTTAGTGGTTTATATATACTAAGTGTGGAAAATAATTTTTGATATCCAAATTTTTTTATTAAAAAAATATTTTTTAAAATTTAACAAAACACAACCATGATACAAATTACACGCCATTATTATCGATAATGTGTTGCCATTTTTCAGGCAAAAGATCAATCCCACTGACTTAGAATTCAGTGAGTTAGAGGCTAAAAATTAAAAGCTGTCATTTTTGGGGTAGGTATTTTTCACAGATGATAATATGACCATAAATTGAGATATAGAGAAAAACAAATATGCATTGAATAGAGCAAAGTCAGCACTATAAGAATAAAAGAAGGCATTTTTTTTTTTTATCTCTGTCGGTTCAATGTTGAAGGGCTGGTTAGAAAAGTGGTCTCTGAAAATGGCATTTTTCAAAACCCACCATATTACAAAATTTTTGTACGGCGATAGAAAAGCATTGAATCAAACATACTTGATGAAATAAAACATGCTGAATCCTAACCTAGCCTTAGAAAGGAAAACCAGAGCTTTCCAGAGTCTATACTGCTTGAACTTCCTCCAGGGATCTGAAGCTGTACAAGCTCAGGTAGCGAAGATAGGTCAAATCTAAGGCTAGATTCGGATTTTACGGACCTGATTTGGCTCATTTTTACGAGTTTTTTTTTGGTTTTGGCCAAGAGAAAATTCATGGAATATTAAAGCGCGAATATCCATTTTTGGCATCGTCAGCAAAACCTTCACAAAAATCTGATTAACAAACAAATTACAAAAAGTTTAGTAGGAAAATGTAGAAAGCATCCAGACGAAACAAATAAAAAAAAAGAGCAAGAAAATTGATTGTGTTTAAAAATTTTTACGGATTTTTGAAAAGCACAATAAAATTTGGGTATCAACAATTATGTTCCACCCTAAGTAATTATATATATGACTGACTATAAGAATTTTAAATATTTAAACATTTATGTTAAGAATATTTAATATACTTTTTATTGAAATATTCGGTATATCAATATTTTCATGTCCAAATATATATTTATTTTTTCAATTTATCTTGAAGCATCCAACTAAATTACCGGCAGAAATATAAAATAAATTTTCTAATCCGAAATGTTAACTATAATCAAATGATAATAATGGTTCCATTTTTTAAATACAAAAAAAAATACTTTCCCCAAAAATTACAATGAGAGAACAGCATAAAAAATTTTCGGCGGAATATTTTGCCTTATTTATATAAAACCAAAAACTATTTTTTATTAAATAATCTAATTTTTATTCTATATTTTCGATAATTCCAATTTCAAATAAAATTTAACTGTAATAAAAAAATCCGAAAAATAACAAAAATAAATAAAATTCTTCATTTTTATTTATGATAGACGGAGTATAATTTACAATTTTAAATTATTTACATAAAAAAACAGATACAAAAATATTAACGTAATAAAAAGAAATGAAAACAAAATAAAAATAATAAAATTCAATTAGGTGAAGCGAAATATTATTTTTGTAGACAAAACGTTGAATGAAATCACTTTTCTGCATTGACAAGGGCCAAGATCACACGCAATGTTGGGTGCACATAGCACGGATTTGGCTAACCAGAAAATTTATTGATTTCAGAAAATTTATAATAAAAAAATCAATAAATTTTGCAAAAATAGAAGGATTTATTTCATTTATTCTATCATATATACTCCAAAAAGAAAAAAAATTCCATACTATTTTTTGATAAATATGAAAGTTCAAGACTTTAAAATCTAATTTACGAAGGTTATTTTATGAAAATTCAAAAAAGGATGGGTTTCGTAAAAAGTGCAAAAGCGATCTTTGAAGTCATTCACTTTCATATTCGTAATAAATAAAATTTTAATGTAATTTAAAAAAAAAATCCAACAAACCATGAAAAAAAAAATAAAAAGGTTTAATAAAAAACATTTTATTTGTATATACCCTGAAGGTGGTTAAAATATTTGCTTAAAATCAGTGAAAGATCCTTACATGTTGACCAAAATTTGTCTGAATCGGCCAAGACAATATGCTATAATTGGTAAATAAAAATAAAAACACCATGATCAGGATCGAATTTACTTAAAAATTAAAGGATTACGAGGCCAACGGTGGAAAGGCAGATCAAAAAAGAACTCACAACCCGAAAGTTTGAATACATCAGCAGTTTTTTTTAATTACAAAAATTTAACGTAATTTTAAAAGATGAAAAGTGGTAATAATATATTAATAATAAATCAAATTTAATGCATTTAATTATATACAATTACCTAGTAAACTTTGGAGACAAATTAATAAGCCATCATTTCCAGCGCAAATATGATGCCAAATAAGGGAGCAAATTTCCTTAAAACATTAAAAAAATTCAAAAGTTTAATATATTCAAAGATGTTTACCAAAAGTGTGCATTATCAATAATAATTAATAAGTCTGCCCATATTATTAATTTTTTATTAAAATAAATTATTTATTAAATGAAATAATAAATAAAAGTCTCAATTAAATAATGCCAAAATAAATTTTAGTATCAATAAATAACAGATTAAAAATTGTAGAAATTGAAGACAAATTATTAACCACAAATGATGGCATTGGAAGGGGTTTTTTTTCTTTATAAATTCATTGCATTTTTGATTTCCATTACATAAATTTTGTGATAAAATGTGCTTGTTTTTGGTTTTTGGCATTATTTTATCAGCATTGTTTTTCTGCTCAACATTTATTTGTTTCGATGAAATTGGGAAGTTGGGCATAAAATTAAAAAAATAAATAATATATTTTTAAACAATAAAATTGAAAGAAAAAATTGAATAAATAAAAAAATGCGGTAATTGTAATTTATTTTCATGGACCAACTTTTACTCAATCGCATTAAATACGCTGAAAAAAATTTACAAAATTAATAATTTTTTTAATAGAGGGGCCGGAATTTTGAAAAAACAGGAAACGAGGTTCGATGATGAATAGGGAACTGGATAAACGTGGGCAAAAAATCTCATTTTACCGAGCCCACTTCCCGATCCAAAATTGTGAACGGAGCCCAGCCGAGAAAGGGTTTTTTTTCAAAGTTGTAAATTTTTAGGCAAAAATAAATATAGCAGGATTTAATGGACCGTTGTGAACAAGAGACAATGACATTTTTTGAAAGGTTCTGATCATTTCTGATCATTTCTGATTATTTCTATGATTTGTACCTTATAAATCATAATTATCCCTGAATTACCTCCTTAGCAGAATTTATCTTAAAAACCCCATAAAGCCAAGGTATATAAGTTGAGTGTTTTTTTGAAATATTTTACTTAGATTTTGCCAATAACGATTCTTTATTTTAAAAATACGACGGTTCATTAGAAATTTAACCCTTCTTATCCCGGTTCCTTTTTTAAGCACTCAAATTTGATCAGTTAAATACTTTCTTAGATTATTTATATTTTTTAAAATTTTACTGTAAATACTTAATTATATTTATTATGTAAACTTTTTATTATTATTATTATTAATTTCCTTGGTATGCGCACCAAACTTCAAAGTTTTTAACATCTGCTTTTCACTTTTTACTCAATAACATGCGCTATTTTTATTTAAATATGCTTATTTTAATAAATTTTACTAAATTATATATATTTCTTGAATAAATTTTGATTTTCGAAATTTCGGTAATTTTTATGAATATGTACAATCATTTAATCTAATTTTTTATTTAATTAACCTTCTTAAAGTTTTAAAAGGCTTGATTATACGTATAGCCATTTTTCGAATTTACCTTCGATTTCAAAAAACTAATTTGAAACTCATATTTTTTATGCTGTGACGCCTCGGCATATTGGAAAATTCTAACTTGATCCTGATGGCAAATTTTAGCTCGCCATGCATTTAGTAGAATAGTTTTAAAAGATCATCATTATTTTGGCATTCATTTAAAATAAATTTAATTCTCAGCAAAATTCGGCCTTTTTTTGTGAATTTAATCGCGGCTCTGTGCAGCCACATGCATTATAAGAAAAAATTTTCGCACTTTTTCAAATTCATTTATTTGCTTTTATATTTTTTAATATAATGCTTATAAAATATCATTTAATTTTTATCTAATTATTTTTTATTTTAAAATTCCACGGCCTTTTATTTACGTAACTTTCGGGTTTAATAAAAGATTTTCAAAATTAGCGTTAATTTATAAATTGATTTAAGAAATGTTGCCATTAATGTTATTTGAAAAAAAATATTTTTGATTTTCTTCATATAAAAATCAATATTATTCATGTAATGATAATTTTTTTCAGTTTTCTCCGCTTTTTTAAATTTCATAAATTTTTAAAGGTTTTTTTAATTCCTTTCACATATTCTTTTACTAATAAGTTGTTTACTTTAAACTAATTTTTATAACATAAATTCCAAAAGTATTCTTTATCTTTATTGAAGAAACTTTTTTTCTCCATTTTGGGTATAATTTAACAATTATAATAATAATTAGTTTTTTAAGGCTGAATAAATCTTTATAATTTCTTTTATTTAAACCGTAATTACCAGCGGAATTACCGAAAATTTCACATGGTTCAGTCAATTCACTGAATTTAATGATTTGTTTTATTTGTGAGTTTTATTTTTGTTTTCTAAATAAATATTGACAAATTTTTTATAAAATTATTTAATCTATTTTCATATTTTATTATAGGGAAAAGTATAAGGACGCTGTCATTAATATTATTTGAATTAAATATTTATTTTGGCATATTATTAAGTGAACATTTTTTTAATATATTTATAAAAGTGTAAATATCGAATTTAAATTAAATGTTGATGGAAATGAGGACCATTTGTTATTGCAAAGGAAAAAATTAAATAATTTTATATATATATTTTTTTTTTAATTTATAATTTCAAAATATTGAATTTTATCTTTTATATATTTGTAGTATTGATTTTTTAATTTTTTTTATTATTTAGATAACCTTCTTAAATTAGGTTTTAACGTGCAATTAATTTAAAGTAGGAGTTAATTCTCGAAAAAATATAAAAATGCTATTAATCCATATTATCTTGATTTATTATATGAATTATATTTATTTATGATATTTATTTTTTATAGGAATTCTTTTATTTGATTCAACATTTTAGTTTTTTTTATATATATTTTAATCCTAAAATTATTTTAATAATTATTTTGCATTACTTTAAGATCACCTATTTCTTGAGAAATCCACCCTTTTGGATAAATTGTTTTTAGCTTTAATATTTTTTTATTATATAAAAAATATTTTTTAGATTTTCAATTAAATGATTTTTATTTTGATAAAATTTTATTTGAAGCTTTACTCGTTCGTGTTCTTAATTTTAGGAAAAGTATTGCATATTTAAGGAACGTTAACATTAACATCATATTATTTGAATTTGAAATGGCATTTTGTTATCTCTTAAACTTTCATATTATTAACTAGTCTGAAAAAACTGTCCGAATAAAACTTCATCAGCCAGCATTACAGAAATTATTGTTTAACGAAATTTGAAATACATTTAATTTAAGTATTTTGGCAAAATTTTAAAATATTATTTTTATTATTATTCATTTATTCATACTAAAAAGACAGAGCATTATTTTTTTGCAAAAAAAAAGGATTTAAATATTTTGTTGTAAAAATTTTTTTTATTGGTATCTGGCCAAATACCATGCGGCGGAATCTTGTTTGTACAGTAAAGCCTCGTTAACAAAATTATTGTTTAATTAATTTTTAAACCATTTATACTTTGTTACCAAAATAAAACGTTTTTCTATTTTTATGTATTAAGATAATATATCTCGTAGAATTTTCATCATGGCGACGAAAACGGTTGCAAATCCTGACTCAACCCCGACATTCACTTTTAAATAAATAAGCTGTTGTCATGACGTCGCCAAGATCGTTTTTTTTTCTATGGCCTTTTAAATTTAATATTTTTTTTAATTTATAACGTATTATTTTCCTATATTTTTTGGTTCATTTAAGCAGTTTTTCTTATGTCTTTATTTGAGGTTAACTTCTTTTCATTATAAATTTAATATTTTTGATGTATAGCACAAAAGTAGTATAAGGCCCCGGGGGCAGGGGTCCAGACCCCTGCCCCGTGGTCTTTTTTAATATTAAAAATTGCTTGTACAAATTTCCACGGGGGCAGGGGCCCAGGCCCCAACCCTCGTGGTCTTTTTAAAATTGAAATTGATTTTACTAATCGACCACGGGGGGGGGGCAGGGGTCCGGGCCCAGCTTAAAAATACGCAAAAACGCGAATTTTTATTTCAATTAAATCTCTCGTAAGGTCAGTGATCCGGATACATACGAAATTAAAAATAATAAATTTAGTGATAAAATTTATTTGAAGCTTTACTCGTTCGTGTTCTTAATTTTAGGAAAAGTATTGCATATTTAAGGAACGTTAACATTAACATCATATTATTTGAATTTGAAATGGCATTTTGTTATCTCTTAAACTTTCATATTATTAACTAGTCTGAAAAAACTGTCCGAATAAAACTTCATCAGCCAGCATTACAGAAATTATTGTTTAACGAAATTTGAAATACATTTAATTTAAGTATTTTGGCAAAATTTTAAAATATTATTTTTATTATTATTCATTTATTCATACTAAAAAGACAGAGCATTATTTTTTTGCAAAAAAAAAAGGATTTAAATATTTTGTTGTAAAAATTTTTTTTATTATTATTCATTTATTCATACTAAAAAGACAGAGCATTATTTTTTTGCAAAAAAAAAAGGATTTAAATATTTTGTTGTAAAAATTTTTTTTATTATTTAGATAACCTTCTTAAATTAGGTTTTAACGTGCAATTAATTTAAAGTAGGAGTTAATTCTCGAAAAAATATAAAAATGCTATTAATCCATATTATCTTGATTTATTATATGAATTATATTTATTTATGATATTTATTTTTTATAGGAATTCTTTTATTTGATTCAACATTTTAGTTTTTTTTTTAAATCAAAAGAAAAAATGGTCATAAAAGCAACAAACCAAAAAATATTGTACTGTTAATGGACAGAATCAGCAGAGGGGTATCATAAATTTGGATCGGATCAGCAAAAAAAAACAACAAAACGGTAATTAAATGACGCATTGTTTTATACGGATCGCAAATCAGTAAAACAAAAGGGTGATAAAATTAGTATATATCGTATGTATTTCCTATAATAAAGCGTCACTCCGCAAAAAAAAAGTACCTCGCCCAACCTCAGCGGAGGGCGGTTGAAAAATTAAGACCCAAGGGCAAGAATATAGGAAATACGGTATGTGTAGAAGACCTTTTAAAATACAACGCGATGAATATATAAGTATATAAAAGGGTGATCGGACTGATTTGGTGAGTGATTATCATACATTCATTGTTTTATTGGCCATTCCATGGGAGTCCAAAAGCACACACAAATAATCCTAGTGAGGAGAGAGAAAGAGGAAAATTAAGCCACATTTGAAACACGACAAAAGCATAAGAAGAATTTTGACGACATTTCCAATCCGCAATTTCAGTCCCCAGCATCAGTCAGTCAACAACCGTATTCTTCTTAATTCAAAGAAACAGTAGAAAGCAAAAGTTATTAATTATTGGGGGAGCATTTCAGGGTGCACCCCAAAATCACGCCGCGGAAATTTCAGAAAAATTTACAATTCATTTGTTTGGAGCTGTTTTTTGAAAAATTCCAAAA
>JBDPZO010000003.1:4201776-4339137 GCA_039877585.1 Heterodera filipjevi
AAATTCAAGGAATTAACAAAAAAAAACTAAAAAATCAAGGAATTTACAAAAAAAATTTCAGATAATAAAATTTTTGATGAATTTTTCGACAATTTAAATTTTTTTTACAATTTTCTGGTTTCCCGACGTAATTTCGGCGGCGTGATTTGTCCTGTTCCGGCATTCGCATTTCATTCCCCCCGCCCCACTCCTTTCGGTGATTTTCTTCCCGCGGCTTTCGCCAATGTTTTTTTTTCTTCAAAAATGCTATTTTTTGAGACAATTTCTCCAGTTAAGGAAAATAAAAATCGGCAAGCCTTATCCGAAACAATTAGAGAAAGGCAAACGCAAAGACAAAGAGGAAATCTTAAAGGAACCAAGCCAAGCCCAAAGATGAAAGCAGTTTAGATCAGTTTGGCATGGCCTCTCTCTCTCTGCCCATTAGCCCCCCCCCCCCCCTCTTGGGGCTTTGGTGCCACTCACTTCGTCAGCTCAACACCAAAACCATTTCCAGCGCCGTAAGGCCCGCGTGGTGGGCAAAAGTGCGCACTTCGTTGGTCAATTGGTGCAACGAAACAACGCGAGAAGAGGTGGTGGAAGAAGGCCGACTAGGAGCATACTTAAGAGGAGAAATGCACAAATCAGTTATTACATATTGTCAGAAATTTCTTAACAAAACGAAATAAAATATTAGAAAAAATCATCCCTAAAAGGCAAAAGAATTTTTAAAAATTCACCCACTCCCTCCAAAATTTTCTTTACCAAAAATGGATTGATAAAGACCGAATTTTTGTAAAATTTTTTAATTCGTTTCTAATCATAGATGGCCAAATGCTGTGTATGCCTTTGGCTAACTTTATTTCCTTATTGTAACTATTACAGTGCATTACTGTACGGTACAGTACCCACCCCCATCTCCGCCTCCTCCTCCTCGCGTGGACTGCCGGAAGACGAAGCATCAGAGAGGGCGTCATCAGGTGCCGACAACGAATGCCGAAGGTTGGCGAAAGTGAGCGGCTGTGGAGGGTCGCCGTAAAGGCAAATTATTTGGTCCATTTGAGCATTGTCCAATTGTGCCCGAATTGGCTCTCCCGACGGATGGAAAGTGCTGAAACGGCCACCGTTCGCCGCGAGGATTTGCTCACATTCCGTCATTGGAACCTAACAAAAAAAAACAAATGAAAAAATATCTGGAAGGTAAGCAATCCCTGCATTCTTGGTATCATTCAAAAGCTTAAAGGCTATAGAAGCTTATGGTTAAATGATTGAACTCATAAGATTGGAATAAAAAATGGAATGGTAAAATGCAATAGAACCATCGAATGTCATTTTAAACCCTGAATTTTTATTTTTTAAGGATATTCTTGATGTTTTCAGAAAGTTTCTTCAAGAAAAAACAGGAATTTTCACAAAAAGTGTTTTTTCGACGATGTTTCGTCCTGCTCCCCTGCCCCCCCGCCCAATTTGGCGACTTTTACGCGTGACTAAATCTATGGATTAATCTGACATCCGTGATGAACAACCAACTGATCACGGTGGTTGTACAGCTCTAGAGCAGCATACTAACCAACAAAGAACGAATAACGCCTCTCTAATGGTTTTTTTAACTCCGCGAATAGGTAAAAAATTACAGGGTTTAATTAAGGATTTATTACTAGTAAGTGCAATCCCATTAATTCCCCTACACAAATGTCATTTAATGGCAAATTATGGCTATTAATATTTTACCCAATTAAAGCAGTGATCGCACAGCAATTCGCTGGGACGAAAACGACTTTTGTAACGCATTTTTGGACAGTCGTACAGATAGAAGCCCATGTAGTAGAAGTGAAGGTCAGGCCGATGTTGGGCCAACAGTTGGGTGAAAGCAATTTCACTGAAAGAAAGGAAATGGAAAATTGGGAGGGTGAAAAAACAAAATTTATAATGAAAAATGATAAAAGAAGAAAACCGAATTGCCGAATAAGTGCCCAACGAGAGGAAGGCGTAGTCCGGGTCGTAGAAGAAGTATTTGGCGGACAGACAACGGGGCAACAAATCGATGACTGCGACCGCAATCAGCCGACCGTCGAGGCGATATTGCTGATGGTAGGAGCCCAAATTGGGACGCCGAGGAAGACCGTCCTGAAAGAAGAAAACGGCAATTAGGGGTAATTAGTGGGCAATTAAGTGTGACGAATACACAACAAAAACATGCCAAGAAAGAAAGACCAAAAAGCAGAAGAAAATAACGCTCGATGGCACGCTTTTAAAAGGCCATCAAAAAACAAGGAACCATTTATAGAGCGAAGAAAATTCAAAAAAAAATATATATATATTTCCGCCCCCTCCCCCGCCCTCCCAAGTGCGAGGGAACCTCTGTTTTGGCATATTTTAGGGCAATTTTCTTATAAAATCCTCGTCCCATATACCCCGTACCCTCCCCCCTCTGTTGAATTTGCCTAAAATTGTGTCCCACCTGCATTTGCTGCTGCCCGCTTCCTTTGTTGTCCTTCGCCTCCGGCGTCCGTCCCTCGGCGGTGGGTGGGCCCGGGAAAAGCGGCGAAGAGCCCAAAAAGCGACGAAACGCTTCCGGCGTCAGGTCCGTCTCCTTTTCCCGGTGAATTTGCATTTGGTAGCGCTTGAACAGCTCGAACTCTTCGTCAAAATCCTGGTCAAAGTCCAACGACGGTTGGCCAATTAGACGGAGCTGAACAGAAACAGAGGAACATATTCATTAAAATATTATGCAATCGCACCATAAAAAAGACGGGGAATTAGGGCTGATGCCGGACGAAAGTGCGCAAAATTAAGGCATAGGACTCGGTATTGAAATTACGGTAAGTCGGCTAAAACCTTGGATTTGAGAGCAAAAAGGGAAAAGAACTGAAAATTGCAAATACCCCTTTTGCAGAATTAACTTGCCGTTTTTCCTACTCAATCCCTATTAAAAACTTTTTGAAAAGTCGCGGCCCCTTTTGGCACCTCAAAAGCGTGGGCCCAACTCGGCTCGTTGTACCCGTCGAGAAATGACTGAATGGTCTTCCGTCGGGCCGTTTCACGCGCGGCGCGCTGACTTTTGTACTAAAAAATACCACAATTTAAAAAATCAATGGCATTTGGCAATTTAATGCTTAGTGTCCTTCCTTTTTTTTTTGCCCACCTCCTCCAAGTCGATGCCCCGCGCCTTCAGCCGTTCCTCCGCGCGGCGTCGTCGCATTGCCTTTTTCTTTGGCTGTCGTTCCATTCCATGGGCGTCCATTGTCTTTGTTTTTCTTGAAAAATAATTGGTATTGGAAGGAAATTTTAAGGGAAAGTTAAGCAAATTTTTGTAAATTTGAATTAATTAAATTCGTTATGTTTTCAATGGTCGTATTTAAGAAAAACGAAATGGTTCACTGGTCCATCTCAAAATTTTAAGGTCAGACAGGCAAAAATATAAATTACTGTAAATTTGTAATTCTCTATAAGATTATTTAGGAATTAATATGTGTGTGTATGTCTAGCATATTGTAGTAGATTTACAACCTGCTGTAATGAAAAACAATTTTGGAAAAGAAATATCGCGTATCGCTCCCCCCCCCCCCCACAAAAAATGGCCACTTTTTTACGTTTTTGTCTTCGCCATGCCATCGGTTGTGCCGCCCTGTTGGTGTTGCGGTTGTGGCGTGGTCGTCGTTGCACTGCTCCCCCGTCTCCTCCTCCTCTTCCGCTGTTTTTGTCCGTCTCCCCCCGTCATCCCCTCATTTTGGTCCCCGGCCGTCTGTCCCTTTTCCCTCCTCCCTCCCTCCGTTTGGCCCTCTCCGTCGTTTACCACGGCCCGTCCGTTTTTCGGCCTTTGGTCGGCGCGCAAAAAGTCGCGCATCGCACGCAGCACACGTTTTTGGGTGCGCGAGAGGCGGAATTTGTGCACGTCCAACCTGACAATGCAAATAAGTTTTACAATTTAAAACTTTGGAATCGCGTTTTAAAATATGTTTCTTATTTTTGACCAGCGATGTTCTTATTTTGAAAATTTTCGATGGGAACTCTGATTTAGAATTGAATTAGTGGGTGATTTGATGACCAACTGACCTTATCGTGTACTGGGGACAGCACGTGCGGTCCATCAACGGTTTGTACAAAAAACGGCCAGAACTGTAAAAAAAATAATTAAAGAAGAAAATATTTATTGTAAATTAAATAATTTTAATTATTTAAATAGTGCCAAAAACCGTCGCCAGCCGCGATCGGCCAACCATTGGTAATGTTGGACAGTGAGTTGGTGGGCCCAAAGGCCTAAAAGGGAAATAAACAAAAATTAACCATCCAATTTTATGGGAGAAAAAAAGGTTCTATTTTACTCTATGAGTCCAATCAAATGTTTATGAGTCCAATACATTTTTTGAAATAAACAAATTCTTCACATTTCTCTTCTTTCCGTTTTAATTTTGTTGTTACATAAATAACTTAACTTTTTCTCTTTGCATTTGATTTTCAAAAGTCTGCTGATTTTAACTCTGACATTTTACCAACTTATCTTTACAAATAAATGTTGCGTCGCTTTCATGGAAATTCGAAAATTCTTTAAAATATTCTTGACAAATTAGATTTCAAAACTCTATTTGTTTGGACTCATAAAGTGCGATTGGACTCATAAAGTAAAACAGAATCAAAAAAATCCTCCCTTTTTGGCGACGGGTCTCTTTTTTCACTATTAAAACAAATCAAAATTTTTGAGAAAATCGTCTCTGGGCCACTCACTGTTCAACAAAACAACGTATATTTTTTTGAATTTTGGTCTTTGAATATTTTTAAAATTACCGACTCCAACCCAAGTCCAAAAGTTGGCCAAATGAGTCATGGGTCAGACAGTAAGCAATCAGGCCTAAGCAGAGAGAGAGAGAGAGTGAAAAAAAAGTGCAAAAAGCAAACAAATTTAAAGGAAAATTTCAGAAAATTCATCCTTGATTTGACGATTGAAATTTAGTGAATTAGGACTCTGTATTTTGTTCCAAATTCGTCTGTCATGGGTTTGTCAGATGCATAAATTTCGCACCCCCACCCCCCCCCTAGGAGCAACAGCAGCAACAACCAAAAACAAGGCGGAGGGCGTGGGAAGGGAGAAGCCGTACCAAAAACCGCCGAATTGCCATGGTCATCACCGTCATCGTCGTCTGTTGCAGTGCCCTGACCATTGGCAACATTCGGCGGAAGTGCATTGGCATCTTCCGCCTCTGTTTTTGCTGTTGTGCTGCTGCTACTGCTCGCCACTGTTGGCACTTCCGCTAGCGGAGAGGAGGGCGAGGCGGAAAGCGAAGTGGAAGCATCGCCTTGACCAGTCACTGGGGAGGAAAGAAATGCCATGCCTTCTTCTGTTTACTGCGGGCGTTTTTGGCCCCACGGATGGGAAATGTGGTAAAAAAAGAGAAAAAAACAAGACTATATAAAACAAATATCCCATGGTAATCCTGAAAATTTCGTATTCAGAAATTATTTGTCCAAATTTAATGGCGTACCATGGTACCGAAAATTATTGTTAAAAATTGGGGAACAGATTTTGTCAATGTTTTCTCCAACAAAAACTTTAAAGGCAAGTGAAATTCTCAGAGCACTCTGTTTTAAAGATCGTAATTTTATAACAATTTTCCGCTGTTATTTGACCCGTCAATTTGTTGAATAGGTTTGTTTTGAAAATTTTAAATTTAGCTATGCAGTGTACCTTTTTTACAGTCACATAATCGAAGAAAGGGACGGGAGAAAGGATCCGATACATTTCCCCACCATTTAGCACTCCCCGTCATAAATCGTACGTACCGAACTTTGCCTTGTCATGTGCACGTTTTGTGAATTTGCAGTAGCCACATGGGCCATGCTCACTGATGCCCACGTAAGTGACGACGGAACGGCGTCGAACATTCAACTGTTGACGAGCCATTAAATTAACAAATGGGGTGGCGAAAACAAAGAAAATGAGACAAAAATTAAGAAAATCGAAACATAAATAGGCCATATTTATTGGCCATATCGCACAAGCAATAAAAAAAGCAAATAAGATCAAATCTATTTTCCAAAAGTAATTTAAAATAATAAATTTCATTTCAATCCTCCTCCTTTATTCCCTTTCGGTCTCTTCCGACTTTTCCTCATCTTCCGTCTCTTTCTCTGCTCTTCTGCTGATGCTCTTCTTCAACTCGTCCTGCACCAGCTTCACCTGCATTTGCTGTGCGCTGCTCACCGTCGTCACTTTGCCATATTTTTTCTTCTTTTTAATTGCCATTTTTGCCGCCGTTTTGGCGCTTTCCTCGCGATGCTTTAGCCTGTCATTTATTTAGAGCCATATGTCAAATTGTTATACTAATTTTTCAAAAAAAAAAAAAACCAAATTACATGGCGAAGAAGCGGGGGTCCTTCGGGTCCACCCAATAGCCGAAGAAGTTGCGCACCTCCTCAACCTGTAAAAGAATTGTAAGAAAATATGAAAATAAAAAAGAATAAACTATCCCCAAAAAAATTGTCCCTTCATTGCGGTCACATTCAAATAAAAACTGACTAAACGATCATTCCGAATCTCTAACCCAGGCTCGAACAAAAAGTCGAAATGCGATACGATCTTGTTGGGATGGTGGGGAGGGGCGGGGTGATTCGCTCGGTTTTTGCAAGACACCAATGTTCGTGTGTCCCATTTTTATGGGACAAGCAATTTGTTAATAAAGGAGGATGAATGTGTGTGTACGAACAAAGCTCCAATTCAGTGATATTTCTCGGAAATTCTCGAAGGGACCCTTGGGGTTTGGACAATCATTGACCTGCCGCTTCAGTTCCTGGTCCGCCGTTTCCTTCTCCTCCTCCGTCTGCACTTCGCGCTGATTGAACTCGGCCAACTGGTCTTCGTACGTCGTCCAATTGCGCTCGATACGGTCAAGTCTAATGAACGAATTAATTTGACTGAGAACAAAGAAGCCAAGCCCGGGAAAAAAGAGGGAAAATTATAGTTTTACGTTTATAAATGTCATATTCTTTACTTTTCAATACTAGTCAAGTTTACAGGAATAGATTGAATTTTTGAAGCATCATTAAAAGATGCGTTTTTTATTTAAAAACCTGTTATTTCGTCGGATTGATTCTTTTTCCGCATTCATTTTCGCAATATGTTCCGCCTCCTTCACCGTTCTGAACCTTCTCACTGCTTTAATCTCTTCAATTTCCTAAAAAATGAATTTTATTAAAAATGTTCGGCATTTCTGGTGAATCACTCAAAAAGAATTTCACGGCTCTATGAGATGAAATCAAAATTTAGGGATTGTCCCTCCGCCACCATTTCCTTAAATTGGCAGCACCACCTCAACTGTTGGCCACAGTTTGCGAATGTCGACCCCTCCGCGCAGTCCGTAGCGACCAAACCGTTCACCCATCGCCCACTTTTCGCGTTCGAATTCGTACTGCAACGGCGGCATGCCGCCCTCGGCGATTATCCGATGTCGAGGATTCAAAGTGCAAAAAGATGAAGCAACTTGCCGTAATACGCAAGGACAACAGTGATGTTTGAACAGTATTTCCATTTTCTACAAACAAAAGATTGTATTATTTGAAATAGAAAAAAACGAACTCTTATAGACATTTTTTAGGTGCGAGACCTTTATGTTTGACAATGATTAGGGTTAAAGAAAATTGAATAACTTTATAATTAAATGTTGGCTAGATGTGTCATCTACCAAAAAGACGGGAGACAGACAAATAAAAAATGGAAATTGAAAAGCCGAGTTTTCACAAAATAAAAACAAACAAACAAAATAAATTTTATTTTTAGTCGAATTGTATAATGTTCTTACTAATGAACTAATGATAGGTAATCTAAAATGTGCTTAAAATTTGTTAATTTTGAGTAGGTTTCCGCACTTCACTCCTTTGTTTTCTGCTGGGTGGCGACAAAATTCTTAAATTTATCATTTATTCGTATATTTTAAATCAAGTCAACCCCACCCAATGTCGTCGTCATAAGCTCGAAAAGCGAGCTCATTCGAGTCTTTTTTCCGCTGTTCACTGTCAACAAATGCCTCGCATTTCCATTCGGCCCATTGTTGCGCATTTCTTTCGTTGGGCGCCCTTTCCAAAAACGACCAATCCCTCTGAATCAATGAAAGTGCCAACCGTTCGCCGGTTAGCCCATTCTCCAACTCAAATGGCACAACGGGGCAATACCATCTGACAACAATGATAAAGCTAACCGAAGTGGTGGCATTTAGGAAAGTCTTAAACGATAAAAACGCCAATAAATCATTTTTGAATTGGCAAAAACTGACAGCCTTAAGTTCTTCCATTGGAAAGGCTCTTCCCAAAAAACAAATGAGCACTTTCGGTCGCCCGTCCGTGCGTGGCATGTGCAGCCATTTGCACAACGCTTGGCCAACGGATGAGCCGTCACTGTCGTCGGGCGGAAATTGGGGGAATAGGCCATAGCCAACAGAGACCGACCAGAGATTGGTACAGTCGCGCAGAATGGAGGGCGAAATGTGAGTGCGCAAATAGGAAAAATTGTTGTTGACTTTGAAATGCATTTTGACAATGGTCGACCCATTTAAAAGAGGCCAAATGGAATTGGCAAAAATAGCGCAACTGCGGCCCTCAATTGAGGAAAAGTTCAACACCAAAACGATGTTCAAGTGAAAAAGACGCCGAATGCGGTGGAGAAAGGCAATGACGGAATGGTCGATGTAACTGAAACGGCACATTGGCAGAGCTAATCATGGATTTAATAAGACAAAGAAACAGGGAATAGTCGGGGGGAGGGGCAAAAAACGCTAACAAAAAGCGAGACGGGAAAATTCAAAACCAGAAGGGGAGCTTGGTCTTGGTTAGGCATCGTTTTGCCAGAATGGCAATTTTCGGGTCAGTTTTTGGTTGACCAATCTCTCACCACCCCAATAAAAAAAAATCGTTGCCCCAGCGATGCGGGGGGAAGTCCCCGCGTCCTGAGACAAAATGTATGGCCACGCGATTGTGAAAAAAAATGTTGTTAAAATCCAACCGGAGGGAAATGCGTTTGAATGCGACAATTTTCTCCGGGAGTGGTCCCTGCGGAATTGGCAATTCTCTCATTGTCCAGTCGCTGTTATACAGGCCAATTTTTGCGCCATTCTTTGCCCGTTCAGTTCGCATATGGCCAATTGTCCACTTCCTGCTCTTGAAATGCGTCTCCACCAATTGGTCGAATCGGTGGGAGACCAATGCCAATGCCAAACCAACTTTTTCGGGTGACAACAAAGGGAAAATATTCAGCCAAATGTCATTACAAACGAAACTGAACAAATAGTCTTAGAAGAGATTCCAACCAATTGCGAATTAATTAATGGTCACTTAAATTGCTCACATTCTCTGCAGATTGCATCGTGCTTCACGCGGACGACGGTTTGACATTTGAATGGGCGCCAAAAGGCAGTAATTTGCGTAACCAATTAAAAATGGAAGAATAATGGCCTTGTAATAATTGGTAATCGTATTTGGAAGCAGGACTGCTGATATCTAACAGTATTCCGACCCGCCGAGAAATTTGAGATGAGAGAATCCATGCCGCAGGTTATTAGCCAAGCGGTATGGCAGCCTAAGGCCTAAGCCCAACACGACACACAAATGGCGCACGTTTTCGGAAACGTAGAGATAATGAAAAAACAAAATTGATTGTTTTATGTAATTGTGGTGCTGTGACATTTGAGCGCCCAGCAAAAGTTACAATTGTAACGCCAACATTTGCGCGCGATATTTGCAACCCGACATTTGCGATTAGTTTTATTGCAATGCCGGTATTTAATTTACTTATTTTCTATTCTTGATCAAGTGTTTATCATTTTAAGTGTCACAATTCATATGTCAAAGAGAAAGGAGGTCGCTTACAATGCAAATTCATTACTATGCATAATAAGCTAAACAAAAATTTTCTTCCAATAGAAGGGGAGGGGGGGGGGGG
Source organism: Heterodera filipjevi (assembly GCA_039877585.1). Taxonomy (NCBI): domain Eukaryota; kingdom Metazoa; phylum Nematoda; class Chromadorea; order Rhabditida; family Heteroderidae; genus Heterodera; species Heterodera filipjevi. The sequence goes on from JBDPZO010000003.1 coordinate 4,211,678, forward strand.
CAAAAAGAAAAATGACTGATCAATAATCACTGGGACATACAAAAAGGAGAAGAGAACTGTTGAGATATGACCATGATAAAGACAATCAAAATAAATAATTGCTACCCTGAATACAATAAGAGAGTTAAAGTAATAATGCACAAACAGAATTCATCCAATAGCTCAATTTTTCAGAGAAGAGCGCCTAATCAGTCGTCCATGCTGTCTCTGCGAACCTTAAAAGCAATTAAGAACATTCTTACAAATTCAAACTTCAGCATTACTATCAATAACACCATCGAACATCCGTTCCTTCGGTATTTTTTTGGGTGCACCCCAAAATCTCGCCGTGACAAAAGCACGCCGCCGAAATTCCGAAAAAAAATTGTTCACCAAAAAATACATTTGTTATAAGCTTGTTTCTTTAAAAAAATTCCTACAATTTAAAGGAAACTCTCAAAAACTTTGGAAGTAAAAATTTATCAAGAATTTTTGATAATTCAAGAAGTTTTCAATTTTTTTTTTTTTTGTAAATTCCTTAAAAGAACTGGAATTTTTTACAAGGTTTTTTGACTACTTTTTGCGGCGAGATTTTGTCGCGGGTAGATTCTGGCGGCGAGATTTTGTCCCATCCCCATTTTTTTAAAACTTGTTCCCAAATTTTCTGTTGGCACCTAATAATTGCCGGACCTTGGCCCTCGAAGTTAAACGGTTTTTCTGTGAAAGAAAAAAATATTCGTTCTGCAAATTTCAGTCTCCCCTCAAAGAAAGTGGGCAACATAACATTCCAATTAACCAAAACCCACCACAGGGACCGGGAAGCCGTGCTTCATATCATACGACGGCCATTCATAGGTTCGGTTGATCAGTTCGCCATAATCGACCGAGTAAGTTTGTGAACGGATGAACATTTCTTTGTCCTTCGGTTCCGGGTACAGCTTGGCAGTCCCGTCCTGCACAAAAGCGATAAATTTTCGTTATAAACCCAATTTTAAATGTTTGCCATTTAATTGAAATAAGAATTTGTACGGGATTAGACAAAAGTGGCAAAAGTCCCTCTTGACTATTCCATCGACAAACATTGAATCATTTTTAAGCATTAAGCAACCCCAGTCCGGCGTTCGAATTCAATCCTGGTCTTTTTCCGAGATTCAATCCGGGTCCGAATCCCTTAGCTCGTTGTAGCGTTGAGAATATTTATTGCGATTTAATGGGAATGCCTCACCATGTAACACTCTTCGGCCACTTTCATGGCGATTTTGATGGACAGCTCACGAATCTCTTTGAGCCGGGGAAACACGCGACCTTCAGTCAAACTCTTTTCGGTCACAGATTCGGCAACCATCTGAAATAATAATACCGTAAAAGAACTGAGGATGGATTCTTTGATTGGAAGTTTAAATAACGAAAAAATGAAATTATAATCTAAAAATGGTGTTGAAATATTAGCACCCGTGCAGCCATCAAGAACAGTTTGTTGTCAATGGTGGACACTTTGAACAGAATGACGCCGAGTGCAATGCCGGGGAAAATGTACGCGTTGTTGCCCTGGCCCGGTTTGTACACAATTCCGTTCAATTCGACATTTTTGAAAGGACTGCCTGAGGCGAACAGTGCGGCACCCTTTACAGACAAGTGGGAAAATTGTGATAAAAGAGGGCATCAGAAAACCCGTAATAAAGCAGGGGGAGCTACTCAAAGCTCGGTGAGGAATGGGAGAAAGCTGGAGAGGAAAGGCTCTCCTCCCCCTTCGGATCCCATTTCCCCTTTACTTTGGGGTCCCCATTTAAGGAATGTGATCATTCTTTTCCCCAACCCAACGCGCTCACATTTGTCACTCGATAGGCATCCTCCGCCGTGCACTCCGCTTTGCTGGTCGGGTTGGACAGCGCAAAAATGATCGGACGAGCATTGTGTTCGGCCATTGTGCGAATGACGTCGTCGGTGAACGCCCCGCGGACCGTCGAGGCGCCGATCAGTGCACCGGGGCGAATCGACTTGACAACCTCAAGCAGACACTGCGAGTCGGGCAAATCTTTGGCGAACGGCGCATGTCTGTGCATTAATTTAAAATTAAACAGTTTTAGACAAATACAAATGCTTCGAAATCCGTTCCCCCTTGCGACCGACCGTGGCTCAATGTCTGTGCGCCGTTTGGTGATCAGTCCGTCGATGTCCATCATGTAAATTTGGTCGCACGCCTGCTCATAAGACAGCCCCTCACTTTTCATCTGACGAACGCACATTTCCGCCACTCCCAACGCGGCCTAAAAATGTGAAAATAAGCGTACAAAATTAAAAAAAGAGTCAGATAGGTGATCTCATCTGCCCTAAATTAACTTATTGCGAAGCATTATTGTTCCTTTTAACTAGAATATTTCACTTTCCTAGTAATATATTTTACTGTTTTTCGTTAGAAAATTAAAAGTATATTAAATTTAAAGTTAGTTGCTTATTCTACGAGCTTTTTTTGTTAACAATGAAAAAAGTACTCCGCCGGCTCCGAAGAACACGTATTTGGTGTCGCACATTCTCAGCTTAGTCACCCGAGTGCATGCGAGCAGTCCAGCAACAACAACAGAAGCGGTTCCTTGTATGTCATCATTGAACCTAAAGAAAACAAAACACAAACTCATCCAACACCAACCATCCTCTCCCCTCGCTGGGGAAAACTATAATTAAATTTAAAATGGGGAAAAGTGGAGATGAATGCTGCATGAATTCCGATATTTTAGTGATTTTTTTGTTTATGTGATTTAACAATCAGGTCACAATGGACGGTGCCAGGAGTTTGATCTGCTAAAGGGAGGGGGGGGGGGAACACTGGCGAGTGTACCCCAAAAGGTCGCCGGGTGAATCTTTTGTTCGTTACTTTTTCTTTCTTCATTAATTTCTATAAACTTGCTGTTGTTCGAAGGCTCTACGTGTTTAGAAACTATCACTAAGCAGAAATTAAGCGATTCAAAAAAGAAAATAAAACTCATGAAATTCCCGATTTTTTGCATAATAAAAATTCTAACTCCTCTTTTGAGAATTAATGATAGTTTCTAAACACTTAGAGCTTTCGAATAACATCAATTTATAAAAATGTGTGGATAATGACCAAAAAACTCGTCCGGCGACGTTTTGTCATGGTCCGCCACTGGCTGGGAGATGGGGTACTCTACCAGAATAATGCTGCTATTTTAGGGGTTTAAATTCATTCCTCTTTATCCGTCTCAATTAACCATTACTCCCTTCCTCGCCCCGCCTAAAACGCACATGCAATATTCGCTTTGGTATCGTTCGAGCAGACGGTATGCGTTTTTGTTGCCAAAGTCTTCGAACTGTATCAGTACATCTTGTCCGTATCTGAAGAGTTTAAAGGTTAATGGTTTATCAGTATTAAATGTAACAAACCAAGAAAGGCACCGCAAAATTTACTAACTTTTTCCTACACGCCTTCATGAAGTTGTCGATCAGTTGGTCGTACTCCTCGCCACGGACGCGGTTCCTCCGGAGACCAATGTAAAAGGGGCTAAAAAAGGAATAAAGGCAAGGCAAAAATTTTAAAGAAACCCTCGAATAAATTATCAAAAATATATTTCGTTTTTACTCATTAAGCAACGTTTGGTTGTCCGTGCCGACGTCAATTTGGACAGGCAAACACCAACTGGGCTGAATGCCGGCCAACGCCACGTACAGTGCCATTTTGCCCACCGGAATGCCAATGCCGTAACAGCCCAAGTCGCCCAGACCGAGAATACGCTCACCATCCGTCACAACAATTGCCTAACAAAGGAAATGAATTAAACATTTAAAAAGATGATGTCCGAGCTGAGTATGTAACCGTTGTTTTTAAATTTATTCAATCGTGCAAAATCAACACCTTCACTTCCTGACTTTTCCAATTGCTGAAAAAGCACAAACATTAAAAAATGGATTGCATTAAACAAACCTCAGAATTTGGTAAATTTTACTGATGCTGTTGTCGTTGATAGTCACATAAATGCCCCTGCAAAATTTAAGTGGCATAAAATTGGTATTCTTTCGGGTGTACACAATTAAAGGCCAAAAAATGATGGCAAATTCGTACTTTGGGTTTCGGTAGATGAGCCCGAATTTTGACATGCGAGCCCAACCGTCGGGGTATAACTGGAAATTTAGTGTAAAGCTTAAATGCATAAAAATCCAACCATCGCCACACTCACACAATTGGCATCAATTCTTTGAGATTTTCACACAGCACACGATAAAAAGCTTCTCATTTCTGTCCTAAATTTGAGCAAAACAATAAATTTCCCCGTCAAAACGTACCAAGGAAAAGGTGTGAATGAAAGTAATATTTCCGGGAATTTTTCAGTGTTGAGATCATGCATGAGACTATGACTCCACGAAAAGGATTTAATCGATTAAATTATTGAATAATGAATGATTATCTCCTATTAACAATTTGTATGCTCACACCGATTTTTTTGTGACAATAGCGAATGACTTTTTAGAAACTAATTGTTCGAATTAGACTAAAGATGGTTAATCTCCAAAACGATTATCATATTCTTTGTCATATTCATGTCCGATCCTAACCCTTTTATAAAAACAAATGTGAAAAAGGAAAGAAGGGAATGGGACTAATAAAGCTTTTAGCGTCATTTTGCCACCCCCCCCCCCCCCGCCGCCCGTGCTAAGGTGAACGACCTGCAGTCCATCCAGCTGAATGTAGCGAGCCAAGTCGTCCGGCTGCTTACGTAATTTTGTGATCACTCTGTACGACTGTTGTTTGCTTGTCATAAAGGCAGGCGGTAAAAGGCCGTGGACACCCAAATATTGGCGTTCGTAAAGTGTGAAAGCCATCCCCTGAAAAATTTTGGGTGGATCGATGGCCAACAAAACCTTTCAATATTATGTGATTTGCAGTAGAATTCGGTAAAATGCAAATCATATAAAACAACACCTAAACGCATTAATTCCCAATTCGTTCAGTGAAACTAACTGTACAAAATATCCCGGCTTTTAAATGTTTCAGTTGTTTAAAATGGTTTGAGATTGGTCTTAAGCATTCCAAGCAGTTTGTGATTTTTTTATTTTTCCCCCCGGCCTTGTATTTCTGCACAATACTTTGTTTAATCCTGGGTCCTTGAGCAGGTCCACCCCTCGGACACTCGGCGTCAAGCGTTCCGGACGATACAATTTGTAAAGACGCATCTGCTCCGGGTCTAAACCTCATTGATTTTTTATTTAAATTTCTGGCAACATTTCTTTTTTGTCAGCCAACGAATTTTTTTTCCCTTTTTTATATTTTGATTTGATTTTTTTTACAAGCACAGACAAACAAAAATTTTTCAGACTTAAAGATAGTCACCATTTAAATTCCATTCTTTTTGCTGAGTCGTCGACAGTGAAAAAGTTCTGAAAAGGGAACAAATTCATAAGAAAGGAAAGTAACCCTCAATCACCTTGGTGAACTGCCGAAGGAAAGCGGTCGAACAGCAATTCGATACATTATATAGAAAAAAACAACTAAAATTAAAAAAAGAGAGAGCGTCGTTTGTGGGCCTTTTGACTGTGGTGTACTTTAACGCTCCATAACTTTTCTCAGAATCAACTATTAATATGCAAAATTTCAAAAAATTTCATTTATTCACGGAGTTTTTTGACCATATCTTTCTTGCATGAATGAAATTTTTGAAATTATTGCTGAATAGAGGATCTCTAGAGCTTTGAATGATACCATGATTCTTTAATTTAGTTGCTTTTGAGAGAAGTTAAAAAGCACTCACTAAATATACTCCACACCCTAGGCCAAATTAAATTGTAGCGCACCAAAAAAAGAAGAAGATCAAATACAAGATGAATTTTTTGTGTGTTTTTCAAAAAAGAAGTGGCAATTAATAAATCAGGTTCAGTCATGGTCATATGTACTATGAAAAACAAAATACTGTTTTATAAAAAAGTTACAACCCAAAAGTTATAAGAATCCTGACTTTTTCCGACTTTTTTGCAAATTTCAACTTAAATCTTTTTGGCCATTTATTTTATCGCTTAAAAATGTCTAAATGAAAGCTTCAAAACTCTTAGAGCATTCGAATGATATCAAAATTATAGAATTTGATCAAGTTAGAAAAAAGTTATGAGGTTCTAAAGTTGGTGGCAATGAAATTACTGGCAATGAACCGTCCCCTACGCGAAATGTCTAGCCACCGAGAAAAAGGAGGAAATTTATTTGGCGTCTCGTACTCTCTCTCCAGAAACAAAGTTTCAAAAAAAAGTCTTGGGCCTCAAAATCTTAATTTTGACCTGTGATTGCCTTTTTTCGAACGATATCACCCCTGATTTATTTTTGTTTTTTGGGTCTTGTGAGGGTATGCACATTCTTTGATTTTTCCCTTTTCATATTATAGCAATATTATATGTATTTTGTCAATGCCAACCAATGAATGGAAAAGGGAGCAGCAGTAGCATCAGTGACCAATTGGTGACCAACAACAACAACGACAAAGACACTAGCACAAATGGCGTACGGACGTCGTTTGGCTCTAAATCGGAATTTGTGACCAACATATGTGCACAGTTTGAGGAGCACAGAAAAGACGAAGGAGGAGGGCAAATAGCGCTAAAAAAGTTGAAGGTGCGCAGAAAGTCGCCTAGCACAAGTGATGGAATTGCTGTGATACCATCGAGATTGAATGAAATAAATCTTTGAAAATGGATAGGATAGAATGAGTGAAGTGGTCGAGTCTATTATGTGTCCTATCTGCTTTTTAAAATTAATATAGGATATAAATTATCTTCTAAAAATTCCGTTAAATTATCACAAGAATTTTTTATCATCTTGTTGCTTAATACCCTAATAATAATGTTGATGATAATGATTGGACGCAAAATGAACTCGAGCCCTTCCAGCAGTGCCATTTGGGAGATTTAATATTTTATTTTCCATTTTCGCGGGGTAGAGTTGTTTTCCCCTGCATACGCCCCCTTGTGCCGCAGAAATGGAATGTACACACTCCTTTATAAATTTTCAATGTTTTCCTAACTTACAGATTGTAATGCGTGCATTGGGCTTAGAACCGCGTCAGGTCGGTACAATGAAAATTTCCCAACACTCCAAAATTAGGAAAATGTTAAAACTCGAGGCCATTAAAACAAAGAATTCCGCCAATTTAATTAATCGTTGTTCAGGCTGAAGTTGACGAAGTGACTCGAAAAATGTTGCAAAACACAACGGCACGACAAGCGAACCCAGGCAAATTTTGTTGGCATTCTGAAACGGCAAAAATGCCGCTTAAGACTCATTCACGGCGCCGGAATTGGCCCAACTGTTGGCCGAACGGCTTAAGGACAATGCCACAGAGGGAGGGGAAGACGAGCTGCGCAGTGTGTTCAGACTGTTCGACACCGACGGAAAAGTCGGACGGGCCATACTTTTTAAATGCCTTAGATTTTTTCATTCAATCCTTAGTTTGTCAAACAATCTTATTATGGTTTAGGGTTTCATTTCAGTCTCCGATTTACGACGGGTGGCCGATGAATTGGGCGAAAGAATCGGTGAAGAGGAGTTGAAGGTGGGAGAAGGGATGAGGCAACAAATAAAGAACTTAAAATGGGGGTACCATAAACCGCCTTCAACTTGTGGAAAAATCAGCTCCAAAACCTGAAAAGATACAATTTAGTTCACAAGGGACACCTTTCGGCACCATTTACCTAAGACTGACCCCTCACCCTTTTCATATATGGCTTAAAATGTCAATTGTATATCATTTTGACATCATTTGAGCGGGTGGCCAGAATCGTCTCCGAGACCCATCGGTTTTTTAAGCTCATGAGGCGCATCCATAATAAAAATGAACGTCCCCGCAAGTGTAACTTGAAAAAAATTGGGTAAAAGTAGGGCTGGTCCCCTATTTAACGCGAAGGTGAACGCGGGGAACAACCATGGAGATTCTCAACAGGACCCTCCCCAACACGGACAGGATACGAAACCAAAGCCGCTCCACCATGGCGGTGGATATTTCCGCGGACAAAAATTTCGGAGGCCGCCAGAGGGGATGCTTTTGTCGGGAACCAAAATTCAACTCAAGAAAAGAAACATAAGGGACATTGATTAGACGAGGATTTAAGTCACCACAATCCGGGGATCCCAAAACCCACTGATTAAAAAGTTCCCGTGGGTTTTCTGGGCCTCTGATCCGAATCGAACAAAAGTCGAAAATTTTCACCTCAATTTATTTCCTATTTCCAAAAATTGATTTATGTTGCTAATTTCCACTTTTGTCTTTTTCAGGAAATGGTCGCCGTCGCAGTGTCTTCCTCCGCTGCCACCATTGGCTCCGACCGCGTCTCGGAGACGGATTTCAGGGCCATCATGAAGAAAATTTCGCTTTATTAACCGTTACTACCTGTGTTGATTGGCATGATCTCATTATGTCGGTTTCATTCCAATTGTTGAAATAGAATTTTTCTTTTTGCTACTTTTTTAAGGCCGGAGGGGTAGAGAGAAATGAACTTGAATTAGATTGAATAATGGAGAACCAAAAAACGACTCCTTCCCAGGGAATGTATCGGCAGGGTTTGGTCTGCTCGGGGTTTAAACCACTTGACAGACACGTTAAATTCCCTGAGTAATGTGAATCCGAGAGATAAATTCTAAGAATTATTGTTATTCCTTCAGCATAATTTTCACATCATTATAGGCACACAAATATAATGAGAGATCACAGCACGGACGAGTGGACAGAGTCAGTCATACGAATGGTCACCGGGTTCACAATTGCTTTCTATGTTTTTAAAGACCTATTATTGATTTGAGTGGGTGACAAAGTTTGTCGGTTCATTCTTAATTAGAAAAAAACTGAAAACCCTATGACTCTTCTTTGGAGAGGGGGAAAATAAGAACACAAAACATCAATAACAATTCCATATAACATAGTTCGGCAGGGAGATTCTGTTTGTCCTCTTCTGCTTCCACCATTTGTCTTATCCCTCAATGTGCGCTTTGGCGTCCTGCCAGCTGAGCGACTGAGTATCGGGCGTAGGCACCAATTTAACCTTTAGTGGAAAAAAAAAAAACATACAAAATTCATAATGTTGTTCATATCGTTCCAAACTTTTCAGTGGTACACCATTTGTTTCAGTTATAGCAATAGGCGGATGTGCATGGAGACTAAGTTTTATGACCCCCCCCCCCCCGTCCATTTGGGTTCGCGTTTCACGCGGAGTTTTCTCAGTCGGTGCTCACCTCGTATTTGACCGAGTTTTTGATGGACACCAATCGAATAGAAACAATGCTCATCATGCGCAACTTCTGCAGCTGTTCCGCTCCGCTGCTGCTCACCCATCCGGGCAAATCCAATTGGTCATTATCCGTTTCAGTCTCTGTTGTTTTTTCCACCTGAATAAAATATGGAGGTATTTTTATACCATTGCGCATTTTCATAGCACCCGCCATTAATTTGGTTTAAAAGTGTACGGATTTGGTGCTTCTGCTGTCATCCTCCGACTCGCTGCTGCTGCTACTGTCGTCTCCCGACCCATTGCTGCTGCTGTTGTTCAACAACAGCACCAAATTGACTGGCCCTTCACTGTACAATTTGCCAAAATAAGAGCGCCGCACCACCGCTTTTTGCTTCTGTGAAAAAAAGCAAATTTATAAACGATGTCATCCCGAGTTCCAAAAAATAAACCTTTAAATAAACCCGTTTGATGATTGCGTATTTTAGTAACAGTACGTCAAAGCATTCGTCGAAAATCGTCATCACAATGCCAAGTGCCTCGAAACCGCCCTCAGAACCCTATAAAAAAAGGAATTTTTTTCTTGGAGAAACGAAACGGAGGGAGGGAAAGGGGGTGAAATGCTACCGAAAAACTTGGATTGAGAGTGATATATATATAACATTTTCGTGGAAACAAATTCCTAAACTAATAAGCAATTCAATGTTATTATTTGTAGACAATTACTAGTTGTTTGCATAAATGAAGTTTTCCTTAATCCTTTATGGCATTTATAGTAAAGGCCTAAGCAAAGAAAAGCCCATTTTCAATCAAATCATTTAAGTTTCGTCCTTTTGATGCCTTTTCCGTGTTAATTGGTTTTCCACTCACTCGCACAATGGCGCCAAAGAAAATCTCGCCACTCAGTTCACTGCACACTTTCGCACCGCTTTTCGTGCTGTTAGAGCGTCCCGCTATTTTGTCCACTTGTTCCGTGGAATAGCCGGGCGACGGAGTGTAGCCGAGGCAAGCGGCCAACAGCCGGTGTACGACCACGTCGGGGTAACGCCGAATGGGCGAAGTGAAATGGGTGTAACTGAACGAACGGAGAGTGGCAAAATAAAAAATATAAAAATAAAAGCATAACAAAGTAATCATGGCAAGGAAACCCCATTGTCGAAGACAAATTAAACTGTTGGCTTCAACATGAGTTTTTTTAGACTTACAAACAAATTTTTTATTGTCATAGAAAGTTAATACTTTTCGGTTTTGTGACTCCTCCCCCCTTCGGGTTTTTATTCACCTCTCCCGCCCCCTCCCCCGTAGTTTTCCGGCCCCAGAAAATTTTCAAACAAAATTTCAAAACCTTAAATCTCTCAGAATATGCTCAACTTTTTTTAGGGTCAGAAAACAGAAAAGCAGCGGATAAAAAAAACTCTTCTTGTTTTTTTAAATTTCTTAATTGACACTCTTACAAATCGACGCTGAGCGCATAATGGCGAAACTCGCGTTCCGACTCCACCGTGCCGGTACAAAAATACTGGGCCAAGTGCATACATTTCATCAGCATTTGGTTCAGGGCAGGCATCACACCATACCTGTGACAGAACGGAGAAAAGAAATGTGTCCAAGAAAATAAAAACAAAATTTTTTAATTCTGACGGCTATTATCTCATTTATTTTCCGAATACAGTGGTCCAATTTTATGTCATTAAATTACAAAACCCCCGATATTTTAAGGACACGCACCTGTACTCTTCCTGTTCGTACGCTTTCAAAGAGTCGGCCAACGTTTTTGAGCTTAGCGAATTGATTTGGATGTTGAGGAGGGCGCATTTGTCAACCTGAGCAACAACAGCAAATGATTAAATGAGAAATGCACTTGTGCTTTCCTGTTTTACTCACCAAGTTTTTCAGCTCTTTCTTCTTTGGCGGCGGATGCCGTCGCAGCAGTGCCGACTTGTCGTAACGAGCGTGTATTTTGCGTGCCACACACATATTGGCACTAAAATGCTAATGTTCAGCAAATCCCGAAAAAACAGCCCGATATTGGGGAAAAAACGTACAGCAGCATGAACTCCTCCACTAGGAAGTTGGCCTCCTTGCGCTAAAAAGGAATTCGTTTTTTATTACACTTATACTAGTAGAAAGTTAAATCATTTATTAGAAAATGTTCCAATATGACATTTATTATTTACACATATTTCTATATAAATTTTAAGGAATTCCGTCCAAAATGCACTGACTTCGTCCAGTCGAATTCCGCGCGGTTGCCAAATGCCGGTGTCCGATTTCGCCACATCAAAACGCAGTTTGGGCAACTCCAACTTCAATGCACCGTTGCCGAACCTTATTGCAGAAAAGGGATCAAATAACAAATCATGGACTCTCTTTTGAGTGAAATAATGGTAATTTTCGTTAATTTTATCAGCAAACTTTTACATATTGGTCATTTATCCATTTGGATTAACTGTACCGTTTTGATTTCAATTTGCGCGCAATAAAGTCCAAATTGCGCACAGCCTGTTTGATGTCCCGAATTTTGAGGCCGCAATGAATGGGCGGCATTTCAGCGATGGCGAATTGTTTCTTCGGGTTGTCGATGATGTCCTTTTTGAAAAGGTGGTAAATTAAGACAAATGAAGTTTATTTTCAAAAACATTGTCACATTCTAAACAAGTTTCCGATGTATTCATTATATGCCCTCCTCTTCTCCTATTTTCCACTGACTTGGGCATGTTCGTAGGACAATTTGGCACATGAACAGATGACGGAACGGCAAAATTCTGTGTCCAAAATATTGGCATCGTTGTCCATGTGCCACACGACGGAGAAGGTCAGTCGATCAACGCCCGGGTTAAGCGAACAGAGCTCTTCACACAGAACGCGGGGCAACATCGGAATCACCTTTTTAAAAAGGAGAGAAATTAAAAAAAAAACTTCAAAAAATTAATATGTTAACAAACATTTCAATTTGAGAAATGGGGAAAACAAAGTTCAAATATGAAAAAGGAGGCCGAAAAAGGATCAAAAATTCGGTATACCATACCGGTGAAAGGGTTCGTCCAGCATGACCCGCGTTAAACATTACAATTGAACAAAAGAGGAGAAAAGATTGGTTGCCCCTGATCATTGAAGGTCTTACACCTATAGCTTTTTCCCAATATTTCACATTTTCCACTATTTTTTGCCAACCTGGTGCACCAAGTACACGCTGGTGCCTCGCTTAGACGCCCACTCGTCCAACTCGGTGCCCTTCTGCAGAAAGTAAGACACGTCCGCAATGTGCACTCCCACTTCCCAGCATTCGGTTCCGTCTTCCCTGGTGATCTTTTTGATGTGCAAAGCGTCGTCCAAATCGCGGGCTGAAGACGGGTCAATGGTGAACACGACGTCGCCACGGAAGTCACGGCGACGGCCCAACTCCTCCTAAAAGGAAACATTTATGAATAAATAATTATGACAACCATTTTCCTAAGGGCCAAGACGACTTTACAATTTTAATGCGATAATATTATAAGGAGAAGCAAAGCTGATTACGATACACCCCAAAACGTGGCCGAGACTTAAGATTGACGGAAAATTGGCAAATTCTATTTTTCAGAAATTTACGTTTTCGGGAATTTCTTCAAAAAAACCTATGATTTTTGTTGTTGAAAACATCAGGGTTTTGTATGTCTCGGCGACGTTTCATCCTACTCCGAAGCTGATGATGTAAGTGTAGATGAAGGAACAATTCTAATTGAATTGTTGGACTTTTTTAAAAATTGGAAGGTTATGAGGAAATTTAATGTACTTTCATCATAATTTTTGAAAGAGTGGTTGGGACAGAACTAATCCTTTTAGTCCGAAATGGAGCCTTTGTTTACGGCGGACGAAACCCGATTCGTACTATTATGTAGTAAACAGAGAAACAGAAAAAAAGCGAGAACCGAAAAAAAAGATAGCCCAAAATAGTACGAATCGTCTTTTTACCGTCTAAGGCGCCTTGGTGGTGAAAGAACCAAAGAAACACACCGGGTCAATGCGCCAATCGCCCGGATTCTTAGGCAATGGCAAACATTTAGTCACTTCCGGATGTTCATCGTAGTCGCGCAGGTCGACACCGTTGACCAGCAGAAGTCCCTTGTGCTCCGCCTCAATGTCGCCGGCTAAGCCGAGATTGTCGTGCAATTTGCCCATTGCGTAGCGCGAGTTGACGCCCCATTGGACCAATTCGGCCAAGTAAATGTAAGGCTGACAATAAGAGGAGGAGGAGGAAATTAGAAAGAAATAAAACATTAATTTATAAGGCCTACTCAAAAATTCGGGTCCTTTTTTTAAGGGAATGTCTTACCACCCATGACAATTCCAAAATTGGAGACCATTTCTTTTTTTTATAGATTAATTATAAAGGCATGACGACCAGCAGTTGTCCTTGCATTGTTAGACAAAAAAAAAAAAATCCATGTCGTCTTTCGCCTTCACCCCTTTTTTGTAAACATTGCTCTCCTCCACCTCAAAGTCTTGCGGTCGGTCGTAAAAACCCATCGGCGCGTTGTTTGACGGAATGAGAAGGCGCGGAATGCGCGAGTCGGTTGGCGCGAATAGAATGTTCTTCAGATTTACGTTGTTAGTTTTTTTGTCCTTCATCGCTTTGATATGGCCAACCTCAAGGCAAAAAGAATATCATCAAAATTTTCCTAGTGGCGCCTATCAGCACCACCGGGCCTCTTTTAAAAAAATTCGAAAATGAGTTTTTCTTGGTGCAAAACCTGTTACCAAAATACACTGATTTTCAAAATTGTCCCGCCGGCGCCTATCGGCACCGCCGGCGACACCCTTCCTCCCCTCCGTCCACTAAAAAATCTAAAATAGCATTTCTCGCTTGTCCTCACCATTTTTCTGCTCGCATTTTGCTCGATAATGGCCACCACTTGAGCCGTTTTGGTGAATAAATGTTCGTCCACTGAGCGAAGGCTCTCAGTGCAAAGAGTGGCCACCAGACGATGGTTCGACAAGTATTTGTCCGGCGGTGTCGACGGTGTTGCCGACGGGGAAGTGTCAGGGCGCGAAACGTACCTTAAATATTTTTTGTTTTTATCATTTTTGGTCTAGAATCAGTTTTTTGAGCATAGATGGACGGATGAGCCCGGTAGAATCGGATAATTTACTTGGTTCCTAAATTTTTTTGTTTCCCAGCCCAGGCCAGAATTCGAATGTTTTGTTCGAGTCCGGGCACTGAAGTTGGCCCGAATGTGTGTTATATCTATGACCAGCGAATTTAAATATCACAGTAAAATTGTTTTATGCCTATTATAGTTGCGTGGGTAACAAAACTGAGGAATGCCATTTACGGGAATAAATTTTTCGGTTCTATTTCACTTTATGATGGCGCTAGTTGCAAAGCGTTCCTTTTTGAAAATTTTTTCACATGATTCCAATCAGAGTTTATGAGTCCAATCATCAACCATCCTCGATTTCATGGACCATAACTTTCTTCTCCATTAATAAAACCTACATTCGCGGTATCACTCGAAAGTTTAAAGTTACAAAGATGTACTAATATATAAGATTTCGAAATCTACGTTAAAAAAAGAAAAGATGAAAACCGGAAATTAAATTTGGGACACACAAATGTAGTTTGAACTCATAAATTGAAATGGAACAAAACTTTGAATGGTTATCTAATTTTCGGGAGTTTTTTTGGAACTGACTTCACATTGTGCCGTTTACAGATCACTTCGCTCAGAAACCAGTCTTCCTTTTGATTCAAGCGGACAGCAACAAGGTCGCCGTGCAATGCCCGGTTTCTGTCTTCTGGGCCGAGAATAAGCAAATCGCCGAACTCCTCCCCGGCCGGGTTGTTCACAAAGCATTGTTTATAATTGCGCAAATTCACGCGGAGGATCCCCTGTAAATTGAATTGAGTAGCCAATAATAATTGTGTTGAGGTTGTTTGGAAGGGAAAGAGGACTTTTAAAATAGAGTCCAAAAACTATATAGATGTGCCAATAATTTGCACGGACAAATAAATTAGAAAAGATAGCAAAACAGAGACAAATAAAAAGTAACAGGGACCTTAATCAACGTTTTAGCAAGAATTCCGGCTTGCACTTCATCTTCTGATAAATACTCCTTGAACAATGAAGGTGCTCTCATTATGAAAAGTTAATCTAAATTTAAAAATGCAGAAAAAAAGGAAGGCAAATGATCAATTTATGTTTTTCGCTTGAAAGGGAGAAAGCTGTTTTAGACAACAAAAAAAAAAGACTAACGAATTCGGATAGAATTGGATACTTATTTGCTAGTTTTTATCAAATGAAATAATATTTTAACCAAATAAATTAAAAATATCCTTATTACTTTTATCTCTGATGTCATAGCTTTTTAGTCGATCACTTTTAGAAATAGCTTATTCATAATTTCTAAACACTTAAAGCTTCGAATGATACCGAATTTGTGAAATTTGGTTGACAAGGAAAAAAGTTACAAAGCCCTAGAAAGTCTGGCGCTGAATTGACGGGGATGGGATGAAATCTCACTGCCGAAATCTCACCGCAAAAATTTGAAAAAATAAAAGTAGAAAAATTCCAATGTTTTGAGGAAATTTTTCGAAAACTTGAAAAATTCTTGAATTTTCAAAAAATAAATGTTAAGTTTTATCATTTCAAAAATTTTTTGGAATTTTTGGTAATTTCCTTCAAACACCTTAATTTTTTTCTAGTCTACAAAATTTTTTCAACCGTAACTCAAAATACCTTTCATTATAAAGATAAACCCATGCAAATCATCGCGCATAAGCGCCCAAATGCCACACGACACAGTGACATGGGCAATCTTGTCAACGACACAAGAGTATTCTTTGACTTACTTCGTTTTTGATACGGTTTATGGAAAAATGCCCATCTAAGATTTCCATCGAAAATGCTTACATAGCGGCAAGAAGCATTTACGACGATCGGAATAGAACATCGGCTTTTTTCGATCAAAACCATGTCACAATCGTTTCTTGAACCGACAACCAAAACAGTATGTCCCTTTTATCACTATTAGTGGCATTTGTCACAATTTTTAAAATTGCCTAATTTGTTGCGAATTCAAAATTCCGGTGTCTCCTCTGTTGTTGGCACTTGACATCCCCTTCCCTATTTACATTTTTAATATGCCAAATCAAACTTCAACAAATAAAAATGTTATAAATCCATCTCTCTCTCTTCCACATTATGTCTCTCTGATTTTCTGTCCCAAGAATTGGTTGAGCTCCAAAATTGTCTCACTGTGTGCGCCACTTCATCTCGCAATGCTTTCACTTCACTCTCTTAAAATAATGATTAATTAATTAATTTCCAACGTTTTCTCTGATTTTGTCCAATTCCCTTTGTATTTTGTCAATTTCAACTGATGTTTCATATGAATTCGACTCCTAAATTTATTATATATTTAATTTTTCAATTTATTTTTACTTTTTCTTCCATTTCATTATTAATTTTGTCGTTTTTGGCCAATTTTGGTTCTTTTTCTATAAATTTATTTGTTTATTTATTCTTACTTTATTATAATTGTTAGACCAATTGAAATTATATATAAAATAGTTGAAATACGTTGCTTTTTTTAATAAAATGATTATGAATGTAAAAAAATGAAGCGTTAATTTTGACTAATATTGCCAGAAATTTGATGATTTTTATTTTTTCACATATTTAAAAATGGAGTTTTAAAAATTTTTTGACGTGGAATAATTAAGCAAAGGCATTGAAAAAATTTTTTTCCAAATCAATCGATGGATTATCATTGGTAATTTATGACGAATGAGCAAATGGCATTTTTAAAAACGTCACACAATTTGTCAAAATTTTTGTTAACAACTTTTTTTTGTTTACATCACATACTCACAAAGTGCATTTTAACTTAAAATAAATGTTCAGCAGTATTTTTAAAGAAATTAAGGAGTGAATAAGTGCCGTATATTCCATACCATGTAGGGTTGAGAATAATCGGTTTAAAACTGGTCCCCCCGGTTTTCGGTTAGACCGGTTTTGCTACCCCCGGTTTTCGATTTTTGGCCGATACCCGGTTAACTGTTTACTCTCAACCCTAAACCATGGATTGTTTTCGTCAAAATGTGAGCTCAAGTTAAATGCCATAAAATGGAGGTTTATATCAACTTGAGAGCCGACAAAAAATTTACCAACATTGGTTCTCATTTTATTTTATGAGTCCACCGCATTTACAATGAGTCAATTTGATACGGTAGGTGGGCAAAATGAACAGAATTGGTTCCATGTTAATGCCGTAGTCCTTTGGATGGGTGAGGGAAAGAGTATGGGAAGGAGGGGCAAGTGAGAAATGGCAAAACATTGGGACGGAGGCACAGAAAAGATGGCATCATCAACCATTTGATAATGACAGAAGAGAATGATGCGGCATAAGCAAAGTTAAGCGGAGGATGCTTAACAAAAACACGAGGAACGATTTAGTCTGTCAGCATTTTACGGAAACAAAATCACTTTTTCGGCATTTTGCATTTTGGGAAGGCGGTTTTTTATTTTGGTTTTTTAACAAATAAATAAATCACTGATACTTTGCCAATTTGCTTCTCTCTCTCTCTCCCTCTTTTTTGTCTTTCTTTTCCGTTTTCCCTTTTTATATTTTCCCTATTAATATGCCATTTATTAATTACCATTACCTTATTATTAATTAATTAATTTCTTTTGCAATTCATTTGTAATTTGTCCAGCGGAATAATTCAGCAAAAGGCAAATGATAAGAATGAAAAATGAACGGAGGAGAGCAGCAGAAAAACAAATAAACAGTTTTTGAATGAACACAAACAATTTAAAGCACATCATATCACAATCATAGGCTTAAAATTTCTCAAAAATAAATTAAAGGACAAAATTTGAAATTTTCTGAGATTTTGCTGATTTTCGGAAGAAAAGGCATAATTTTCAGAGTCATTTTGGGAAGAATTAAAGAGACAAATATATTTATTGATAAAAACAATTTCTAATCATTTATTGCTAAACTATTTTCTTATTTTAATTATTTAATTGAATTTATTAAATTTAATTTCCCTTATTTCGTCTTCAAATGATTTTGGCATTTGCTGGGCTCCTTTTTCTATTCATTTCTCCTCTCACTTTTGCAAAAAATGAGCAGCAGCCGGTGCCCGTTGTTCTGTGGCATGGAATGGGTTTGTTTTATTGGCTTTGTCCACGGCACTTCGGGCATTAAAAATGCCGTTTTTGTAGTTCTTCAGTTTTCCAATAGGTTAATCGAGAATTTCAAGTCTATCAAATCAATGATCAAATGGGCCCACGGCGATTTTACTCAATAACTCCTGACACGGTTTTTTTTTTTGAAAAATTTTGCCCGGTTTTTTGGGCTTTGCTGTTCGCCCCTTGCTGGATGGACCTATATTTTTCCTTTTTTTCTTTTCCTATTGGCCTTTCCCCATTGTCTGTTCCCCTCCCCTCCCCTCTCTCTCTCTCAGGCGACTCGTGTTGCAACCCCTACAGCATGGGCTTCATTCGCAAATTGATCCTCACCAATTTGCCCCGTGCCTATGTGCTTCCCCTTCAGTTGGGCTCCTCAATTGCCGAGGACATTGGCCGTGGTTATTTTGCCAATATGAACGACGAGGTGGCCGCCGTGTGCAAACAGTTGGCTGGGGACGCGCGACTTGCGGACGGTTACAACGCCATCGGATTCTCACAGGGCGCACTTTTTGTGTGAGAAAATGGGCAAAAAAAAAAGAGGGGAGCGGAAGGGAAGAGAGAAGGATGATCAGATAAATATGGGGAAGGAAAGGAAGGAGAGTAGAGATGCTCGAGACCCAAAATTTCCCGAGACTCGAGAACCGAGACTTGACAGCGAGACTCGAGACCGAGACCGAGACCCCCAAAAACCCGAGAAATTTCTCGACTCGAGAACCGAGACCGAGAAATTCTTTAAAAAATAGGGTGAAATTTTTTTTTAACCAAAAAAAGCATTTTTTATATAAAAAATTACGCATTCATTTATCAAATTGGTAAATATGGTTCATAGGGCCCAGACTCAAAATCGAACAAATTATACATCAATCGTCTCCTTTCGGTCTGTAAAGTAAGAATCCGCAAAAAAAAATTGGCGGAAACCATTCCCTGAAGAGTTACAGACCCGGTACTGAAATGGCAAAATGGCTTGGGACTCAGTTGTCCACCGCCTAAAAACGCACCGATAAACGAATTAAACATTATAAATTCGATTTATTACATTCATTTTACCATTTTTTGTGAAAACTTTTCACCGACTTTCCATTAAAAAATTCAATTTAGTGTTGCAAAAATCTGGAGGCCGCGGAGCGGCCCGCCAATGGCGAGCATGCGGAGACGGAGGCATAGGGTGTCAAATTCGGTTACCCCAAAAATGACTGATTTCTACAGTATTTCAATGAAAAATGACCGAAAATGAATTATTTTTGGGGAACCGTTTGAAATAAATTGTTTGATCCAAAAAGTCAATCTTTAGGGGTGTAAAAAAAGTCTCGGAAACCGAGATCAAAAGACGAGACTCTCGAGCATCTCTAGAGGAGAGATAGTGAAATTGTAGGGGAGGGGCAGAAGATGGGAGACTGATCAGTGAAACATTGACGACTGATCAACAAGAATTCGTGATCAGTCCATTGATCACTAAAATAACGAAGGGCGAACCAGAAGATGGGGGGGGGGGGAGGGTGTGCTAATAAAAGTTAATTACCACTTGGGGCCGTAGTAAAAGAAGATGGTTATGGTTAACTAACCCCAACCATGATGGTAAACCCGTAGTAAATGAGCAACCACGGGTTCATGGTCATTTAACAAGTTTATTTGACCATAATGGTAGATGGTTCGTGAACACAGAGTAAAAGAAGAAGGTAGATGGTCACCTAACCATGTAACCATGGTAAAACGCCAACCCTGACCCGACCCATGGTTGCACGCTTAACCAGCGACTTTTAAAATTCTGCCAAAAATCATTAAAAATAGATAAAAATATAAAATAAATTTTATAAAATAAAGTAAAGTCAGCTCTTTCGAATGATATAAAAGATTTTCAAAATACTGATTCTAAATATTTTAAAAATGATGAAAAAAAAAATTACTCAAAATTAAGATAAATTACGGTTAAGAAACTAAAAGAAATAAAAACTAAATTTTTTAATTTGAAAAAAATTGAGAAATAAGACAGAAAAATATAAAAAATAAATAGTTGGTGGTTGAATTGCAGCTTGGTAGTAAAAGAAGGTAGTCTGTGGTTAAATGACGGTGGTTGCTGGTTGCTCCAGCAGAAAATTTACCATCTTCTTTTACTACCGTTTTTCTCATCGTTGGTGGTCATTTGACCAGGTCAAATAACCATGGTTAAATGACCTGGTCAAATAACCTTCTTCTTTTACTACGGCCCCTGAATTCGTACCTTTAAGCCTCACCAAAATAGGGAAGGAACTACTGTTGTTATATGTATGTGACTTTTTTCGTGCTTTCTTGCCGTTTAATGTTTGATTCAAGAAGGGCCGAAGAAAAATGTGTTGAAATGAGATTTTGTGGGTTTTAGGTCTTTTTTAAAAAAAATGCTCAATTAGTTTTTCTAAAAATATATACGCAATATAGAATGACTAATTACTCAGTTTTACCGGTTTATTTACTCTATATAAATTTTTAGGCATCTGAACTCCGATTCCTGAAACAAAATTTGGTACCCCTAATTATGAGGTTTCCGATTTTTTAATTTGATATCGATATCCCTGACACTTGATGTGGCACAATGCTTATTGAATGATATAAAAAGGGTGATTTTTGTCACAATTTTCAGTCGTGCACTCGCCCAGCGGTGTCCGAATCCGCCAATCCGAAATTTGGTCTTTAAAATTTTTAACAATTTGTTTTGCTTTTAATGCTTCTCTCTCTTCTTCACATTCTTTCAGATTTCCATCGGTGGACCTCAGCAGGGCATTTTTGGGTTTTCTTTTTAATTTTTCCATTATTTTCCCCCAATTTCCGCTGTTTCTTAATTAGGCTCCCCTTTTGCCCCGGGTCCGCTTACATTTGTTCACTTATCCGTCGTCTGCTTGACAATGGCGCGTACACCCAATTTGCACAGCATAACCTTGTGCAAGCGCAATATTGGCAGTGGGTTGAGAATGCCGAAAAAAATGAAACAAAACTTGGCATTGCCAATCAATGCTCGGAATTTAATTAGACAATTAATTTTACTTAATTAATCACCAAAGTGACCCAAATTTGGCCGAGGGCTATCGCCGCACAAACAATTTCCTGGCCGATTTAAACTGCGAACGGAACTGCAACAGCACATATCGCGGAAACATGGCCAAATTGCGCAATTTTGTGCTCGTCCAATTCAGCAATGACCACAAATTGGTGCCCAAGCAGACGGCGGTAAGTCAAATTGACAAAGCGAAGGAGAGAATGGCACCGAAATCCATTGTCCAGAGAGTGATCAGTGCCATTCAATTTGACAACAGTCCAAACTGATCGGAAATTAATTATCCGGTGATTGAACAGTTCGATTCTATTTGAAAACTCACCGGAATGGATTGTCCGGGGATTGATCAATATAGTCAGGTCCGAAATTCATTGTCCGGGAATTGCATTTTGATCGGAAATAATGTCCTGGGATTGAACAGTTAGATTATATTTGGAAAAAGTCAAAACTGATCGGAAATGAATTAATTGTCCAGGGATTGTTCAGTGCCATCCATTTTGACAAAGGTCAAAACTGATCAAAAATAAATTGTCAAGGGATTGATCAGTTAGATTTTATTTAACAAAACGGATCAGAATGGGTTGTTCGGGGATTGATCATCTTAATTTCCATTCTCGAAGGCTGCCTTTTTAGTTTTTGAGAAACGTTTCGTTCACTTTTTCCCATCATTAATTGGGAGATCAGAGTGATTAATGAAGCATTTGTTCACCATTCAGTGGTTCGGATTCTATGCAGACAACGACACACAAACAATTGTGCCAATGGAGCAGACAGACATTTACAAGCAGGTCATTGTGACTGATCAGAATCAGAATCACTAATGACTGACTGCAAATGGACCTCACTTTAAATGTCAATAGTGCGGTTGTCAACTTTTCTTATTATTATTAGGCAGGCAGACGGGGACAATCTTTTATTAGGACGGGGAATTAAAATCCTAAACAAAATGCCAAGAGAAATAATAAAATTTAAATAATATCGAATGGTCAAAGTCAAACATCACTACATGTCCCCGTTTGGTTTGGTCTAATTTGCGGGAATTTTTAGGATCGCATTGGGCTGAAAACACTGAACGAGTCGAACCGTCTCCATTTTGTGACTTTCAACGGCGAACACCTCCAAATTCCGATCGATGTATTTGGGGTGCATAATCAATTAGTTATTGATCGGGGAATGACCGGGATTAAGGGATCAGATTAAGACGAAGTCGTAAAAAGGTCGGACTTGTATTAGACGGTTTGAAATTTTTGAATTGCAGGTTATCCGAGCATATAAAGTAGTGTTCGGCACCGTGAATATTCACCGTGGTAAAAATGAGTAAACTTAGCGAATACACCGATTTCTTTGGGGTATAATCGGTAATTGCCGATAGCGTTACCGATTTGCCGAACACTAATACATTAAAAACACTTTCCAATGATACAAATTTTTGTTTAATTGGATTGACAAAGAAAAAGTTTTACCACCGACGACGAAAGGAACAGCAACGAATTGGCGCGGTTCCCTGTTTTTCGGTATTTCTCCGCGATTCCCCACTTTTGATCAGACGGATTGGGTGATCTGATCTCCGAACAAATGCCTTCAATCCCTAATTAGTCTCTCCCCCCGTCACTTTCTCTTTTTCTCTTCTCTTTCAGCTGTTCGTCTCCGAAATCATCGAAAAATATTTGAAAGAGGAGGAAAAGTGCGACGAAAGCTCCTCTTCATCGTCAGAATCAGCAGAGCCATGGGAATCGGAGGAGGAGGAAATTTAGAGGAGAGGAAAAGCATTTTAAAATTGTTTTTTATTTATTTATTATCCGACAATTCAATGAGTGATCATCTACCAATGATCAGTGATGAATTAATTAATGTAAAGTAAAAATTAATGAAATCAAAAATGACAATATTTTTAACATATTGCAAATCTAATTTATACTTTTGACATAAAAATGAAAAAAAAAACAGCGCATAATAAGTGATGAATGATTGGAATGAACGGACTTTGAAGTTGTGATAGGAATGATTATCCATCACTTGACAAACACAAATGCCAACTTAATTAGCATAGTTGATCATTATTTAGTTTCATTCATTCTTTTTTCTTCCCTTATTTCCGTCTGATCACATTCCTTTCGGTTTTTTGATCACTTCTTTCACTCAGCAGCTCTTGTTTAGGGGGAGGCGGAGGGAGGCGGAACATTTATCCTTGCTCCTTCCTTCTTGTTTCCCCTCCACTGATCACTTTTCTTGGCTATATTATTTTTCTTGGCTATATTTCCCTTCCAATAACTGATCACTTTTCTTCGTTTTTTCCATCCCATTTTCTTTTATCATTTTTTGGCTTTATTTTCCGGTCGCTTTCTTTCCGTTTTTTCTGATCGTTTTTCTGCTTTGGCTTTCCTTTTGGGCTGATTTTCCGTTCCACCCATCATCTTCTCTTTTTGGTTTTTGTTTCGCAGCATCGAAATGAATGCTCTTCCGTTCTCCCCCACCACATTTATCTTCGCCAATCATTAGCGAAAAAATTTGTCAATTTTAATTTTTTTTTTTTTAATTTGGTACAAAGGGACGGACGGACATTGGGGGAGGGGGGGGGGGGGTTAAGAGAATAATCCAACGCCATCAAATGGGTACAAAATCATTGACAAAATAATGGAAATGGATGACTGATGATCGAACAAGAGCATATTTGGTGAAATGTCTGATGATTGAACAGTGTTTATTTGTGTTATCAAAAATATTCACAGAAATTATAATTGGTTTTTGATCCAAAATCCCTTATTTTCGACACAAAAATTATAAAATTTGTGTGAATCCCCAAATATTTTCCATAAATCCAAGATGACATATTTCGAAGTTCCTAATTGCCCTAATGGCATTTATTAATGCATTAATATGTCTTTTTTATCCTTTTTTTTGGGGGGGGGGAGGGTAAAAACGGTCGGGACTGAATTGTCCGTTCAGTGACCGCTTCGCGCGTTGGGTGGGGGTTAAAGGAGCAGCACCAATCGACGGAGGAGGAAGAGGAGGAGGATGGGTATCACAAGACGGTGAATGTGATCAAACAGTCAGTCAGCCAATCGTCGATCAACACATCTTTTGCCCCTTTCCCCCCTCTGTTGTGATCGGCGCGGCGAATGACCCGAAAGTCCGCCGTGGAATTTGGCGCCGATGGCGGCGCCGGTCGGGAAAAGCGGCGTTGGGAACTGATCAGAAATTGGGTCACTCACTGCCCACCACAATCACTCATTCCGTCCATCGCATCGCGTCAAATTCTTTTTTCTCCCCCCTCCCTTCGCCCCGCCATATTTATTTGCGCGCCGAATGCGAATTAATTGAACAGTGCCGCCGCCAAAGCTACCACTGTCCTTATTTTGTGCAAGTGAAAAGGGAAGCAAAATTTCACCTGATCAGTTCATTCGAAGAAATTTTTGGAAAAAATTTTGACCAAATTCGAAAACCGATCAGTCAGAAGCGAAGGAGAAAAAAACCCCACAAAATTATGACATTCTTTCCCCTTTCCCATGCCTTAGCTAATCGGCTAAGAGATGACAGCATCACATTTTGATTAGAATTTTGCTTTCTTTTTTACCTTTGGCTTTTGCGTCCCAATTACCGAAATACAATTAGTGAAAGTCGCGCACTTTCCATCACTTTTTTTTTTTGCTTTTTTGTGTCATTTGCCACCCCATTAATTTATCAATTTGCATAGCAATGGCACCGCCAAATCCGTCGTTGCACCGCGTCCACCCGTTGAGCCCACCGGCGGTCCCTCCCCACAACGAGCGCCAACATTCGCTGCTAAACTCCCAAAAAGGACAAATGCCGACATTCAGTGCCGGCCCCGGCCAACAGCAAAAAAAGGCTGAACAGCAGCCGAAGTCAGTTCGGGTTAATTCGAAATGTCAATTTGGAGCACAGAATCCCGAAATGAACTAAAATTTGTCATGGAAATTCAATTAAATTTTGCATTTTTCTGCACCAAAAGGCGTCGTCGTTCGCTCCGTCTGATGGCATTTGCGTCGGTGGCATTTGCCACCGTATCCGTGCTGGCCAGTGCCATCACTCTGCCTATTGTGTACAGCCATGTGCAGAGCATTCAAGCATTCATGCAGAACGAAGTCGACTTTTGCAAAGTGAGTATCGATCATTCACAAAACAAATCTCTGCTTTTATTTGGTCAATTATCTTTTTTTTTTGGATTATTAATTATCCCAATTAGTGGAGCACCAAATTCACCAAATGGCACCCGATTCGTCACTAATTTTAAATGTGTTAAACAGTCAACATTTTACTCATTTTCAAAGACGCGTTCGCGCGACATGTGGCGCGAAATGCTGCACGTGCAGGCCATCACTGGCGGTTTGCCAACATCCTCTGACAATGGCACTGTCCCACTGATTGTCACTGCTGCGCGCGTGAAGCGCCAAAATGTTGGACCAACGGCATACGATGCGCAAATGTTGGCGGGTGCTGTTGCGGGCGGCGGATCGCCGCCGGGCAGCAGCGGAAACCCGCAGGGCGGCAGTTGCTGCAGTTGCCAAGTTGGCCCGCCGGGCCCTCCCGGGCCGCCGGGCAGAGACGGACGGCCCGGGTCAGTGAGCGGAAACAAAACTGGCACGGACGGATTCAAAAATTATTAGCCCTTTTCAGAGCTCCAGGACGCCCTGGAAATCCAGGTCCACCTGGCAGAGACGGCGTGCTGCTGCCTGGGCCCGTAAGACACAAAAATAAAATTCCAAAATAAATTTTTTTTTTCCAAAATTTAGCCTCCAAAACCCCCGTGCCAAAAATGTCCTCCGGGGCCACCCGGTAATTACAATTTGACGTTTGTGCAAATGTTCTGAATTTCCCTTCACAGGTCCGCCTGGTCCACCGGGGCCAAAGGGCTTGCCAGGCCCACAGGGAGATGGTGGGAAATTTTGTAAAATTTCAGAAAATAGTTCAACATTTTACAGCTGGTGCGCCAGGCCGAGACGGAGTGCCGGGACTGCCAGGACCGCCGGGCCCCCAGGGGCCACAGGGTCCTCCCGGTTTGCCCGGGGACAAAGGACCGCCTGGAGAGCCGGGAAAGGTATAAATGCTGCCGAGAAAAGAATAACAGTTTGGGATCGAATTTAAAAACTCCAAAAAATAATTAAGGTGATCAACGGGGCACCGCCAGGACCACCTGGTGAGTGAAAAAAGCAATTTGGAAAGAATGTTAAGTGTATATGGTATGAAAACATTTGGTACTGAAGTGACAATGCCGCTTTTTCGGCATGAAAATTATAAAAAAAAATAATTTTTAAAATTTTCCCCCATTTTCAGGTCCTCCGGGCGCACCTGGACCACAAGGTAGGATAAACGGAATGAAAAAAGTAATAAATCAGACTTTAGCAGGGTTCGAGATCGTAACCGGGCCTGAGAAGGCCGGGCTCAGGGCCCGCCGATCGCGGACCCGAACCCATAAGACAGACCTAAAAATCTTATTAATGGGAGGACTTTAATTACCGTTTCCATAATTACGTCCTTTGCTTTGTGTAAGGACCGCCCGGCCCGCCCGGACGTGACGGACAGCCGGGACGGCCTGGACCGCCCGGCCCACCAGGCGACTCGGGCGAGAAGGGCGCGGACGGACTGCCGGGCCCGCACGGGCCGCCGGGACCCCGTGGACCACCAGGACAGCCGGGATCATGCGTAAGTGTGCCATTTTGTGAGACGGACAAAGTGCCATGCCTACTTCCAACTTTTGCAGGATCATTGTCCACCGCCACGGATGGGGCCCGGGTACAACAACAGAAGGAGGAAGTGATCAGAAAGGAGTGATCAGCAAAAGAAGGAGGAGGAGAAGAGAGCTGATCAGTTGAAGAAGAAGAGAAATGATCAGTGGAAAAAGAAAAGAAGATGATATGGCAGAATTTTAATTAGAAAAAAAAGTGATCTGAAATTACTATAAAAATAAATAAATGATTGGGAATTGAGGCAACAGCAGCAGCAAATGAATGAGACCAATATGGTCAATTATCTTTGCTAATTATACATTAACAAATGGTGAAAGAAAGCAGTCGCATTGGCTGCACCGTTAAAAGGTGGGCTTTGAAAAACCCCACTGGAGAGATGCTAAATTTGGCCGTCAGCTCAGTCGGGAGTTGGTCGAGAGGCAATCACCGCAACAGAGAGCGTGGGACCGAGACCCACTCGGGATTAACATTTGGCCCTATCTCTTCCAATCATTTGTTATGAAAACATAAATTAGGCCCCGGGGTGGAGGAGATTTGTTGAACAGTGAAAGTGGTGAAAAAACATAATTTGGCCATAAAAGAGAGAGAGAGAAAGAGAGAAGCGATGAAAAAGCGTATCGGCAGAGAATTTGGGCAAAAGTGATGGAAACCAAAATAACCTTATACTTTAATACATTAGTATTTTATTTTTTAATTAAAAAAACTAATTAAATCATTAAATCCTTTTAAATTATATGAAAACTGTTTTTCCGTTTTAATTCCTTTTTTATTAAAAACTTTATAATTATTTTTCTGCCGACGTCAAAAGACAAAAACAAAAAGAAACAAATGAAAAAGCAAAGTGATAAAAAAACAATAATTTTTTATCGCTTCGCCTCTGCTGTTGTTTTCTTGTTTTTGTGCGACTTTTGCTCCGCTTTTTTTTTAATTTTTTTTCTCCTTTTTTTCTCTTTTCTCCCCTCCCCCCCCCCCATTCATTCGTTTCGGCGTTTATTTGCCTTTTTTCCTTCTGTTCCGCTTATTTTCTCCCATTTTATCCTCTTTTTGCCCCCCCCCCACCCCAAAACTCGCTTTTTATTCATTTCTTTTCTGATCACTTCAACTGATTGGATCACTTTTCCGGAGATAAAAGAGAGCATTAAACGGGGGAGGGGAAGGAATGGAATTGAGCATCAGCAGAAGGAAAAAAGCACAAAGGAATAATTATCAGCACAAATCATTTGCTGCAGCCGGCAGCTTCCCGTCATAATTTCGCTTTTTCTTAAATTTTGGAGGGATTTCGGTGATCGATTTCAAAATATGCGCAAAAGAACAAAGGAGGGACAGATCCGAATAATCCGACAAACCCCGGGCACTAAGTCGGTGAATACATGGACAGGAAGTGTTCTCGTGCATCTCTTAAATCCGCCATTTAACAAGAATTCTGACAAAAATCTGTCAAATTATTCTAAAAGTCCAACAAAAAAATACCTTGGTTTTGTTTGATTTTGAGAAAATTTGAGAGACGAATTTTTGTCGGACAAAATCTGTGAAAATGGCGGATTTGCGAAACACCAAAACGCACCAGCACTGACACTTTGGATTTAACAATTCGTATTGAGTAACTGATGATAAATGCATCACCTCCTCCCCCCAACCTCTTAAGCACTTATTACATAATTAGCCAACTAATTAACTACACCAATTAGTGCTTTTGGTCATGAAAGTTCACGTGGTGCCATTGATTGCCTCCGTTTTGTCCGGCATTTCGCTACTCGTCGCTTTGGCACTGATTGCCTCGATTCACACAGATGTGCAACAAATTTGGCAACAATTCGACGATGAAATTGACACTTTCCGAGCCCAAACTGACCAATTGTGGGCCCATATTATCGCGTTAAGTTACCCAAAGCGGCGCATGAGTCGCGCGGCGAATGCCGCACGGAGACGAAGCGGAGGCCATCGGCAGCAAACAGATTATGACGAAGGCGGAAACGGAAGGCACGGCACAGCCGCAGGTGGGAACATTTAGGGTTAGCTAAATATGCTCGAGATTGGGTATTAATAGCCCAACGCTTAAATTCGATGGGACCTAAGGCTGTTTTGACTAGTGAAGGCTGAGCTAACTAATTATCTGATTAATTGCAAGAAAAGCTTATACTGAGAGTAATTCCGAGAAATTCGAGACTTAGTCGACTCGATTAGGCATCGCTCCCCGAAGTACCACTCGATAAGGGCGTTATTTTCACCTATATTCCCTTAGGCCAAGCCCCTGGCACTCCCTTTGACTTCAAATCGCCCGGCGTTTCGCCGAATTTACAGTCAAATGCCGTGCAAAATAGCGAAGGATGCAGTGAGTATGGATTGGCACAAAATAGAGACTGTTTCCTTGGCCTTTTGTAGATTGTGTGACTGGTGCGGCAAATGCGTGTCCAACAGGCCTTCCCGGGCCGCCGGGGGTGCCAGGAAAGCCGGGCCCTGAAGGGATTCCGGGAATAGACGGCCTTAGCGGTCGCGAGGCGGAGGATGTGACGCCAGTCAGCCAAGATATGGGCATGTGGTAAAGAAAAACGGGGCAGGATCTGGGGCGGTATTTTATCAGTGATTTCAGCTTTTTCTGTCCAGCCGGTGCGCAGGGAAATCCCGGCCCCGCCGGACGTCCTGGGCCCAAAGGGCACCCCGGCGCCAAGGGACAGCCGGGACGTATCGGACGTGATGGAAACCCGGGAATGCCCGGTGAACCGGGCCCACCCGGTCCACTCGGCAATGTGGGGCCGTCAGGCCCACAGGGCGAGAAGGGACGCGACGTGGAAAAGCCGATTGGACGGGTTTGGAATATTTCGGGTTACCTAAAACAAATATCTTTAGCCTGGCCCACGCGGTGCCCGAGGCCCAACGGGGCCAGAAGGACCCGAGGGGGACAAAGGCGAGGAAGCGCCGCAGGGCAAAGAGGGACCGGCAGGCGAACGAGGCCCAATCGGAGCCCAAGGAATGGTGGGAGCACGAGGAGTGCCCGGGGACGAAGGGCCGACAGGACGGTAAATCTTTTTTGAAAAAAAGATCTACCGTAATACTAAATCCTAAAAGTACGGTAGTAATTCCTTTAAAAATACATTTAATTTTATAAAGAGAAATAAATAGTGTAACGCATTTTAAATAATTAGTAGATCTTTAGTCTTGTCAAATAAATATGTGACTCATTCATACTTTTCCAGTAATGTAAAACGTAACAAATTTCTTGTTAATATTTCATCTCATTAATTAATTAAAAAAAAAAATCAGACAGATACATTTGAATATGTTCGAATTGCGCGTTCGGGACATTAAATTAGTCGAAATTAGCATGATAAGAAATTCATGTTCAGCATTCTTCATATGCCATAAAAAAGGATTAAAAAAGCGTATATGCGTTTACTTATAATAAAATAAACATTTTATTTCTCTTTTTTGAGGGTGCCTTTGTCTTACCGTAACCCGTTGATTTAGGCCCGGACCGGACGCCGAGTACTGTCCTTGCCCGCAGCATATGGCAGAGATTGGGCAAGGTGGACAAAAACAGCAACTACAAAGACATTATCTTCACTACAATGCAGGAGGACGACGGAGAATTTATGAATGATACAATGGACACAAAAAAAACTGTCGGGGGAGGGGGAAATTAGAAAGAATTCTCAATCAAATAAAAATTCCAAATGATGAGGTTACAAAAGACTTTTTTTCTCAATATTGTGAAATTTTTGGTCCCCGTTTCCACGTACGGAGATCCCCGCTTTATGTATCCCCGATTCTGGGGGTGCCCGGGTGGTCATTAGGGATGTGCGGGAAATGATTTTTACCGGGAATCGGGAACCGGGACGGGAAATGCACCCGAGAACCGGGACTAGGGGACCGGGATACGAACAGGGACGTATCCAGGGGGGGGGTACACGGGGTACGTACCCCCCCCCTCCCCCCAAGACCCTCCCTCGGTAAGGGAAAAAAATCAGAAAACCCCTAAAAAAAATCTTTTCCCCCCCAGTACCCCCCCAACCCCCGGTACCCCCCCCCCCCCCCAGACCCAAATCCTGGATACGTCCCTGGATACGAAAAACCTGGGACCAGGACGGGAATTCCCGAGTCGCGACCGGGAATCGGGAAATTTTTTCAATTCGGGAACTGGTACGGGAATACGAAAAACCCGGGAAATTTCCCGAGTCGGGAACCGGGAATCCCGCACATCACAGTGGTCATCCCCGCTTTACTCATTCATTGTGTTAGGCAAATGCGATTTTTGGTACCGAAGTTTCGGTTAATACCGATACCGAAAAAATACCGAAATCTACGGTACGGTATACCGGTCGGTATATACCGGAAAAATACCGGACGGTATACCGAAAATACCGCGGTATACTGATACCGTGCCTAACACTACTCATTCACCACTTTGTGAATTCCGGGGATTCCCGGGATGGTCATTCCCGCTTTACTCCTTTCTAACACTCATTATAAGTGCTGTAAATGGCAAAATGATACGACAGATGCTATGAAAAACAAACAACAGTTCAATAGAACAGCCAAAATTTTTTTGTTTCCTTTTTATTCCCCTTTCCCTCTACAACGATCAAACAGCAATAATACACATTCAATACAGTAATACACATTCAATACAATAATACACATTCAATACAGTAATACACATTCAATACAGTAATACACATCCAATACAATAATACACATTCAATACAGTAATACACATTCAATACAATAATACACATTCAATACAGTAATACACATTCAATACAGTAATAACACATTCAATACAGTAATACACATTCAATACAGTAATACACATTCAATACATATACACATTCATACAGTAATACACATTCATACAGTAATACACATTCAATACAGTAATACACATTCAATACAGTAATACACATTCAATACAATAATACACATTCAATACAGTACACATTCAATCCATAATACACATTCAATACAGTAATACACATTCAATACAAGTATACACATTCAATACATAATACACATTCAATACAGTAATACACATTCAATCCGTAATACACATTCAATACAGTAATACACATCAATACAGTATACACATTCAATACAGTAATACACATTCAATACAGTAATACACATTCATACAGTAATACACATTCAATACAGTAATACACATTCAATACAGTAATACAATTCAATACAGTATACACATTCAATACAGTAATAACCATTCATACAGTAATACACATTCAATACAGTAATATCACATCAATACAGTAATACACATTCAATACGTATACAACATTCAATACAGTAATACACATTCAATACAGTAATACACATTCAATACAGTAATACACATTCATACAGTAATACACATTCATACAATAATACACATTCAATACGTAACACACATTCAATACAGTAATACACATTCAATACAGTAATACACATTCAATACAGTAATACACATTCAATACAGTAATACACATTCAATACAGTAATACACATCAATACAATAATACCCATTCAATACCAGTAATACACATTCAATACAGTAATACACATTCAATACAGTAATACACATTCAATACAGTAATACACATTCAATACAGTATACACATTCAATACAGTAATATACATTCAATACAGTAATACACATTCAATACAGTAATATACATTCAATACAGTAATACACATTCAATACAGTAATACACATTCAATACAGTAATACACATTCAATACAGTAATACACATTCAATACAGTAATACACATTCAATACAGTAATACACATTCAATACAGTAATACACATTCAATACAGTAATACACATTCAATACAGTAATACACATTCAATACAGTAATACACATTCAATACAGTAATACACATTCAATACAGTAATACACATTCAATACAGTAATACACATTCAATACAGTAATACACATTCAATACAGTAATACACATTCAATACAGTAATACACATTCAATACAATAATACACATTCAATACAGTAATACACATTCAATACAGTAATACACATTCAATACAGTAATACACATTCAATACAGTAATACACATTCAATACAGTAATACACATTCAATACAGTAATACACATTCAATACAGTAATACACATTCAATACACATTCAATACAGTAATACACATTCAATACAGTAATACACATTCAATACAGTAATACACATTCAATACAGTAATACACATTCAATACAGTAATACACATTCAATACAGTAATACACATTCAATACAGTAATACACATTCAATACAGTAATACACATTCAATACAGTAATACACATTCAATACAAGTAATACACATTCAATACAGTAATACACATTCAATACAGTAATACACATTCAATACAGTAATACACATTCAATACAGTAATACACATTCAATACAGTAATACACATTCAATACAGTAATACACATTCAATACAGTAATACACATTCAATACAGTAATACACATTCAATACAGTAATACACATTCAATACAGTAATACACATTCAATACAATAATACACATTCAATACAGTAATACACATTCAATACAAGTAATACACATTCAATACAGTAATACACATTCAATACAGTAATACACATTCAATACAGTAATACACATTCAATACAGTAATACACATTCAATACAGTAATACACATTCAATACAGTAATACACATTCAATACAGTAATACACATTCAATACAGTAATACACATTCAATACAGTAATACACATTCAATACAGTAATACACATTCAATACAGTAATACACATTCAATACAGTAATACACATTCAATACAGTAATACACATTCAATACAGTAATACACATTCAATACAGTAATACACATTCAATACAGTAATACACATTCAATACAGTAATACACATTCAATACAGTAATACACATTCAATACAGTAATACACATTCAATACAGTAATACACATTCAATACAATAATACACATTCAATACAGTAATACACATTCAATACAATAATACACATTCAATACAGTAATACACATTCAATCCAGTAATAAACATTCAATACAGTAATACACATTCAATACAGTAATACACATTCAATACAGTATACACATTCAATACAGTAATATACATTCAATACAGTAATACACATTCAATACAGTAATACACATTCAATACAGTAATACACATTCAATACAATAATACACATTCAATACAGTAATACACATTCAATACAGTAATACACATTCAATCCAGTAATAAACATTCAATACAGTAATACACATTCAATACAGTAATAAACATTCAATACAGTAATACACTTCAATACAGTAATACACATTCAATACAGTATACACATTCAATACAGTAATATACATTCAATACAGTAATACACATTCAATACAGTAATACACATTCAATACAGTAATACACATCAATACAGTAATACACATTCAATACAGTAATACACATTCAATACAGTAATACACATTCAATACAGTAATACACATTCAATACAGTAATACACATTCAATACAGTAATACACATTCAATACATAATATACATGATTAATAACATGTTAATTGTCTCATTGCCGTAGGTGGGAGACTGAATATGCCACCAAAAATTAAAAGCCATCTAATAAAAGTGTAACATTTACACTAAATTCGAGAACATTTCCACGCAATGCTTCTCACCCATTCGGCCCAGGGTACAGGGCGCTTCGGTCCCCACGTTTCGGCCCCCACGATTCGGCCCGGGGACGTTTCGGCCCCACGCTCAGCCCCGGGATCATTTCGGCCCAGGGGTGTCCTTTTGCCTTGGAAACCGGGCATTTGCCCGATTTTGGGGGTCCGTGCCCGGTTTTTGCCCTGTTTTTGGTTTTAACCCGATTTCCTTTTTCCACTCATTTATTTGAATTTAATTAGACATTTCGCCAAAGTTTATGCGTTTTGTGAATAATTCTTTGCTGTTCTGAAGAACAGCAAAACGGATGTTAAACTCATTCATCTCTATCAAATTTAATTCAATTTTTCGTGCCCCAATGCTCACAATTACTTTATTTCAGGGCTCCCATCTCCTAAGCTCTAATTCAAAGTACATAAGGCGAAAAATTTGTGAATTCAAAGTACACTTCAAAAATTTATCATTTGCACTAAAAACTCGTTAATTTTATAGAATGGGGGGGGGGGGGGTGCGGAGGCGGTGCCGATAGGAACCGCCGGGGAAATTTTTGAAAATGTAGGTAGAAACCACTGCTTTATTTCATTCCCAAATTTGCTCAAACAGGTGAAAATAATGATAAATATACTGTTTAAATGTTTACTACGATTTAAACACTGAAAAATCGGGTTAAAAAATTGCCCGGTTTTTTAACCCCTTCGCCCGGTTTTTGAGTTTTGCCAAGGACACCCCTGTTTCGGCCCAAGCCAAAAATAGTAAAAATCGTACCGTTAATTTTTTTGAAAATTATTTCCTAATTTTTCTAAAACCCTAACCCCCCTAGTTTTTTAAAACCCAACCCTACATTTTTTGAAAACTTCACACCCTAATTTTTCGGAAACTAAGTCCCCTGTTTTTGAAAACCGGACCCCCTACTTTTGGAAAACTAAACACCCTAACTTCAAAACCGGATCCTAATTTTTTTTTTTGAAACGAACCCCTAATTTTTTTGAAAACTAGACACAGTTTTTTGAAGAATAAATTTTAAAAACTAGGCTTAGGTTTTCAAAAATTAGGGTAGATTTCCAGAAAACTAGGGGTCGCGAAAAAATTTAGGGTTCGGTTTTCAGAAACCAGGGGGTTCGGTTTTACTATTTTGGTTTGGGGCCGAAACGCCGGTGGCCCTCGGCCCATCCCTTAGCATTTCTCGGACGGACCCCCATTCGTTTCGGGCGGATTCGTTTTTGCCCCCATTCGTTTTTTATGTGTTATAAGTATAGGACTGTCTAACTTGTCACTGTCTGGACTCACACGTAATTATATAGACAAAAAACGAATGGGGACAAAAACGAATCCGCCCGAAACGAATGGGGTATTTACCGCATTTCTCCCAATTGGTACAGCACTCAATCAGCCACTCATTAAACCCTTTTTGTTGGCTGTCAATTTTCCCAAGTTTTAACCGTTCACAAATTCGTCAATTATCCACTTGAAATGGGATCATTCGGCACTGACACTAATAAATTGGACAACGATTAAATTGGTCAGAACAAATGTTAATAATCGAAAATATGAAAAAGAGATAGATTAAATGTTTTAGTAATATTTAGAGACCGACTAAAAAGGCACCAAAAATCCCGAAAAAGGCACAATAATAGGCACCAATTGAAAAAAGGCATTAAAAGGCACGAAAATCCCGAAAAAGGCATGAAAAAAGGCATTTAAAAATTTTAAACGCACATTTTTTCCAAGGTGTTTTAAAGCCAAAAAAATTTTAAAGCAAATTTCTTCATATAGAAAACTCTTTTTTTCCTATCACAGAATAAAAGCGAAATAAATATAGATTTTTGAAAATTCAAAAAATGAGAAGACATTTGTTTTGAGAATAAAATTATGGACAAAAAAATTAAATTTTATGTGGCAAATTTTCTTGAAACTTTTCCATTCTCAGGGGTGTACTTTTTCAAAATTTGAAATGTCAATTTTTAGGGGTCTATTTTTCATTTTTATGGCGTTTTTCTTAGGGAATTTCTCAAAATTCTGAAAAACAGCACCCAAAAATGCCAAAAAGGCACCAAAATGGCAAAATGCCAAAAAAGGCATTTAAGGCACGAAACTCCCGAAAAAGGCAAAAAAAAGCATTATAAAAATCATCGCAGAAGCCTCAAACCAAGTGGAAAATGCATTATTTATGCTTAATATAACGAAACTAGTGTGCAGAAAAAAAAGGCAAATGCCTCAAATTCCGAGCCCTAGCGATAAGCACCTCGCAAAAAAGTTATTTAAATTTGCAAAAAAGTCAGAATTCTTGTGAGTTTTGGTTTATAACTTTTCTATAGATCAGTAATTTTTTTTTTGATTTTTGAAGAACTAATAGAGCTCTTGAAGAGCTTTCGAATGATACCAAAGTTGAAAAAATTGATCAAATAGAAAAAAAGTTATGGGACGGAACTGACCCCTCCCGTTAAATATAGAAAAGCGAAGGCGGAAATGCCAAAAAGCGGTATATCATTATTTAAATTTTTGGGCAATCGTGCAGAATGGGGGTCCCTAATTTAACTTTGTTATTTTGAGCTAAAAACATATATATCAGGGTTTTCCATGGCGCTGATCACGAATCTGACCTTGGGTTTGTCATATGACAACATCCAATCTAATATTTGGTCAATTTTTGTGCACCGGTCAGCGCCATTTTTATTGAAAACGAGTATGTACTTGATAAAAAAAATCGTATTTTGACCAAATCTTAGACTAGACGGTGTCATACAACAAATTTAAGGGCAAATTTTTGCTCAGCACCCTTGAAAACCCCTAAATACCTATTTTCAGCCAAAAATAACAAAATTAAATTTTACAAAGCTAAATTAGGGACCCCCATTCTGCACGATTGCCAACTTTTGGTTTATTTATTTGTAATGTGAAAATGAAAAGATAAATGTTTCATTTCTTTTTTCATTTTAATAGATTCCTTATTTTTCTGTTTGAAATAATTACCAACTGTTTTGGCAAATGAATGCGACAACAAAACTCGTCGACTATTCGCTGAGTGCGTCTGATTTTGAGGAGGACCGACAGACCGCGGAAGAACTGACGCCCATTCCGTTCAAGGGCAAACCCGTCCACCGGCGCATCATCCGTTCACCGTCTCCGGTGCGGGTGTCAACGAAATTTTTTCTTAATGTTATCCGTGCCTTCCTGGGCCGACAAATTCTTTTTGCCACTCCCTCATTTTTCCTTTTTTTTTTACAAAAAAAAAGCGAAAGATTGTGGCAAAATTCAGTGAGAAAATATTAGAAGAACGAAAGAAAACAGAAATTTTGGGATGGGAGGCAAAACAAAAATGGGGAAATGTTATTTTCCTCCCCTCCCCCCCCCCCCTTCACCCATTTTTTTGTTTTCTAAAGTCGTTTAAATAATATTAAAAAAACTTTTTTATGTCATTCATTAGGTATAATTAGCGTTGTAAATATTGTCTGTTTATTGGGTCAATTGATGGTCAAACAAATAACAAAACATCAGTTGTCTCTGTCGGTCACCGCCCGCGCAAAGGAACGCCACCGAGGACAATTGGCGACGAAGGGCAGTCGCGGACTGTCATCGCCGTCGCCGCACAAATTTGCCCAAAATTGTGACGAGGAAGCAAAACGAGTCGGGACGGCCAAAAAGCGATGGACAGTCAACGAGTGCAGAAAGTTGAAGGTTTGTCCCTCAGATACAATTACAATTAGTCGAGGATTTTTGGTTTATTTTCCAAAAAAGGGAATAATGGTCTATGCTGGTCAGGTCTACTCACTGAGGCCGACCCTTTGAAACTGAAACGATAATTCGCTTCAGTTAACGGAAGCGGTCGCTTTTGGTTTCATACAATTTCTAAAATTTCCTTCCTAATTCCGGCGCTGCCCGAGAATGGTGAAATTCGTAAAAAAAGAGGCAGCGGTGGGACAGCCTGCCTTTGCAAGCGTATCCCACATTTGCGCCTTGGAGGTTTGCGTCCCTGACAATTGTGCCTTATTTCTAAATCCATTTTTGTTAAAATTTATTTACCCAAAAAAACCCCATCTAATTTTTTTATAAATGGATGATCCGAAAGTGATTATGGCTAAAATTTCTTTTTCCTAAACATTACAAATGCTGTGTTCATAATTAATCAACATTTTTATAGTATTTGGGGGCATAGATGATTTTATCAAGTTTGAATTATATTTTGCAAATAGGCGAAATGTCTATGAAAGGATGAAATGCTTTCTTTTCAGCTTGCTCTGAAGATCATCGACCCAACGACGGACGCGGACTGGGACTCAATCAGCAGGTCATAACCGACCAACTAAACAAATGCTAACCAAATTTTAAACATTTTACAATGCAAAATTGTATAAGTGCCAACCTGAGAGTGTTGTATTTTATTTAAGTGAACTTTTAAAGGACGGGGAGGAGTCCAAAATTGTTGACATTATTTTAGAAAGCATTGTTAGCTTAACAAACATCAGATTGGGTTTCCTTAATGTACAGTGAAATGTTGTACGGAAGGAAAAAATAAAAAAAAACAGGAGCAAAAAATAAATAAATTATCTTTAGGGTTTTAGTTTAAAAAACAAATCAAAAAGTTTCAAATGAAAGAGATTTGTTCGTTACAGCCGCTATAATTAAAAAGGGTTCTAGTCGGTTTTACGCGTCCCATGACATTTTACGCGTCCCAACAACATTTTACGCGTCCCGTCACATTTTCCATCCAAATTGGTTTATTTACAAATTAACATTAAAAAATAGAAAAAGATATTTTCAAACTGGATAGTTGTGACGCATTTCCTCTAATTTGAAATATTTTGGTGTTTGAGTGGTAACGACGAAATGCGTACTGGTACAAATATGTTTGCAACAATTCAGGGTTAGTCCCATGAAGGTGTTTTAAGCTTTGCTTTAGAGCCCTCCAGGTCGCTTCAATTCCCTGGGTGTGTATTTGAGGGTTGGCTGGGTCCACAAAATACAAAAATAAAAAGTGATGGGACGCGAAAAAAGTGATGGGACGCGTAAAATGTCATGGGACGCGTAAAGTGTCATGGGACGCGTAAAACCGACTAGAACCTTAAAAAAAGCGATTGCTTAATTGTGCCAACATTTCGCATTTATTTTTTCAGTTCCATCGGTGGGCAGCGCACCGCGGGCGAATGCCGTGCCAAAGCGACGCGACAGTTCAATTGGAGACAGTCGCCGTTGTCCTCGTCAAGTTCAAGCAGTACAACGAAGACAACAACTGCAATATCGGCGACAGCTGCTGCAGCAACAAATGCAGAAGCACACCAAAGACCAACTTCATCAAACAATCGCACGTCGGACCCGTACAGCAAATTCTTCCGGGAGAATATCGATGTAATGGGAAAGAGCAAAGACAAAAATAACAACCAATGGAAGAGAAAAATCGAAGGATTTGTCTGTCCCTTTTTTGAGAAGCAACGAAAAATTGAAATTGCCACTAATTTTATATCATTTTTTTAGCTTCTGAAAAGTCCTCGTTTCAAGTTTCTAGATGCACTTCATTCCCTCATCCCCTCCCCCCTCTCTCCTCTGGTTTTTAAATTTTTATTTTGCAATAACTTAAAATTTGTAAGAAAAAGAATAATTAAAGACAGATTTTGTTTCCAGAAAAAATAAATTTTCAACAAATCAGTAATTTGATTCAGTTATTATTTCTTTTGGAGAAAGTCTTGGGATTTATTGAAAATTAAAAATTATCTAAGCCATCATTTTTTCAGTTTTCGTTGGGCGAACTTGACCTGGACGATACGCTGTTGAACGCGGCGTATGGCTCGCCGCCGGAGCCCGTCAAATGCATGCGGCGTCCCTTTATGTTGCGGCCGATTGATCCTTTGGAGGACGAAAGGGCGGCAAGGGACAGTGACGACGAAGAGAACAATGGATGGAGAAAAGGGAGATGATGTGATTCAGATGAACAAAGAAACAATGGAATATTCGATATAAAATGGACAAAAACAAAAATTGGTATTTGTAAATATATTTTTGAAGGAAAAAAAATATGCATTCAAATATATGTATGTATCAATAATGGTCAATGAATCTTGAAAAAAGTTTAAAAGCAAACAAAAATTAATAAAAATGAACAATTATTCTGTTTTTCAATCTCCACCATATTAAAACAAAAAATGAACATTTTTGCGGGGCATGTTTCTCAAAACTACCCAAATTATCGAATCATCGTTACAAAAAATAAATAAATCTGCTCTAGTCCAGTTTATGCATCCAATGAACTTTTATGCGTCCAATCGCTACCGGAAATGGCCGGCTTAGCCCTGGTAAAAAATTATACCACTTTCAATTCCCGCCTTTCTACCGGGCTTTCTCGTTTTCCCCGTCAAAAAAAACTTGGTTCGGTTCACGGCTTTTCGAAAGCTTTTCCTTTGCCCCTTCGCCCAGCCAAGGCTCGTCTCTTTGGCAATCGTAACTTTTGCTCTCACTCACCAAGAAAAATCGGTAATCATTTAAAGAACCATCCGACTTTGATTTCTGCGATAGGTAAGGGGTCGAATGGTCGGAGGGTATCCCCTCCCCGATGATCAAAGCATAGAATCGTGCCTAAATTGAGCCTCACATTACATTCAACTTCTTTCAAAGTCGTTTTCCCCTCCTCCTTCCCTTCCGCACCTCTTAATTTTTTTGTTGGTTCTTCCGGACGAATCGTAGTGCCGGTGAAAGCGCCCATTTTCCGATTCCCTAAATTTATGTCATTTTTTGTTGACATTCCTATTTAATTTGACTGAAATTGATTTAATTTAAAATTGATTTAGACTATCCTATTTGATGCTGCCATGAATCGTCTGCTACAAACTTTTGCCCATTTCAATGTTTCGGGCGAGCGGCTTTACAACGTGTTCACCCGTAAGTTTAAATTGACAAAATTGATTTGGCCAACGTAAGAATGGGGATGGCTGGGGGCATTTGCTTCTTTTTTTTGGCATTTTGTACTATTTTAATTTCTTTAACTAAATGCCCAATAATTATTTTTTTTTGTTTCATTAAAAGTTATAAAATTTCCGGCAGTGCTTGTTAGCGCCTCCGAACCTTCACAAAACTTTTTTAATTTAAAATATAACCTTTAAAAACAAATTGTTTTTGAATCGGAGCCTCAATTTTGGCTTTGGGAATGGCATCACCGAAAAAGAGATAAAACTAATAAATGGAATATTTTTTGAATTCATTCTAATAAACACGTCCATTTTCTTATTTTCTCTGGAAATCGGGCGTTTGAACCCCTATCCAGAAAAAAAATTGGAAATGGCACGATCCATGAAAGACCTTTTGGCTCTTTACCACTTTTTGCAAAATTAAAAGAAAATAAGGCTCGGTGACCTGCCTTTATAAATTTATGAACTGCCAGCGAGACGAATTTTTTTAAATTAAAAAAAAATCTTTAATTCCCGCTGTGCCCTAACCTGTTTTTGGGCCCCGGGATCGTTGGACGTAAGCTAATAATAAAAACCTAAACTCGCATAGGCCTGGCTTCCACGTTTATGATTTTAAGTATTTAGTTTTTTAACAGAAAAAGGTCCATTTCGCATTGAATCCGGCTTTTCTGGACCTGACAATGTTCGGACTTGATTTTTTGCCAAATAAGGGGACCCAACTAAATTACTATTAATTTAAAAAAAAAATTATGAAAATTTATTTGCTTATAGGATTGTTGGATCGGTTTCAATTGGCGGTCCCTCCTCGGACCAATGGTTTCCACCCGATGTTCTTTACGCTTCCTATTTTTACGGCAGAACTACGAAATTTTCGCGATTCTTTTGTTGTGATTGAAGAGAACCTGCAGGACATCATTCAGTACGCTACGCAAATTGTGAGTTAATTAAATTTGCTATATTCTTGACTTTTATAGAATTTTAATTTTCATCAACTTTTTTACTTTCAAATTTTTGAATTAAATAAAATAATATTTGTAGGCATGAAAATCTCTCTTAAAATAAAGTTTAAAATTTTTAGTTCTTAAACTTATGAAAGGAGGGGGTAAATTTATATTAAATTATTTATTCAGGCTTTTTTTTGCCTTTTTTTCATTTTTCGCCACTAATGACACCAATTTCATTTATTTTGCAATTTTGTCACCGAAAACAAAATACGGCACCCAAATGCACAAAATGAGATTAATCCAATATTTTGTCATATATTAAATCATTTTAGACATGGACGGCGTGTGCGACGATTATTATGCGCAACAGAATTGAGTGAGTGTTGAACTGAAAAATGACAAAATATTGCCAATATTTCACTTTTCTATTTTCAAAAGGTTTAAAAATATATATTCATTTTTTATAATTATGCCCAATAAATTCCATAAACTCTATTGCGTTTGAATGCTACTTTAACTCAAATACGAATTCGGTGAGGGATGGGCCCGTGCAAAACCCTACTTTTGTCTTGGTTTTTCAAAATTAAGTCAGTCTTAGCCATATTTTCGCTTTTATGAAGCACTATTTTCGATTCGAAATCCTACCCGGTTTTCATGCCTTCCTTTTTATCAATTGAATTTGGTGACCAAAAAGCCTCCGGAGCCTCTAAATTCATGGTCTCAAATTAATCAGCGAAGAATGCATATTTCGTCATTATTGCGTTTTTTTTGTGCCAAGGTCTTAATAAGCTCGATAGTTTGTTTAGACCTGGACACCATTTTAGACCCTTGAAAATTTCGACCCTGAACTTTAAGAACTTTTAAAATTTTTAATTTTTATCTTTGATAAATAATTTTCAAAAATTCAAATGTTGACTCTTTTTATATTTGCGATTTGATAAAATTCCATCAAAAAAGGCGACAAAGACTCTTTACCATTTTGTGTCCGCAATTGATAAAAAGAGCGATAGAGAAAAATATGCCAAAATGATAAAAAAAAGAGAGAATAATTTGGATAAAAGGAGAAATGCCACCATTTTTTTGTACATTTTGTAAACAATTTACTGAAATGAAACCAATTTTAAAAAGGAAATTTCTTCCGACGGAATTAATTTTCGAATTAATTGATTTTTTGCCATTCCAAATGCGTTGGACAACCGCTAGGGTTTCGACCAAATTCGACCCATTTGTCTTACAAAAGCAGGCCAATTGGCACATAATGTGTTTATTCCTCGTATGGGATTAATTTATTAAATACTTTCTTTAAAATTCAATTAGTCAGTTGTTTATGATGCCGCGGCAGTACGGTTGCTGAAAAGTGTGGAGAAGGACAAAGTTACCGGGCGCAGTCTTTTTCATGCGATGAAACGTACACTTTTACTGTAAAAACCAAAATTACTACGGTAAAGACAGTAGATTTAAGGGATTCTGGAACGATTCTGCCCCGTTTCGGTCTCAAAGTTTCTAAAATAATAAAAATTAATTAAATTTAATTCTCGCGTTCCTCCAGTTTGAGAGTGGTGCTTGGTTTACCCGATACACACCCATTCTCTTTTTTAATGTTTAAAAAAATTGTAATACTTTTTTGTTACAGTAATTTTGATCTACACCAAAAATTATCAGTCGAACACTGCTGTGATCGCAAATCAAATCAGCGACACTTCCTACACCATAAAATTTTTCCGCACTGATTTGGCCATTGTTCGCGACTTACTTTTGTCTTCTGATGATATCGAATTTTTACAGCGCCTTCCTAACCGTAAGCATTCATTGTGCCATTTTAAAGATTTTAAAGGGGAAAAAAGCGGACCCAAACTCCACTAGTACCCCGATTCGTACAAACTCTATTCGTGCTGGTACCCCGATTCCGTGCTGAGACGAAAAAAGAAAAGTGCAAGTGTGGGCGAAAAAAGAAAAGTGCAAAATGGGCGAAAAAAGAAAAGTGCAAGATGGAATAATAATAAAATTAAATCAAAAAAATATTTTAATATATAAACGTATCTTTCAGGCCAATTTTGTTATTTATGAATCAACTTATTTCGTAGCTAATATAAAATTCCCAAAAGGTGCACTTAATAAAAATTTTTTTCTTTTTTACTTTTTATTTTAAGCAATGAATATTATTTGGGTTTTTGTTCTGATGAGACTCAGACTTATATTTGGCAGTATTTTTCCCATAATTTTTGAGGTGAATCTAGAGCAAATTCAATTATGGTTTGTGTGAATTTAATTTTGATTTTTTCTTCATGCATAAAATTATT
Organism: Heterodera filipjevi; assembly: GCA_039877585.1. Classification (NCBI taxonomy): domain Eukaryota; kingdom Metazoa; phylum Nematoda; class Chromadorea; order Rhabditida; family Heteroderidae; genus Heterodera; species Heterodera filipjevi. The sequence goes on from JBDPZO010000003.1 coordinate 4,256,585, forward strand.
TTTTTTGGCTTTCATTTGTAATTAAAAGTAGTCTTTTGTATAAAAATTCATTTTCAATTAATTTTCTAATTTATTATTATTCCATCTTGCACTTTTCTTTTTTCGCCCATTTTGCACTTTTCTTTTTTCGCCCACACTTGCACTTTTCTTTTTTCGTCCTAGCACCTATATACAAATCAGGGTGGGGCCGCGATGCGATCCGCGACGCGCGGTCCGCGATTCGCGGCGTTTTTTTCCGCGATCCGCGATTCGCGACCGCGGCAAATTTGATCCGCGATTCGCGATCAGAGCTGGACGAAACCAGGAAAAAAAAATTTACGAAACGAAACGAAACAAAAAAAAATGTTGTGCAACGAAACACGAAACGAAACGAAACGGATCCAAGTTTTTTAGACGAAACGAAATACGAAACGAAACGGATCCAAGTTTTTTAGACGAAACGAAACCGGAAAATTTTTTTTGACGAAACGAAACAGGCCAAATTCACGAAACGAAACGAAACACGAAATGAAACATCGCGATTTTGGAAAAAAGTTTTTCTTCTAATAAAATATTACAGATTCTATTAATATAGGAGGCCGGTTACTAACCGGTAACAAAAATCAAAAAAACTAAACTTTTGGCCCCATATTAAAGAAAAGTTCGCATCCAAATTCAAGGATGGCATAAGAAATTTTCAAAAGCCTCTTTTCGGGTCAAAAATTTGGCACGAAAGAATTCTTTTTTTTTGGGAATTCTCGAGATAAATTTTTAGAAAAACTAAGCAAAATTGGGGCCGGCGGTGCCGATAGGCGCCGCCGGGAAAAGTTTTGAAAATCTGATGGTATTTGTTAACAAATTTTGAACGAAAAATAATTTGGTGGACCTTGAAATAAAATTTGCTAAAACCTAAGTAAATTGGTGATGCGACATTTGCGCCGCAGACACTTGCGCCGCCCAAGAAATTTTTATTTGCAACAAATTATTAAATTTACCCGTCCAATCAAAATAAACCTTTTTAAAAGATGGTTTTTTTAAATCTAACCCCCATTTTTTTTTGAGAACCCGCCCTCTAGCTTTAAAAAAAATCCAACCCCCTATTTTTTTTGAAACAACCCTATTTTTTAAAGAAATCTAGCCCCATAGCCTTTTCGAAAATCCACCGCCAATTTTTTTAAACCCCATCCCGCTAGTTTTTTTTGTAACTCACCCCTAGCTTTTATAAAAATCCAAACCCTATTTTTTTGAAAACCCAGCCTTAATTTTTAAAAATTTTTCTTAAAAATTAAGGGTTAGGTTTTCAAAAACCTGGGGGTTGATTACACCCTTTCAAGTGGTTTATTTTGATTGGACGGGTAAATTTAATAATTTGTTGCAAATAAAAAATAAAAATTTCTTGGGCGGCGCATGTGTCTGCGGCGCAAATAATGCGGCGCAAGTATCTGCGGCGCAAATGTCGGCTAACCAGTAAATTGGGGTCCGGTGGTGCCAGAAGGCGCCACCGGGGAAACTTTTTAAAAATTTGGATTTGTTAGTGGATTCAATCAAAAAATGGCCAGTTTATTCATTCAAATCCCATTCTTAGGGGTGTGTTTTCGTTTCGTGTTTCGTGTAAATTTACTCGAAACACGAAACGAAACTGGCAAAATTTTTCTATACGAAACAAAACACGAAACGAAACTGGCAAAATTTTTCTATACGAAACAAAACACGAAACGCCCAAAAAAGCACGAAATTCACGAAACTCGAAACGAAACGAAACGTTTCGTCCAGCTCTGTTCGCGATCCGCGACGCGCGGGATTTTTTGGTCCGCGCCCCACCCTGATACAAATCAGTAATTTTTAATAAAAAGAAAAAATTAAGAAATTCTTTTAGTTTGAATCTTCTTGGTATTTCGATCTCCACAATTCAAAATATTTCTGTACCGTATACCAATCGGTATTTCGGTATAATATTGATACTGAAAATATATCGAGATCTCCAAAATGTTTCTATCTATATATTTAGGGATCGGATCTTTTAGGTGCTAAAAACGCGAAATAGGTGCAAAATAGGTGCCAAAAAAGTGCAATGAAAAATGGCCATAAGTTGTTCAAAAACGACTATTTTTCCCAAAAACTCTTAAAAACAACTTCAAAATTACTCTATTACCTTCATTAATTAAAAAAAAAAAGATTTTTAAAAAATTAAGAAATTTTCGTAAAAATTTTGAATAAATTGTTAAAATAATTTTGGATTTTTCATTATCTTGTCAAGAAAAATTTGGAAAATTTTTGCATCGACAAATTTTTTCTTTATTTTTAAAAAAAGTCGGGTTTTAGGGGCCATATTTTGTAGTTTTTGCATTTTTCTTCACAAATTTTTTTGGTCACAAGCAAAAATAGTTGTGAAATAGTTGCAAAATGCCTAAATAGGTGCCAATAGTTTTTAGGTGCTAAAACCCCAAAATAGGTAAAACCCTAAAAATCCGATCCCTATATATATACTGAACGGTGTATACCGAAATACGCGCGGTATACCTGTACCGTGCCGAACTTAGTAATGACTAGGGATCGGATTTTTAATTTTTTAACTATTTTTTCTGCAGCTTTATTTAGACGAGAAATGCACGAAAAACACAATTTTAGCTCGGAAATTTTTCGTTTTAACGCCACTATTCATCACTAGGAATCACTATTTTGGAGCTTCGCCACTAAAAAAAACTATTTTGGAAGTTGGCCACTAAAATAATTTTTTGCCACTATTTTGGCGTTTCGTCATTATTTTTGCCACTATTTCGCGATTTTTAAATTTTCAAAGGCCTATTTTAGGATTTTATGGAACTTTCTTAAGAAAAATACAATAAAAAAAGAAAAAATGCACCCCTAAGAAAGGACTTTTTTAAACCCAAAAAAAATTTGTCAAAAATAAAATTGTTTTATAACAAAAATTTTTATTAAAATATTGAAAAGGATTTGCCCGAAAATTTTGAAATGTACCTCATTTGTAACTGTAACCAGTGAATAAAATTGTTTGCCTTAATTTTAAATTAGGTATTTTCAAATTAAAAACAGCTATTTAAAAAATTACATCCCTAAATTTGGAACTTTTTCGCCACTATTTTTGTCACTATTTTGCCATTTTTTTGGGGTTTTTTTGCCACTAAAAATCCGTTCCCTTGTGATTATACTTCAATTGCTTTCTCTTGCTATTTTTTATTACAAAAATTTATTTCCTAATAATGGTCTCAAGAAAAAAAAAAAATCTATTTTAAAAAAGTCAATGAACTTTTTACGCGCACCTCGTATTCTCCTGTTTTTTTTATTTATTTCAACAAAAAAAAAGTTTTTTATTCAGATTTTCATTAATACATTGAAGAATTAAGGACAGTATTTTTCCTAATTATAGTTGAATCAGTGATTTAATCGTTCAAAACTTTAAAAACCTTTTGATAATTTAGCACTCACTTTTTGGTGGTCGAATTCTGTGAAAATTTTTTGCCAAATTTAATTAACATGTGTCGGAAAAGAATAAGAATACTTTTCACTTTTTCTTGGAAAGCGAAAATTTTGAGGGCTCCTTTCACATAATGTATTCTTTTTGATAAGTTCAAATGAATTGCGGCATTATTTGGTGCCAACTATTGAGCAGCTCTTTTGGACATGTTGAGACTCAAAAGTTCATTCTGTTGAAACAAATAATTATTAATCAGAAAATTAATAATTTTAATAATTTTCTCGTTAATTGTGAAATTAATTTTTATTTTTTTGTTTTTTTGGTATTTTTATTTTCGACTTTCAAAATAGTTTCTGCCAATTCCGAACCCCGGACCCAAATTCGAACAAAAAGTTCTAAAAATCAAATTTTTTAAAATTTGATTATTCCGATTTTAGGGTCCGGGTCCGGATTTGGCCGCAATAGATGTTATATTCGGGATCAGCGACCCCAAAAACCCCTTAATATATGTTTTTATGACATGAAAATTTTCGAAATTTTCATTTTTCAAAAAGGGGGGACAAACCTTACTATTACCGAAAAGATAACATGCCAAATGCTTTGAATGATACCAATCTTATGCTGACAGTTTTTAGACTTGGACCTCATTTCTGCTTACCATGAAGTGGAACCTTGACGTGAAGAAGGACAGCAGGGAAAAGTTGGAAGCAAAACAGAGAATTCGACAAAGCAATGCCTAACGGAGGGCAGCCCAAAAGAATGAAAAAGTATCAAAGTTATAATATTAGGGGAAAAAGAATTAAATTTAAAATTTTAAATGAAATTCAAAAATTAAAGAAACCAAATAAAAATTCAAAAATTAGGAACTGCTAGAGACCGTAAAACGGAGACAAATGCCAAACTATCAATCTTTTATTCAAGCAAATGAATACCAGATATTATATTTTTTCATTACCTACTGTCGGGCTTTGAAATGAGATATTTAAGGATCGAACCTTCGGAAATTTTTGGTTTCTTTGGCAAAAAAAAAAATTATTATTTCTTATGAAAATGACTTCAACTTGTACCACCTTTTTCATTTATGTCCTAAATCCAGTTTAGATTTAACTTTTAAGAATCCAAAAAAGTATGATAATATGTAAATGGATGTTATGAATTGATTAGAGCCAAAAATTTACTTCTTCGAAAGTTTTTGAAAAAATGACCATTTATGCAAACATTCGAATTATTTTTTTAGCCCGTGGCAATTTGCCACTTTTCGGGCTACTTCGGGTGCCGTAGTAAGAAAAAATAGTATTTGACAGGTCATTTAAACCATGGTTATTTACCTGGTCAAATAACCACCAACGATGAGAAAAACTGAACAAAGAAGATTGGCACAGTTTTCGCTGGAGAACCAGCAACCACCGTCATTTACCACAGACTACCTCTTTTGCTATCATAAGCATACCATAAACACAGATTTTGATTTTTTAATAGTTTTAAAGAAAACTTTTTTTAAAACCCTAAAATTTCTGCTGATAAAAGAATTTATATTAAAAAATTTATCTCCCAATTAATTAAATAACAGTTTTAATTGACATTCAAAAAATTGAATGCAAGCTATTGTTTCTAAATTTAAGGATCTAATTTATGTTTTTCCGGGCTTAGTTTTATAAATTCAAATTAAAAACAGCTATTTAAAAAATTACATCCCTAAATTTGGAACTTTTTCGCCACTATTTTTGTCACTATTTTGCCATTTTTTTGGGGTTTTTTTGCCACTATTTCGCGATTTTTAAATTTTCAAAGGCCTATTTTAGGATTTTATGGAACTTTCTTAAGAAAAATACAATAAAAAAAGAAAAAATGCACCCCTAAGAAAGGACTTTTTTAAACCCAAAAAAAATTTGTCAAAAATAAAATTGTTTTATAACAAAAATTTTTATTAAAATATTGAAAAGGATTTGCCCGAAAATTTTGAAATGTACCTCATTTGTAACTGTAACCAGTGAATAAAATTGTTTTATAACAAAAATTTTTATTAAAATATTGAAAAGGATTTGCCCGAAAATTTTGAAATGTACCTCATTTGTAACTGTAACCAGTGAATAAAATTGTTTTATAACAAAAATTTTTATTAAAATATTGAAAAGGATTTGCCCGAAAATTTTGAAATGTACCTCATTTGTAACTGTAACCAGTGAATAAAATTGTTTTATAACAAAAATTTTTATTAAAATATTGAAAAGGATTTGCCCGAAAATTTTGAAATGTACCTCATTTGTAACTGTAACCAGTGAATAAAATTGTTTTATAACAAAAATTTTTATTAAAATATTGAAAAGGATTTGCCCGAAAATTTTGAAATGTACCTCATTTGTAACTGTAACCAGTGAATAAAATTTTTTGCCAAATTTAATTAACATGTGTCGGAAAAGAATAAGAATACTTTTCACTTTTTCTTGGAAAGCGAAAATTTTGAGGGCTCCTTTCACATAATGTATTCTTTTTGATAAGTTCAAATGAATTGCGGCATTATTTGGTGCCAACTATTGAGCAGCTCTTTTGGACATGTTGAGACTCAAAATTTCATTCTGTTGAAACAAATAATTATTAATCAGAAAATAAATAATTTTAATAATTTTCTCGTTAATTGTGAAATTAATTTTTATTTTTTTGTTTTTTTGGTATTTTTATTTTCGACTTTCAAAATAGTTTCTGCCAATTCCGAACCCCGGACCCAAATTCGAAAAATCAAATTTTTTAAAATTTGATTATTCCGATTTTAGGGTCCGGGTCCGGATTTGGCCGCAATAGATGTTATATTCGGGATCAGCGACCCCAAAAACCCCTTAATATATGTTTTTATGACATAAAAATTTTCGAAATTTTAATTTTTCAAAAAGGGGGGACAAACCTTACTATTACCGAAAAGATAACATGCCAAATGCTTTGAATGATACCAATCTTATGCTGACAGTTTTTAGACTTGGACCTCATTTCTGCTTACCATGAAGTGGAACCTTGACGTGAAGAAGGACTTTCCAAAAAAAAGAATATTACATAAAAAAAAATTTCGTAGAGGAAATAAGCAAATCGTACATTTCGGACAAGTTTTTTTAGCTGTCGGGCTTTGAAATGAGATATTTAAGGATCGAACCTTCGGAAATTTTTGGTTTCTTTGGCAAAAAAAAAAATTTCGTAGAGGAAATAAGCAAATCGTACATTTCGGACAAGTTTTTTTAGCTGTCGGGCTTTGAAATGAGATATTTAAGGATCGAACCTTCGGAAATTTTTGGTTTCTTTGGCAAAAAAAAAAATTATTATTTCTTATGAAAATGACTTCAACTTGTACCACCTTTTTCATTTATGTCCTAAATCCAGTTTAGATTTAACTTTTAAGAATCCAAAAAAGTATGATAATATGTAAATGGATGTTATGAATTGATTAGAGCCAAAAATTTACTTCTTCGAAAGTTTTTGAAAAAATGACCATTTATGCAAACATTCGAATTATTTTTTTAGCCCGTGGCAATTTGCCACTTTTCGGGCTACTCGGGTGCCGTAGTAAAAGAAAATAGTTATTTGACAAGGTCATTTAACCATGGTTATTTACCTGGTCAAATAACCACCAACGATGAGAAAAACGGAAACACAAGAAGATGGCACAGTTTCTGCTGGAGCAACCAGCAACCACCGTCATTTAACCACAGACTACCTTCTTTTGCTATCATAAGCATACCATAAACACAGAATTTGAATTTTTTAATATTTTAAAGAAAAACTTTTTTAAAAAGTTTCTAAAATAATACAAAAGATTTAATTCCCGGGGGTCATTTTCACGAAACGGGTCAGTTTGGCGTGGCCGTTTTGGCGTCGTTTTCGGCAGCTCTTGGTAAGCTCTATAAGCCTGCATAATTTCAAAAAATTTGCCACCTATGCGCTGAACGGTGTATAGCGAAAAAATACCGAACGGTATACCGAAGCTTTGAATGATACCAATCTTGGGGCCAGGCTCGTTTCGGCCCCCGTTTTTCGGCCCCGGGGTCGTTTCGGCCCCAAGCCAAAAATGGTAAAATCGTGCCCTAGTTTTTTTTTGAAAACCTAAGCCTAGTTTTTTTGAAAACTTGACCCAAGGTTTTTTGGAAAAACAAGAAATTTTTAATAGCTAGGGCTAGTTTTCAAGGCTAAGGTTTTTTTGAAAACTAACCCTAGTTTTTTTGAAAACCTAACCTTAGTTTTTTTTGAAAACTTGACCCAAGGTTTTTTTGGAAAAACAAGAAATTTTTAATAGCTAGGGCTAGTTTTCAAGGCTAAGGTTAAGTTTCAAAAAACTAATGGGGTTAAGTTTTCAAAACAAAAAAATTTGCTACTTAATTTTCTCTATTTCTGGCTTGGGGCCGAAACGTGCCCGGGGCCGAATCGTGGGGGCAGCGACGTATCCAAGGGGGGCGGGGGTACTCCTGGATACGTCCCTGCGTGGGGGCCGAAACAACTCCGACCCCAATCTTGCTATATGCTGACAGTTTTTAGACTTGGACCTTATTTCTGATTGCGGAACCTTGACGTGAAGAAGGACAGCAGGGAAAAGTTGGAAGCAAAACAGAGAATTCGACAAAGCAATGCCTAACGGAGGGCAGCCCAAAAGAATGAAAAAGTATCAAAGTTATAATATTAGGGGAAAAAGAATTAAATTTAAAATTTTAAATGAAATTCAAAAATTAAAGAAACCAAATAAAAATTCAAAAATTAGGAACTGCTAGAGACCGTAAAACGGAGACAAATGCCAAACTATCAATCTTTTATTCAAGCAAATGAATACCAGATATTATATTTTTTCATTACCTACTGTCGGGCTTTGAAATGAGATATTTAAGGATCGAACCTTCGGAAATTTTTGGTTTCTTTGGCAAAAAAAAAAATTATTATTTCTTATGAAAATGACTTCAACTTGTACCACCTTTTTCATTTATGTCCTAAATCCAGTTTAGATTTAACTTTTAAGAATCCAAAAAAGTATGATAATATGTAAATGGATGTTATGAATTGATTAGAGCCAAAAATTTACTTCTTCGAAAGTTTTTGAAAAAATGACCATTTATGCAAACATTCGAATTATTTTTTTAGCCCGTGGCAATTTGCCACTTTTCGGGCTACTCGGGTGCCGTAGTAAAAGAAAATAGTTATTTGACAAGGTCATTTAACCATGGTTATTTACCTGGTCAAATAACCACCAACGATGAGAAAAACGGAAACACAAGAAGATGGCACAGTTTCTGCTGGAGCAACCAGCAACCACCGTCATTTAACCACAGACTACCTTCTTTTGCTATCATAAGCATACCATAAACACAGAATTTGAATTTTTTAATATTTTAAAGAAAAACTTTTTTAAAAACCTAAAATTTCTGCTGATAAAAGAAATTTATATTAAAAAATTTATCTCCCAAATTTAATTTAAATAACAGTTTAATTGCCATTCAGAAAAATTGAACTGCAAGCTATGTTCTAAATTTAAGGATCTAATTTATGTTTTTCGGCTTATTTTTATAAATTTTAAAAAGTTTCTAAAATAATACAAAAGATTTAATTCCCGGGGGTCATTTTCACGAAACGGGTCAGTTTGGCGTGGCCGTTTTGGCGTCGTTTTCGGCAGCTCTTGGTAAGCTCTATAAGCCTGCATAATTTCAAAAAATTTGCCACCTATGCGCTGAACGGTGTATAGCGAAAAAATACCGAACGGTATACCGAAGCTTTGAATGATACCAATCTTGGGGCCAGGCTCGTTTCGGCCCCCGTTTTTCGGCCCCGGGGTCGTTTCGGCCCCAAGCCAAAAATGGTAAAATCGTGCCCTAGTTTTTTTTTGAAAACCTAAGCCTAGTTTTTTTGAAAACTTGACCCAAGGTTTTTTGGAAAAACAAGAAATTTTTAATAGCTAGGGCTAGTTTTCAAGGCTAAGGTTAAGTTTCAAAAAACTAATGGGGTTAAGTTTTCAAAACAAAAAAATTTGCTACTTAATTTTCTCTATTTCTGGCTTGGGCCGAAACGTGCCCGGGGCCAAATCGTGGGGGCAGCGACGTATCCAAGGGGGGGGGGGGGTACTCCTGGATACTTCCCTGCGTGGGGGCCGAAACAACTCCGACCCCAATCTTGCTATATGCTGACAGTTTTTAGACTTGGACCTTATTTCTGATTGCGGAACCTTGACGTGAAGAAGGACTTTCCAAAAAAAAAGAATATTACATAAAAAAAAAATTTCGTAGAGGAAATAAGCAAATCGTACATTTCGGACAAGTTTTTTTAGCTGTCGGGCTTTGAAATGAGACATTTAAGGATTGGACTTTTGGACAAGAAGAGAAATAGATAAAAATTAAATTATTATTTAAAAAAATAAAATAATTTCAAATACATTCCATCAGCAAGCAGTATAATAATAATTCCAAGAAATGACGAAAGGATATTTGTCATTTTTGAGCGAAAATAAAAATTAATTTCACAATTAACGAGAAAATTATTAAAATTATTAATTTTCTGATTAATAATTATTTGTTTCAACAGAATGAACTTTTGAGTCTCAACATGTCCAAAAGAGCTGCTCAATAGTTGGCACCAAATAATGCCGCAATTCATTTGAACTTATCAAAAAGAATACATTATGTGAAAGGAGCCCTCAAAATTTTCGCTTTCCAAGAAAAAGTGAAAAGTATTCTTATTCTTTTCCGACACATGTTAATTAAATTTGGCAAAAAATTTTCACAGAATTCGACCACCAAAAAGTGAGTGCTAAATTATCAAAAGGTTTTTAAAGTTTTGAACGATTAAATCACTGATTCAACTATAATTAGGAAAAATACTGTCCTTAATTCTTCAATGTATTAATGAAAATCTGAATAAAAAACTTTTTTTTTGTTGAAATAAATAAAAAAAACAGGAGAATACGAGGTGCGCGTAAAAAGTTCATTGACTTTTTTAAAATAGATTTTTTTTTTTTCTTGAGACCATTATTAGGAAATAAATTTTTGTAATAAAAAATAGCAAGAGAAAGCAATTGAAGTATAATCACAACAAATGTTCGAAATGTCCTCCATTGCCTAATAACCAAAATAGGGTTTCCGTAGAATTTGCAGACCCGGTTTTCAGCCACCTAAATGCAACCACGAACCCCCCCCCCCCCCCAGATTTAGACACACCTAATAAGTTTTTGTTTTTTGAAATCCTTAACATTTAGCTAAAATATTCTCACCAATAAATGTGCTCAGAATTGCTTTTAATAAATTTATAAAAATAAATGCGAAAAAAATCGGGCCTTTTTAAGGCAACTTGACTAAGTTTCAGGGGCTTTAAAAAAGGTATTCATAATTAAAAAAAGTAAATTGCAATGGTGGAAGAGGTAAAATTGGTCGCTAAATACGAAGGTGGTGGAGTTTCAGAGAAATAACCAAATATTGTATAACAAAAATACTTTTTTAAAAAGTGCACGAGGACGACCAATTTGTTTTCTAATGGGAATGCCCACTTTAGAAATGCGCTTGTTTTGACTGTTTGTTACAAAAGACGAAATGCTTTCTTTTCAGCTTGCTCTGAAGATCATCGACCCAACGACGGACGCGGACTGGGACTCAATCAGCAGGTCATAATCGACCAACAACAAAACGAACGCTAACCAAATTTTAAACATTTTACAATGCAAAATTGTAGGGTGTACCTCAACTGCGGACTGACAACTGCGGACCGACAACTGCGGACCGACAACTGCGGACCGACAACTGCGGACCGACAACTGCGGACCGACAACTGCGGACCAATGGGAAAATGCTCAACTGCGGACCAGCCTTATAAATTTTTTTTATTTTAAAACATAAGTTTTTTAAAAACGTAACCACCCTAGTTTTTTTTTTTGAAAACCTAAGCCTAGTACCGGGATGGGTTTCGGGACGAGAAAATGTCGGATTTAGGGAATCGGAAAGCAGCGCAATCTGTGTGTGTCAACCTTAGTTTTTTTCCAAAAATAAATTTTGCGGGTCAATTAATGAATAAATTTATAAAACAAAATGAACAAAAACAAAAAAATCATCGGTTTATTCAGTAATATTTTAAATCATGTGAGAATCACGAGGTAATTCCGAAAAAGGAGTGCATTCATTAGTGTAATTAACGGTCAATTATCAAATAGAAAGGGGGTGGTCAGAAGAGCCGGTAGCTTAGACCACGGGGTTTTATGGGTTTCGATTACAAAAAACATTCCCATAAGATCCTTAAAGCCCATTATTTCAGTGCCATTGTTTTGGGTGCTTACAATTATGAAAAGCACATGCGCTTTATAAGACATAAAATCAAAGGCCATAACATTTCTCCAAAATCAACCAAAGATGCGCCCAAACTAAACACCTTCTAAAGGTCCTTTCCAAAAGCTGAAAAAACAAAATTATAGAAATAATTTGCTCATTTTGCAGCTTCACTTTTGGCCATGTCAATTTCAGTTGTTTGAGCATTGGTTTGATTAGTGCCGAAAACGCCATCAAATCCAAAGCTCAAATTTATTCGGATATAATAATAATCTTTCAAAAAAGTTTTTATTTTATTTCTTTATAATTATTGCCTCAATTCGAAGCTGAGTTTTCCATTTTTTTTTTTTGCAATTTTCAATTCCATCTTCGGAAGCCAAAAAGCTTAAAAACTAAAAAACAAAGGGAATTCATTAATTATCGTAATAAGAGATTAATAAAACAGTAATGAAGAAGGTAAGAAGGACGAATGAAATGAGCAAATAGTTCATTAATAATTAGTGATCATGTATTTAATAAATAATAATTATTATTTATTTTGGCACGATTATATTAATTATGAAAAAATATTAAGGTTCATTTGAATAAAAACTTACTACAACTTTTTTGCGTTCTTCTAGTTGTAACTTTTTTAAAAGTTAGTCGATCGCTTAGAAAAACCTAATTTTTGTAGTTTTTCGGACTAAAGAGCCAAATTGAATTCATTCATTTGCCATTTTTTAGTTTCATCCCCTCAAATAATGGGACACCTCTTTTTGGTGTTAAATTTTTAAGGGTTTTTTTCGAACATTTGCTGTCAACCGGAATTAATTCCTGTTTAGAGATCTTTAAAAATTGTTAAAAAATTTATTGGAAGTCATAAATTCAGTAAATTTGACTGGTTTCGAAAGCCGAGTCCGTTGGCATAGCGGAACAAAATATTTCCCCCGGTTTTCCCCCTCTGTATTTATTCATTTTTCATAAAATTCATATCATCCTATTCGAGGGCAAAGTGCATGCTGACAAAATTTTTCAAGGCCAAGCAAAAAGCATTGCTCCTCTCTCCAGTGTCAATCATTGCATTTGCACAACTTTTATGGCCTTATCTATTCATTATTTATTTCACTCGCCACCCAACAACGGATCATTCATTTATTATTTTGGAGATTTTAACGATAGCAATTTGATAATGTGTTCAGTTAAAGAATAGAATAAATAAAATAAAGCACGATATGAGCTCTAAATTTAATTTTAGAATATAAATATTAAAACCCAATTAAAGACTATAATTATATTTTATAGATCGAAAACACCCAATGTTCGAAATTATTTGCACTTTTTTTGCTTATTTTATCTTAGTTTATTTTTCTGGGCCAAAAAAAAGTTCGTAATTTATTATTTACAAATAAAAAAAATCCATTTTTCAACAGACTACCAATATCCAGAAAAACTTGATCTGCGTTTTACAAAAACGGTCAGCTTAGAATCCCGACTGCCGAAGACCAAGGTAAATACGCACGCCAATTTTTAAAGTTCTCTGTGAGCTACTTTAAAATTTAATTAATTAGTTTGACAAGCAAAATAACGATTTGGGGTTAAAACAGTTAAGCCAAAACGATTAATTGAACCGATTCATATAACTCTAATTAATAAATCTTGGGTTGCGAATAAAAATAATTCTTTTTATTTGTACTAAATTGGCTTTTAATTAATAAATATTACAGATTATGTGGGTGCTGCTGGGCAATAACTTCCGCCACAGTATTCTCATATGCAGTTTTCGAAGCACGAATAGGACAAAAACAAAGACTGAAAAAGTATTCACACCAGTATTTAGTAGACTGTATCGAGCTCGAAGGATGCCGAGGTGTGCCGATTGAGAATGCATTCAAGTAAATTAAATAAATAAAATATTTTTAATAATTTTTCCATCACCTATCGGCGTCGCTTGACAACCCACGTCGGCCTCTTAGGAGAATTCCCGCTGACTCTTGTGGTACCAGTCAGTCATGATCCCGTTTGCGAACCCATTTTCCGGGCCCCTTCTAAAATTGAAATAGCATTTAAATATTAATTTTGCTTTTTCAAAAAAAAATTAAGTTTGATAAAAAAGGACGGCTTGCCGCTTCTGGAACTTTATGAATATAAAAGCGGGAAAACTGGCACCCCGCAAGTTTGCGGCTACGCGTGCACAGTCGCGATAACCAAAACCAAAAAAAGTGGTTTTTTGTACAAAGCTGCCGATACTGGAGTCGTTCAAGGATATGAAGCCCAAATGAACTTCATAACTGCTCAACGTCTACCGCTTGTTTCAAGTGTGTTTTTAATAAAATAAATATTAATTTAATAAACTTTTTAAATATTTTATTTTCAGGAATTTTTGCGCCACTCTCATTCCACGAATATAATGGCACCTACGTTACGTCTACAACCCCACAACCAAAGAGTACGAAGACGCAGAACGTCATCAGGATGACAATATGGAAGAGAAGGGGAAATGGATTTTTGGTTAATTCAAAACAGTTACGGATTGAGTTGGGGAACAGAAGGGGTCGGCAAATTTGTCCGTGGCAAAAACAGATGTGGCATCGAGGAATTTGGATACTATATAAAGAATGTCGTGCATATTGAGCATTAATTTTGCTTGGCACGGTTTTTTTTTATATATGTAATATCCATACTCCTCCATGCCACATCTGTTTTTGCCACGGATATATCTGCCCACTCCTTCCGCCCCCCACTCCACTCTGTGACTGTTTCGATGACAGTTGAATGTAGGAAGAGAAAATTTAATATTTTCTGTAATTTTCATGTTAAAATCAAAAATTCAAATTGTAAAACAGAAACTCAAAAATAAAAAGAAAAGATGCATTTCATGTTTTTATCTCTAAATAGAGAAATCCCATTCTGATAAAACCATTGTAAAAAGTTTTCGGCATTTAGGGATTTTTTTTTCAAATTTTGAAGCATCCCAATTTTGACTGTCATCGTGTGAAAAACCATTTTTTGTTTTAATGATTGAGTCTTTGTTTGCAAAGGTACAGTAGTGTTAACTCATTCACAATTTTAGTATTATCAAATGGATAAAATAAAGTAATGCAATGTCAAAAATAATTAAGCAATAATTGTTTTAAAATTCAATTCATTTGCCCATCATATTTCCCCCCCCCCCCTCCCTTCTAGTTATTGTAAAATTATTTAATGCAAATCCTAAGTTTTTCGGTTTCATTTTTTTTCTGCCCCAGTCTTACTCTTCAGTTGCACCGAAATAGGAAAAAAGTTCTGTTAAGAATATGTTCTGAGAGGCTAAAAAAAATGGCAAATGAATGAATTAAATTTGGCTCTTTACTCCGAAAAACTACAAAAATTGTGTTAAAAGTCGTTCCCCATCTCGGGTTTTGTTTCTCGGAACACTTCTAAGCGATCGACTAACTTTTCAAAAAAGTCGTAGTAAGTTTTTATTCAAATGAACCTTTATATTTTTTTTCATAATTAATATAATGATGCCAAAAAAACCCGGACTTTGTTTTGCATAAATAACAATTCTGAATTTGTTAAATAGATTAACCATTTTCGAAGTGAAAGGGTGGGTTTTTGTTAGAGATTGGACAAACCATTAATTGACCAAAAAATCAATTAATTGGATCAATAAAATGAGCAATTAAAGGATCAATTAATTGGTTGATCCAGGTTTCCGATCTCTAGTTTTTGTCACATAAGTTTGTTCCTCTCAGTTTCTTCCCAACACTTTCACCTCTCCAAAAATTTTCTTTTGTTTTTTTCTGAAATATTTATTCGATCTCTTCAAAATATTTTTAAGCATTTTTCTTTTTGCGCTAGTGAGATCAATTTACGAAATATATGTAAAGGAAAGGAAAGCAAACATCCACTTCACTTCCATTCGGCAACAAAGACAAACATTGGAGCATCTGATGTTCCTTTTGAATTAGTCAATTATTTTTCCTTCAAATTTCGACTCAATTCGATGACAAAATTTCATCTGACAAATGTTAATTAATTGGTTGGGCTAAATCGGAATGAATTCAAAAAGGGCACAACCCTGAACCGTTTAAAAGGTTCTTAACTGTATTGGACGAAACTAGAGACCGGACAAAACAATTAATTGATCAAAAAAATCAATTAATTGGAGCAATAAATTCATCAATTAATTGATCGATTAATTGATTGATGAAAATTGTCAATAATCAAAAAATGGAAATTTCAATAAAAGGATCAATTAATTGGTCAATTAATTGATTGATCCGAGCTCTAATCGATATGTGTGACAATTCAATACAAAACAATTAATTGATCAATAAAAATCAATTAATTGGACCAATACAATAGTCAATTTATTGATCAATTAATTGATTGATGAAAATTGTCAATAATCAAAAAAGGGGAATTTCAATAAAATGAGCAATTAATTGATCAATTAATTGGTTGATCCAAGTTTCCGATCTCTAGACGAAACCCCAAAACATGGAAATAATCTAAGCCAAACATTCCCCGCTTGATTATTTTTTTGTGTAATTTTTTGATCAAAAAACATTTAATTAAGTGGGTAATTTGTTTATTTTCCGGTCCTTAGGAGCGCGTTAGATATAAATGTTAAACATGAAAAATTGAACCGGGCTAACTATTTTCCTTAACTATTATTGTAAAGATTTTTTAGAAAATCCATTTGTTAATACAATTTTAATCTAATTAAAATAATTAAATTATCAAATGAGTGATAATGATGAGGAGGAGAAGGAGCCGTGGGTGAATTGTTTTCCCTCTTACTCTTCTAAACGAGAAGTTGAAGAGATTGACGAATTCAATTTGCTTCACAACCAAATTGTGCCCGGCCGCGTGGTGTCATGCTGCGGGGATTGTGCTGAGATTACGGTCAGATTCAATTTTGCTTCTTCATTATCATTTTGAGTCTTTTTGGCATTTTCAAAAAATTCTCGAAGATGAGCCGATATACGCTGCCGGGGAAAAAGTTTTTGAAAATTAATTTTGGTAAATTTAAACTCATATATTTTTTTGGCATGATTATTTTTGTGTCAAATTTTGAGAAAATAAAAGATTTGCGTGGTCAGTGGTACCGATAGGCGCGCGCCACCAGGGAAATTGGTTTTTCGTGAAGCGCTCCAAATTTTTTATGTCCAAAATGTAAGCGGATTTTTCCCTTTTGTGGACCTTTTTCTTTTGACATAAATAAATAAATAAGTCTGTAAACATTTATTTTCTTTTACTTTATTTTGGTTCCATTATCAATTTCAAGAAAAAAAATAATTTTAATAAATTTAGGCAAATTTTTTTTAAGAAAAAGGTAGAACTAAGCGGTTTACTTTTTTATTTTTTAATAAAAATCTCTTCTCGATTTAATGCTTAAAGAAGATTTCGCAAATTCCCCCAATATGCCAAAGAAAGATTATTTTTGATTTTATATGACCAAAAAAAACTACAAAATATGCCTCCAACTGAATGATAAATTTGGTCTCCGTTAAAGGCGATTGGTGCAAATGCCGTGGACAAATTGAATGCCGACCGACTCAGTCTCGGGAAGGCGCCACTGACTTTTGTCAACATCATTCACGCAACAAAACAACAAGTTTCGGGCCGAAAATTTTGTCTTCAAATTCTTTTTAAATTGACAAAGGTATGGACCAATTACCATTTCGATTTTTACATGAATCTCGGTTTTGCGCCTATTCCGGGGTCTCAAGTCTCTTCCTCGACTCTTGTCACTCAAATCTCGACTAACTGAGACATTTTTTCAAATGAGAGATTTCAAACAGTGCGGTCCTTTTCCGTTTTGTCACCCCCCCCCCCCCGAAACTTTCAAATAAAAAGTCGTTTCTACGGTAATTTGGGACGCTGATCACGAATAGGACCTTCATTTTTCAAAATTCCGAATCCCGAACCCAAATTCAAACAGAAATTCATAATTCATAATCACATGCAAAACATATTTCTAGAGATTTTTGGTGTCACTGACCACGAATCTGACCTTAATTTTTCAAAATAACGAATCCCTAATTCTTTAAAGGTCACATAAAAAATTATAATACTGTAGAAAATGCCAAAAGGGCTCGTAATAAAGTATCTTACCGGGCTCCGTTGGCCATCATTTTTTGAATCAATTAAATTAGTGTTTTCAAAACTCATAGAAAATCTTCTTTTCTGGCATAAAAAATGGGCCCTTTAAATTAGAAATTATGGCAAAAGAATGCCGAATATCACTTTCAGTTTTTCTTATCTTTTGTTTTTAAGAAGCATTTGAACATTCACCGAAAAAAAAATTTTACAGAGCAATAACAAGCGTGAAATATCTTCATCATCGAGTCCGGTAATGGCCAAAATCTTCTTTTTTTTCGGTCTCATTTCGATTTATTTTCAGATTTATTTTTTCAACATTCATCGCAACATCAAAGGCGTTATCGCCATCAACTATGAAGGCAAACAAAAAAAGAATCAAACAAAATATATCATCAAAATCACTAGTCCAATGTGGTGGACTAATTTTATACTTTTACCCAAATAAATTTGATTCCTTCCCTTTAAGAATTGGAAATTTTTAAAAATTCAAAATACATTTTTTTTTTTCTCACCGGATTAGCCCCCCGCCCCCTAACGCACTGAGTTTCGTACTGCCCTTCCCCACCGAAATGCTGAATTTGTCCCTGGAAATTTTTGTCAAAAATTCGCAATTGGCTTTTTTTCGATTGGTGAAACTGTTTGTGTAGAAATTGCCAATTTTGCCGAAGTGCCGGGCGGACGATGGCAATTGCTGAGTGGTGATTTTATGCCCAAAATTGGGTTTCAATGTTCGCCATATTGGAATGCATTGGAGGCGGAACAATGGATTCAGGCAAATGAAATTGGATCTTCTACATTTAAAATAAAAATAATTATTAACCCATTTTTTAGACAGCGCTTGAGGCAGGCTTCCGTCTCTTTGACCTTACCTTTTTTGCCCATAATCGTGGTCATATTAGCAAAGCAATTAAGGCAATTCAATTTGCTTTTTTTATATAAATTTGATTTTATTCTTTAAATCCACTGATTTTCAAAGATATTATTTACACTAAGTCAGGTGCAAAAGTATATGAACAAAATCTTTAATCAACAAAAACTCATTCTTTTATTTGTCAAAAATCTGAGAAAATTCATCCTAGCATAACTTTTGGTACTGATCAAAAAAGTTAACTACACTAACTCGACTAGATCACTCTTTCATAAAGTTCTGAAAACCCAGAAATGGCTTGAAACCTGGAAAATTTTCGAAAAAAAATACTAGGGGGTTGGAAAAACTTTTGATGAAAAAATGAAAATGCATGCCGGAAAGAACACAAAATTTGCTACATAATTGCTCTTGGTATGTTGGCTATATGACTTGTCTCAGCGTATGTTTGGGGCAATGCAAAAACTGTCATTACAAAAATATTCATTTTTCGGTCATTTTTCACTGAAATACTGTAGAAATCAGTCATTTTTGGGGTAACCGAATTTGACACCCTATCAGTGTTGTTCGGGAGTCCCGGTCCCGGTCCCGAAAACCGGGATTTTCCCGGTTTTTTGGTCCCGGTCCCGAGTCCCGGTGTTTTAGTCCCGGTTTTCGGGACTTTTTTACACCCCTAAAGATTGACTTATGGACCAGAAAGTGTTAAGGAAATGAAAAAAATTTTCAGTACTGGATTATCTTTTGAAATAAAAATTATCGACAAGAATTCTTCAAATTTTATGTTTGATGATATAATTCTAATTATGTTAAATCAGGGCAGGGATTCGTCCTTTATTTCAAAGGACGTCCTTTATTTTCGGCTTTCATCCTTTGAAAATTTGAAGAGTCCTTTATTTCAAAGATGTCCTTTGAAAACGGAATTTTGCCCAAAAAATGTAAAAAATGTTCATTTTAGGCCAAAATCCATTAACCCAAATTTTCAAAAAAATTCCCGGCGGCGCCTATCGGCACCGCCTCCGCACCTCCCCGCCCCCGCGCTTAGTGAATAAAACCATTTTTATTGCATAAAATAAAATTTTTGAAGTGTCCTTTGAATTCGCAAATTCTTCCCCTTATGTCATTTGAAATCACCTTATCAGTCCTTTGAAATAGAGCTCGACCGATCCCTACCCTGTGCTAAATGTCTAAATATTTTCAAATCATGCTTCACTTAACTATTCTTAAATGTTTATTAATCAGATTAAATGGAAGGCGCCTAAAAGATCATCGCTTTCAAAAGAACATGCCTTCATAATTTTGACGACCAAGAATGAGAAATAAATTATTATTCACATAACAAAATTTTTTTCTTTAAAATTTTTCAAAAACACACCCCCAAAAATTGGCTTATAAAGTCCCGGTCCCGGTCCCGAAATGGTCCCGAGTCCCGGTGTCTAGTCCCGGTCCCGGTCCCGGTCCCGATCCCGAGTCCCGAAAAATTCTTGGTCCCGAACAACACTGACGTACATACGGAAATTTTGCCTCTTCTGAAGAAGAATTAACTCAAGTTGATTTAGTTTATCACTCAATCGAAACAGGCAACGCAACTCCAATCAAATCGCAACTGCGACCTGTCCCTTATGCATACAGAGAGAAAATTTCTGGAATGCTTCAAAATTATTTAAGCCGTGGGATAATACGGCCATCTAATTCGCCCTGGGCTTCTCCGATTGTGATAGTACCAAAAAAAGACGGATCGCTACGTTTTTGCGTCGATTACCGAAAACTTAATTCTGTAACAGTCAAAGATGCTTTTCCGCTACCGAATATCGACAACACACTTTTGGCATTGGGAGGAAAGAAAGTTTTTTCTACTTTGGATTTCATGTCTGGGTATTGGCAGATTAAAATGGACCGCGAATCCATTGAGAAGACGGCATTTTCTACGGAATTTGGATTTCATGAATTTTTAGTCCTCCCTTTCGGCCTTTGCAATGCCGTTGCAACATTTCAGCGGTTTATGACTCGACTTTTCGCTGAATGTCTAAATAATTTTGTTTTCATCTACATTGACGACATTTTGATCGCATCTGAGACTTGGGAAAAACATATTGAGCATCTGAAAGAAGTGTTTTCACGGATTGAAAGCGCCGGTCTAAAACTAAAAATCAGCAAATGTCACTTCGCCTCAAGCGAACTTCCATTTCTTGGACACATCCTTTCCAGTGACGGACTGAAAATGGACATGGCCAAAGCTAAGCCTTTCTAGAACTTCCTTACCCGTCTTCAAAAAAACAACTTCAATCACTTCTTGGCTTCCTGGCTTATTATCGCAAATTCATTTATGGATTTGGCGCTATAGCAGCTCCGCTTTATTCCCTTTTAAAAAAGGATGCTAAATTTGTCATTGGAGACACAGAGAAGAAGGCAATTGACGCCTTGAAAACTAAAATAGTCAGTGATGTAATGTTGAATTTCCCGGATTTCAAAGCGGCAGCAAATAATGTCACGAGAAAATGGACGATCAAAAGCATGATGAAATCGGAAATCGGTGAGAATGGGCTGAAAAAACGATAGAAAGCGAATTGAGTTTTCTTTATGAATTTTTGACAACAAAAGTTTTGCCAATCGAACCAATAAACCGACAAAAACTGGCATCTTTTCTCAAAGATTTTATTGTGTTGAATGAACTTCTGTATAAGTGTGAAAAAGACGCTAAAATTCGGCTTTTCGTCCCTACCGCCTTTCGGGAGAAACTGATCAGAGATCGGCATTCAGGCGTCTGTGCAGGACATATGAGTGGAAAGAAAATTTTTCTTCTGCTTGCCGAGAAATATTTTTGGCCTAATATGTATTCCGACTGCGTTAAAGCCGCTCTCGGATGTCGTATTTGTGCTCATACCCGAAACCCGAGGTCGAATGAACCTCCAATGAAAATTGTCGCAACATCCGAACCACTTGAATTGGTCTGTCTCGACATTTTATCAATTGGCCCAGCAAATTCTTCTTGCAAATATATTTTGGTTGCGGTTGATCATTTTTCAAAATTTTTGGTTGCAACACCAATTCCGAATAAAAATGCAGAAACAATTGCACGGGAATTTGTAAAAAATTTCGTTTTGATACTTGGAGTGCCAAAGAAAATTCATAGCGACCGTGGAAAGGAGTTTGTGAATGAAACTCTGAACGAAATCGCCAAAATTCTGCAAATGGATAAAACCCTAACGTCTGGCTATGACCCGCAAGCGAATGGCGTGACAGAGAGAGTAAACCAAACTATTTTGGGAATGCTAAAACGGTCTACTGTATCGAATTGGTCGTGGGATGACCGTCTCCCTTTTGTAGTATTTTCTTATAATACGACCCCATCAGAAATGACTAAGTTCTCTCCACATCATTTATTGTTTGGAAAGCCAGCCAATTTTCCCTCCGACGTGATTTTTCCTGTAAATCCGCTTTACCCAGTTGATGTCGACGAGTACATACAATTATTCAAGGAAAATATCGCACATTTAGTCGATAAGGCGAGGGAGCATTCAGAAAGATAGCGTCAAAAAATGAAAGAGCATTATGATAAACAGGCTAAAGTAACTGCTAATAAATTTGAAGTGGGCCAAAAAGTCATGGTAATTTTTCCGGGCACCAACAGACGTTCACCGCACCATAAATTAATGTGGAATTATTTCGGTCCGTATAAAATTTTGGAAATTTCCGACTCGGCAGCGTCTGTAATTCCAATCGATAAACCGGGTGACACACCATTAAAAGTCCCAATTGAACGAATGGTACGAGTGCCTGAGGGAGTGCCCGACATAAGCACCCTCCCAAAAGGGAAAAATCCGTACAAAAATCATTTAAATATGCTTCTGTGTATGACTTGCTTGATTTGTAATGAAATTGCTGACTCAGAAAGCAGGGAAGAAATCGACCATAAGAAACTGATCATAAGGGAAATTGATCAATTTGAAAAATTGAGAAAAAATCCGAAAGTAACCGGAAAAAACGATTCAAATCGAATTGGAAACGAGGGAATTGTTGCACAATTGAGGACAATTGTTTTCTCAGGAGCAATGGAGGAAATGGAAACGGACAGCAGTTAAGACTACGCATTTACTTGGGACATGCAGTGTGGAGGACTTGGACTGGATCATCGAAATTGTGTCCAATTGGTTGCGGCGGATCTGGACCCAGTGCTAGAAAGAGCAGGATTCGGACTGAAGGTGCTCGAACGATTGATGAAACCGGAAAAAGCAAATTTCGGCTATAAGGTGGTCGGGACCCCATTGAAAGCGCTTCTCGCCACCTTTCTGCTTAAGTCGGACGCCGTTACATCGAGTTCTGTCGGTAGAAAATTGGCACAGATAGTTATCGGAGCACCCGTTGGATTCGAATTGATCACTTTCATTGGAAGCAGAGAAGACCAAATAAAAAGTGGTAGAATCCCAACTGAATATTTGGAGATGGTTCTCGGAAAATGGACGGAGTGCTGTGCAGTTACCCGTGCTAAATTGAAGAAAAGCGGATTTGGGCCGATTAATTTGCCGGTTCCATCCTCCATAGAAGATTTGCCTGAAGGAGAAAGCAGGCCATGGGTCGAACTGCTCGAGAAGACCGGTTTCTTAATGGAGAAAGTGAAGGCAACTACAGTATTACGCAAACACCAATTCGTCTCAACTCCACGCGTTATATTGGGCGACTCCAATGCGAAGCAGCTCGAAAGCCTTTGGCCATCATCTCAATTTATTGGCTCAGAAGAAGGAAGTGTCGGTGATGTGGTGCGGGCATTTGATTCCGTCGCATTCTCATCAAAAGTAAAAGTTGGAGTGATCATGGTCGGGCGCGATGCTCTAATGAAGAATGAGACAGCGGACAGTGTCATGGAGAAGATGGGAAGACTCGTTCAAATGTGCGCACAATTCCCTTATGTCACCTTCTTTTGGCTTCCACCTCCTTTCATTCGAGACCGACAAATTGAGCACGATATGCTAGTTGAGAAAATGAGGGACTTCTTTGGCCGGTTGCGGGGAAACATCCGTTTTGTGGCGACAACACCGACTGGTCGATCACTTCTTGAGATTTGGAGATACGGCAATGGCTACAACACTGATCACGTATCACCGGAAGGGCGAATGAAAGAGAAGGGACTCCACATGTTGAAGGCGTGGTTGATGACGCAAATTAAAGACTTCCCGGGTGATCGCGAATTAGGTGTAGAGAAGAAGAAGTTGGAGAGTGACGGAAAAGAAAAGGACAAATTGGAGGGACAACGTATGGGGACGAACGAACCCACTCGGCCTTCGCCATTCCGTCGTGCTGGACATGTTTTCAATCGTTCCGACAGGCCGACATTTCACCATCCCTATTCGCGCACCGCCGCTGGTCGTCATCAGTTCCACCCCTTTCGTCAGTCGAATGTGCCGAGCAACAAACGTTAGTTTGAGCGCTGAGGACATCGCTTGTTAGAGGCCGAGGATGTGATAAATAAATTAAGACCTCATTGACTTTTTATAATTTAATTTATTTGGCGTTTTGTTTTATTGTTTTATGTCTTTTCCTTTCTTTTGATTGTGTTTAGTTAGATTGTGTGCGGAGACGACTTTTAATTGTGTGATAATTCGGCGCTTAATTGTTAAGTTTAATTTGTAGTTCTTTGGTTTTCGCTTGTTTGTTTTAAATTATTTGGTATTTTGTGTGTGTTTAAAGCCTCTAAAGTCCTCAAAGCTTTATTTCGACGCAAATCGGTCAATTAAGAGTGGAGAAGTACGACTTTAAAATGATACCAAGAATGTAGGAATTGGTTAATCAAAAAGAAAGTTATGGCCCATGAACCAAGGATGGTCAGTTGATTGGACATTTTGACTTCTCAAATTCACATCGGTTAATCCCAGGGCTCGGATCTGCCGAGATCGATTTCAAAGTACATAAGGGGATTTGTGAATTCAAAGTACCCAATAAAAATTTATCATTTGCACTAAAAACACGTTAACAAGCGGGTGGGGAGTGCGGAGGCGGTGCCGATAGGCGCCGCCGGGAAAATTTTTGAAAATTTGGGTCTGATCTGCAAATGGATTTTGGCGTAAAAATGAACATTTTTTAATTTTTGGGCAAAAAGCCGTTTTCAAAGTACATCTTTGAAATAAAGTACACTTCAATTTTTCAAAGCATGAAAGCCGAAAATAAAGTACGTACTTTGAAATAAAGTACAGATCCGACCCCTGGTTAATCCTGTTTAGGATGGATTTTTACCGAAACTTTTTTACTCTAAATAAACAGGAGTTTTCTGGATTAATAGTTTTTTTTTTTTTGGGTTTTTCATCTGTCATTTTCCTTTTTCGCAATTCAAACATTTCAGCGCCATTCTCAGAAATAATTAATGTTTAAATCGTCTTTTCTTTATTTGCAGCATTTGCTGATTATTTTATTTTTATTTTTTTGGTAACTTTGAGCAGGATAAACTGAGAAATTCCTATTTCAAATTTATTGCATTTATTTTCAATTTTGGAGTTAAGCAGTAATATTATGTACAAAATAGGGAGGGACGAGAATCAAAACCCGCGAACATGGACGGGGACTAATGGAACGGGGAACAGGGGAACCGGAGTCAAAAATCCCGTTTACCGGGGCCCAAATTTCCGGTCCAAAATTTTGACTGGGGCCCGCCAGCGAACAAAAATACTAATTTTCAAAAAAACCCTCTCAAATAAAATGAGGATAAATTCTCACATTTGTGCCAACGATGTTATTTTGACATTTTCAAATGGTTAAATTCTATTAGGGTTGGCGGCGACCGGTTTTAAACCGGGGGTCCCGGTTTTCGGTTAGGCCGGTTTTCCGACCCCCGGTTTTCGGTTTCGGTTTTTAGCCGACCCCCGGTTTTCGGTTTCGGTTTCGGTTTTTTCGGTTCAAAAATCAAAAAAGACACTTTGTGGTCCAAAATAAGGTTAAACATACACTTATTTCTTGCCAATTTTTTGTTCGACAATGAAACGAGCCACAACTACAATTGTCACCCCACCAAATGCCAAACGTCCGGCGTCTGCGGTGGACACACTGCTGGAACAACTGAGTGCTGTATCTGCCAACATGACCACGCTGCTCACCACCGATGAAGTCTCCGCTCCGGTCAAGCAAATGCTCGTCTCTCTGTCTGCGATTCTGAGCACGTGCCATGTCGTCGTCAAAGAAATTCGCGACAACAAAACCGACAACAGCGCTGAGGAGATGGAGCGCCGACGCTCCCTCGTGTTCATCGGCCTTCCCGAAAGCACTGCTGCTCGCGCATCGGAGCGTGTTCGGGATGACAGGGAAGTCGTTTCCCAAATTTTGGACGAACTCAACGTTGAGGCAGTGCCGACGACCACCTACCGACTTGGCCGTCCCGATCCAAATCGTACGACACCGCGACTCATCAAAGTTATCCTCCCGGCTTCGGTGCATCAGCATGTGGCGCTTGGCGGATGGAAAAGAGAGCGCAACCGACTTCGCAACATTCCCAACCTCCGGCGTCTGCTTGTTCGACCATCACTCACCAAGGAGGAACTCAAGAAAGAATACGACGCGCGTGAGCTTCGTCGTCATGCACTGCTGGCCCAAAAAAATTCGATCGGCGATGTCACCAGCCAATTGCATGATCTTGGACAGCAAATGGATAATAATTTTCACTGATTTCAAGGTTTCCGGGGTTTGTGTGCGCTTCAAAATTTACAAATAATATCTCAAATTTTACTATACACACAAACCCCCAAAATTTACTTTTGACTGATTTGATTGATTTTTCTTTGCGTGATCCTCATTTTGGTTTTATTAATAAGACAAAAGCCGTGACCCCAAATACCAGAAACATAGACACTCCCATCAGATCTCCAACTACAAAACAAGATAATATAAATTTAAGAAACAAATCAAAACCAAATTCTGAGCCTAAATTCCAAGGAATCTTATCTAATGTTCGTTCGATTATGAACAAAATAGAGTCTCTAATTCTTACACTTAATAATGAAAATCCAGATTTTATTGTATTAACCGAGACCTGGTTGTCCCCTCAAAATTTTAGTATTATTAACTCTGCAATACCTGAAAACTATCAAATTTTTTCCGCCTTTCGTGAAAATAAACGTGGCGGCGGCGTTTCAATTATTATAAAAAAAATCTTTTCCGTTTATTCCGTCATCACTGACTCGAATTTTGGATCTGAAATTGTTACTTTAAGACTCAAAAATCTCAAAGGATTTTCCATAATTGGTGTTTACAGGCCACCTTCTACTTCTCCTTCCAATACAAAAAGACTTTTTAATTACATTGAAGAAAAAATAAAAGGACAAACTCTAATTTTAGGCGACTTTAACCTAAATAGTAAAACCGTTAAATGGCATAATTTGAATCCAAACCCGCTTAATAAAACTGGACAACATTTCCATGAATTTTATGTCAAACATAAGTTGTCCTTGCACTGTCAATCCCCAACCCGGGGTACAGAGATCCTAGACCTATGTCTCACAAACGACAACCGGTTAACAATTGAAGCCCAAACCAAAGATACTCTGATTAATTCTGACCATGAATCGATCTACATTACCCTCTCAATCTCTCTAATCAAAAACCCCAGTACAAAAATTTCGTACAGAAAATTCGACTGCAAAAACACCAACCTCATAAATGCCTTTTTAACTCACACCCTCCAAAACGCAGTACAAACTGAATTTGATATCGAAGACAAATACAATCGATTTTTAAAGGAAACCCTAGACGGACTGAACATTTTTTCCCCAAAAATAACTTTCGAAAAGAAGCCCAAATCGGTCGATTACCCTCCCTCTTTAAAGGCATCTATTAAAGAAAAGGCATCCATTTGGAGGAAACTTAAGAAAGAACCTGAAAAATTTCTATCTCTTTATCGATCCATTTCACTTCACATCAAAATTCAGACTAGAAAATTTCAAGAAAAACAGGAAAAGAAATTTTTAGATCAAAATCCCCGGAATATCTATAAATATGTCGGAAAAGATTTTCAACGCTGGGAAATCCCTCCGATAACACAAAACTTACAAATCATAACAGACGATAAAACTAAGGCCGACATTTTTGCGAATTATTTTTCTGACACCTTTCAAAATTTATCGAATTATCCATCACCCCCTCCAATTATTTCCACCATCGAAAACCCAATTTCAGACATTACTTTCAATGTTTTGGATACCCTCGAGGTTCTAACTCATCTTCCAATGAAAAATAATACATCCCCAGATGATTTAAGTTTCAATTTCCTTAAAAAGTTTCACTTAGTTTTGGCAAGACCATTAACCGATCTGTTCAAATTATCTATTAATTCAGGTAAACTCCCAAAAATTTGGAAGACTTCCATAATTTTACCGCTTTTTAAGAGCGGTCAAAAAAACTTGGTAACAAACTTTCGTCCGATTTCCATTACCTGTTCTTGTTGCAGAATTTTTGAAAGGATTATAGCCAAAAGATTAACCGATTTCCTCTTAGAAAATAATTTGATTTCCGAACATCAATTTGGTTTCCTCCGAAAACGATCCACCACCCTCCAGTTAATCTCCACCTTGGAGGATTGGTACAATGCCATCCTCCATAACAAAAAAATCGATTGTATTTATCTGGATATAGTAAAGGCATTTGACAAAGTTCCCCACGATTTGCTTATTTATAAAATTGAAAAAATCGGCATTAAAGGAAAACTCCTAAACTGGCTAAAGGACTTTTTAACCAATAGGACATTCAAGGTCAGAATTAATCAGCAATTCTCCCGCGAATTTCCCATCAAATCAGGCGTCCCCCAGGGCTCTGTCCTGGGACCAGTTCTCTTTCTGATCTTTATCAATGATTTGTCCCAAGTTATTTCTGAAGGAATCTCGCTAAAACTTTTTGCCGACGACACAAAAATTTATCTCAGTTACAATAATGAAACCGAACGCAAAAAGCTTGAAGAAACCTTACAATGTGCTAACCTTTGGGCCCAAAACTGGGGATTAGAATTTTCACCAGAAAAATCAATGTCTCTGTACCTTGGCAAGGATAATTTTAAAATCCCATATAAATTAAATGGAATAAATATTAAAGAAACACCCGTAATTCGCGATTTAGGAGTTCTCATTGACAACAAATTGACATTTAAATCCCACATTTCACACATTCTAAAAAAAGCCTACCTTAGAAGTAGAACCCTGTTACAAAAAGTTAAAACAAAATCCTCAAAAACTTGGATTACAGTTTACAAAAGTTACATTAGACCTATACTTGAATATTCAACCGAAAACTGGAACCCACACATTAAAAAAGAAATCAGTCGCCTAGAAAAATTTCAAAAATTCTTTACCAAAAAAGTTTTTTTCAAATGCCATTTACCGGTTTTACCTTATTTAGACCGACTTAAATACCTCAAAATCTCAACATTAGAAGACAGGAGGAAATCTTTAGACTTACTAACAGCAGTTAAAATTATCAGACAAGAAACCCACCTTAACTCCTTAAAATTTTTTAACACCTCCCATAGGAGGAATTCATCCTTTCCTCGGCTGATAACCAAATCAAAAATATCTAAAACTGAACACTCTTTTACAAACAGAACTACCAAAAACTTACAAGAAATAAGTAAAAAAATTGACTTTTCATCTGTTAATTCCATTCAAAGTATAAGAAACAAACTCAAGAAACAGTTGGAGATCTGACCACTCTCATCCAAAGGTATAAGCGGCTTTTGTCCTTCTTTGGATTTTTTTATTTTGAATAAATTTGAATTTGAAAAAATTTAGTTGTTTTTTTTTGGAAAACTTTAGCCTAATTTTAAAGAATTTCAAAATGCAACTTTCAAGTAGTAATTTCTAAAGCACTCGTAAGCCAACTGTCTATTACTAAGCCTAAAGGTCCTTCGAAACAATAGCCAACTGAAGCTCGATTGCTTAGGCCTAGGTAAAAAGCGAATCTTTTTTTTTTTCAAAACATAACGCTCCCGACCAGGGGCGGGCGACGAAATTTGTTTCGCATCTCGAAATTTTCAGGTTTTTGCGTTTTGAATTTCGCATTTAGAGTTGGGTAAAACGCCGAAAATTCGAAAAAATAAACTCCTAAGTACTTAAGTATTTCTTCAATAAATACACGAAAAAAGCATTTAAAGAGGCAGGGGCAGGCGGTGCTCATAGGCGCTGTGACCGGGGAAATTTGGCATGGCTTTTTTGGTTTGGCCATTTTGGAATCGTTGGTTATTTCTTTGTCCATAAGAAAAATAATTGAATATTATTAGTACCATTCGATAGTTCTTGGTAAGTAGTATAAGCTTGCAAAATTTCAAAAAATTTGGTCCATCTAATAAAAACTTATGTTCAAAAGATTTCAAAGTTCGGAAATTTTCGAGCTTTTTGAACAAAACTTATTATTAGTTAGACCAAATTTTTAAAAATTTTGCAAGTTTATTGAACATACCAGGGATGCAGCCTAAAATTATCTACAAACCATGAGAAAAGGCTAATTATTCTATGTTTCACTCGCCACTATAATTTAAGCTATTTTATGCTTTTCAAAAATTTAAAGGCGCGGAACAGGTGGTGCCGATAGGCGCCACCGTGGAATTGTGCGTTATTGAACGCAATCATTTTTTTTTGGACACGAACATAACCAACTGAGCCACGACCAATCCTAAAACTTCTCCAAAAAATTTATTTAATACTATTTAATTTTTCTTTAAAATTCTTACACCAATTTCTCTTCAAAATCCCATCTTTAGGGGTGTATTTTTTTAAACCGAAAAAACCGACAACGGCCCCCCCGGTTTTCGGACCCCCGGTTTTCGGTTTCGGTTTTTGGCCCAAAAAAGCCGGTTTTCGGTTTCGGTTAACCGAACCGAAACCGGCCGCCGCCAATCCTAAATTCTATTTAATTTCGCTTATTTCTTAAAATAAAAAGTTAAATAAGAAAGTAAACAAAAATTCTCACTATTCAATATTTTTTTTTTGTTGAAAGCGACAAAAAATATTTGTTTTTTTCAAAATTAAGGCGGATTACTCGGGAACAGGCCCTCCGGGAAATCCCCGCCTGGGCCCCGTTCGGGTCCGGTACCTTGGATCAAACATGAGAAAACACTCATCTACTAATCTGTCAGTTTAATTCTTGGTACAATTCAAGAATGAAATTAAAAAATAATTTTTGCCAAAGAACGAAACAAAATTAAAAATTAGGAACTGCTAGAGACCGCAAACGGAGGCACATTCTCTTTATGATGATATTTTTTTGAAAAGTTTTTCTCATTGTAAAGTCAAGGTTTCTCAAAAAAAAATGATATTATTTGTTTTGAAATCGCAAAGCGCGCCCCTAATTTGCATTCTTCTCATCGTTTTGGGCCGTTTTAAATCGATTCCGACCGTTTTGGGCAATTTTGAGTTTGGGCCCTATGACCGATACAGGGATGCACGAAATTTGGTTTTCGTATTTTCGGCATTTTTTTAGTTTTGTTTTCGTTTTCGTCCGTTGGCGTTTTTTTGTTTCGGTTTCGTTTTCCTAAATTTGGACGAAAAACCCGAAAAAAATTACATCCTTAGGAATGGACTTTTTGTTATAAAAAGTTCTCTCATTTATCACCTAGGTTTAGCGGTTGGTGTTACAGTTTAGAAAGTGGACTTGTTTGGAGGAGTTCTATGCCGGTTGGCTTCGTTGTTTTTTCAATTCTTTTTTAAAGATAAAGTTTGTTAAAATAGAATTATTATAAGGGTTTTCTAAAATAATATTAATTTAAAAAAGTTTGCGTAGCAATTGCACATAAATTTATTCACGTAAATTATTATCAAATATTATATTTTTTCATTACCTATAAAATTATCGAATCATCGTTTATACAAAAAAGAAAAAGAAAATCATCTTTGCCGGTGGTGACAAAGCCACAACCAAAAATGGCATTGCATGTTGCCATTATCCCTTAGGGAAAGGAATTCCAATATACTTAAGCATACTGTACTTGAGTCGACAGTAGCGGGACCATATTGCCCTATCACAATGGCTTATTCGGGTCGATTTTCTGGACGCCCTTTTAATTCCGGTGGAAATGTTCAAAATAAAAGTGACAAAAATCAAAATTTTTACATGCGCCGCTCATATTCGGTGAACACAGTCGTCAGCGATGGCTTCCAAAAAGGGATGTTCAGCTTTTCGTTGCCTATGTCGACGCCCCGCCCGCCAAATTCGCATTTGCAGTCGAATCCTTCGCGCATTCGAATCGACCATTTTGTTGCAATCGAACGACAGTTTATGGTTACCTCGCAATCCAAAGAATTTTCACAATTTGAAAAATAAAGAAAATTTGGTACAGCTTTAAGCTTCCGAATGATACCAAGAATGTGGGGATTGACTGAGCAGGAAGAAAGTTATGGCCCAAGAAACCAAGGATGGTCAGTTGATTGGACGCGTAAACTGCAGTAGAGCCAAAACCGCCAATTTGGTCGTTACATAGTTTTTCGACAAAACACTTCATAACTTTGCTCAACGCAACCTATTGCATAATCTTGGTACTGACCGGTAGCTATTGGCTCTTGGTTAGCTCTTTTAGCCTACCAAAATTCAATAATTCGATTCTTTTTATGATCAATTATTTGATGAACCAAGTGCTATCGGTCCACACCAAAAATGCACAATTTATTTGAGTTTAAGCAAAGTTATAAAGAGTTTTTGTCGAAAAATCTGTAAAATGTCGGAATATAGAAAACGTTTATTTGGCGGTTTTTAGAAAACGACTCAGCGCCTTTGTATTGCATTTATAAATTTGGTGGGCTAACTATGTACTAACGACCTAGCACTCTTATTTACAAGCCATAGCTTACCGAAGGCTCCGAATGCCCAAAAACTGTCCGGATTGTCCGGCATAAGCAAAAGCTATCGGAAAATGCCGAGATTATTTAATTTAGTAGCGTTTGAACAATTATGACGAATTATGTTCGGAAAATTTGTAAAATGGCGGTATTTAACAAACGACCTAGCACCCCAGAGAAACGGGGGGACGACGAAACCGGGGAAGAGGAACACACACGAACCCCGGCGGATAACATCCCCGAATTGTTAAGAAAATGCAGTCACCAACAGTGCAGATGATAGTCAGGTAATAAATACTGTTCAAACATGCACTCTTTCGTTTCGACCTCGTCACGCGGTGAGTAGCCCGTCTGGGCAATGCCCGACCCTATTTGCACTTAGTTTTTTTGGTAATTTTTCGTACCGAATTTTTTTTTTTGAAGTGTTTCATATTTTGTGAAATTTCCAGATAGAACCTGCAGCGTTTGGAATGATTGTAAAATTATTTGAACTCTGTTAGCAGTTTTGCGTCAAAAAGGCAATTTCTATTTGATCTAATTGTTTTTTGTACTAGGGATATTTTAAGCAGTGGTAAGATTGGATTTTGGATGAAATTTATGCTTTGTGTATTTGGTTTTTTTTTGGCGTAATGTTTTAGTTTTTCATATTTATGTGGGAGATATTTTGATGGTGAAGGCAAACATGGATAAAATTGCGTACACTGCCGAATTGTCACTGCCGAATTGTCACTGCCGAATTGTCGCTGCCGAATTGTCACTGCCGAATTGTCGCTGCCGAATTGTCACTGCCGAATTGTCACTGCCGAATTGTCGCTGCCGAATTGTCACTGCCGAATTGTCACTGCCGAATTGTCGCTGCCGAATTGTCACTGCCGAATTGTCACTGCCGAATTGTCGCTGCCGAATTGTCACTGCCGAATTGTCGCTGCCGAATTGTCACTGCCGAATTGTCACTGCCGAATTGTCGCTGCCGAATTGTCACTGCCGAATTGTCGCTGCCGAATTGTCACTGCCGAATTGTCGCTGCCGAATTGTCACTGCCGAATTGTCGCTGCCGAATTGTCGCTGCCGAATTGTCATTGCCGAATTGTCGCTGCCGAATTGTCACTGCCGAATTGTCACTGCCGAATTGTCGCTGCCGAATTGTCACTGCCGAATTGTCACTGCCGAATTGTCGCTGCCGAATTGTCACTGCCGAATTGTCACTGCCGAATTGTCACTGCCGAATTGTCACTGCCGAATTGTCGCTGCCGAATTGTCACTGCCGAATTGTCACTGCCGAATTGTCGCTGCCGAATTGTCACTGCCGAATTGTCACTGCCGAATTGTCGCTGCCGAATTGTCACTGCCGAATTGTCACTGCCGAATTGTCGCTGCCGAATTGTCACTGCCGAATTGTCGCTGCCGAATTGTCACTGCCGAATTGTCGCTGCCGAATTGTCACTGCCGAATTGTCGCTGCCGAATTGTCACTGCCGAATTGTCACTGCCGAATTGTCGCTGCCGAATTGTCACTGCCGAATTGTCGCTGCCGAATTGTCGCTGCCGAATTGTCACTGCCGAATTGTCGCTGCCGAATTGTCACTGCCGAATTGTCACTGCCTAATTGTCGAAAATCACTGCCGAATTTTCGTGGAGTCATAAAATTGCGATGGGGCCGTCAATTGATGACGATGAAAACGAATTTTTTGATAATAATGAAGTCTGATTAAATTATTACGTAAAGTTGCAATTTAAAAGAACAAATTTTGATTTTTTTTTTTTGGATTTGAATTCCCCTCCCCCCTTCGATTATAGCCCCCCTTTTTTAAGGGGGTTGAACAATAGAGCCCCTGGGGGATCTATTCGAGGGAATATGGTAAATAAATTAACCAAAAATGTACAAAAATATGAAATCAGAATAATTTAAAGCAAATTGAATGCATTCCAATTTTCAAGAGAAAAAAAACTAAGAAAATGCCATTGTGTTCTGTTGGAAGGTAGATGCCATGGTTAATGATTCCATTATTTTTTGCAAGTGGGTGTCATGGTTTTGGTGCCATTGTATTGGTGCCATTGTTCTAGTGCCATTGTTTTGCCATTCTTTTGGTGCCATTGTATTGGTTCCATTGTTTTAATCAAAGGCCATAACAATTTTCCCAAAATCATCAAAAGATGCGCCCAAACGAAGCGCATTTTGAAGGTCCTTTCCGAGCGGTCCAAAAGGTGAAAAAACAAAATTATAGAATAATTGTTATTTTTGCAGCTTCACCTTTGGCCATGTCAATTTCAGTTCATTTGCCATTTGATTGGTTTGATTAGTGCCGAAAACGCCATCAAATCCAAAGCTCAAATTTATTCGGATATAATACCAATTTATTTATTATCCATTATTTTAAAATATTTTATTTTTGAATGTTGGCACCCTTTTTCGACCACAATCAATCCCTTTTTTACCATTGCACGACCTCCAAATCCAAAACCCATCTTCGGAAGCCAAAAGGCTTAAAAATTAAAAAAACAAAGGAAAATTCCCAATTCGATTAATTACCGTAATGAGAGATTAATAAAGGTAATGAAAAAGGTAAGAAGGACGAATGAAATGAGCAAATAGTTCATTACTAATTACATATGAAAGAAATAATTATTTTTAGATTTGGACCTCATTTCTAATTATTTTAAGAAGTGTTCGACCTTTCTCGGAAAACCCTTGCTTAGCAAATCCTTCGTTATTTTCTTCTATAAGAGTTAACGAGAGCTCAAGTGCGGCGGTTGTCAGTGCAATTTGCCAATTGTGTGGAATGGCACGGAGTGTGTTCACCCAATTGGCCAAGACATTTTCGATCAGAAGGATAAGCCGACATTTGCGACGACATTCGATTCGGCAACAATCATTTTCCGACTTTGGAATTTTGGGAAACATCAGCAGGGGTCTACTTATTTATAGGAAATATTCTGATTTCAACTATTTTTTCAAATCCAGCAAATGCTGCAAAATTCGCTCTCTCTTTCTCTGTTCGGAAACATTGTGTCCCTTTTGTCTCTTCTCACAAATTACAACATTGTCGCGATGTTTCCATTTCATTTTATCCTATTCTTTTGCTCATTGCCACTGATGGATTGATCCACCAAAATCGATTAATTTTTCAAATATTTTCTTCTAATTAGGATTGGTCGCTACCAGAAATGGCCGGCTTAGCCCTGGTAAAAAGTCAGACCACTTCCAATTCCCGCCTTTCTACCGGGTTTTCTCGTTTTCCCCGTCAAAAAAAAAACTTTGTTCGGTTCTCGGTCTTTTCGAATTACCCGAAACCCGTACCCAATACACAAAACCCGGTATTTTTCTCGTCCCGAAGCCCAACCCGATATTTTTCGCCCTGTACCGGCATCTCGCCATCCGACATTTCGCCACCCGACATTTCGCCATCTTCGCCAAAATCCGACGTTTGCCACCAGTTTTGCCACCTCTAAAAAAAGCCACCCATTTGTCTTCAAAAAACTCAAAAGTGTTATCACTAACTCCACTCAATGCTAAAATCTAACTTTTGGCTTAGGTGGCGAAACGTCCGTTTTTGCTTGGGTGGCGAAACGTCGGGTGGCGAAACGTCCGATTTTGGCTTAGGTGGCGAAATGTTGTGTAGCCTTTTTCCCGGCCCGATATTTTTCTCGACCCGCGGCATCCCTGCTATCATATATCTCTACTTTAAGCAACGTATCGAACATTTTGTCTTGATCATTTTTTACAGATTTTGACAAATTCTCCGTTTTACTTTCGCATCTCATTTTTTTTGGCTGCCAAATGAATCATAATCAGGCGGCAAGTTTTATGCCACTTTTTTTTCTACATTCCTATTTTAATTTGAACTGAAATTGATTTAGACAGTTCGTTTTGATGCTGCCATGGATCGACTTGTGCAAACGTTAGCCCATTTCAATGTTACACGCGAACGGCTTTACCAGGTGTTCGTCCGTAAGTTTAAGCATAAAAGTCCTAAAGTACAGGTGTGAGCCCGGGTGGGCACTGAAAAATTGAGCAAAAAATTATTTTCTTGGGCAAATTAATGTAATAAATTTAATAAAATTGATTGGCCACTGTAAGAATGGGGATGGCGGCGGGCATTTGCTTCATTTCTTCTACAAAATGCCCAATAATTATATTTTTTGATTTTATTAAAAAGTTATAATACTTCCGGCAGTGCATGTCAGCGCATCCGAACTTCACAAAACTTTTCAAATTTAAAATATAACCTTTAAAGACAACTTGTTTTTGAATCGGAGCCCCTATTTTGGCTTTGAAATGGCATCCCCGAAAAAGAGTTAAATTTAATAAATGGAAATATTTTTTTAATTCTTTCTAATAAACACGTTCTTTTCATATTTTCTCTGATAATCCTTGTATCATCCGATAGCTATTGGATATCTCTATTTATCTACTTAAATTTCAAAAAATTTGAGTAAGTTTTAAGAAAAATATAGCCAAAAAATTTTTTATTTTTCATTCTCACAGTCCTAATTTTCGTAAAACTTAACCAAATTTTTTGAAATTTAAGTAGATAAATAGAGGTATCCAATTGCTATCGGATGATACAAGGATTATTTAATTTGGTTGCTTTTGAGCAAAGTTATGACCAAATATATTCGGAAAATCTGCAAAATGGCACGAAACGCCCACAGTGGCGGAATTTACGAAACGACCCAGCACGGTTTCCTGAAAATTTGGAAATGGCACATCCATGAAAGACCTTTTGGCTCTTTACCAAGTTTTTTGCAAAATTAAAAGAAAGTAAGGCTCGGTGACCTGCCTTTATAAATTTATGAACTGCCGGACGAGACGAATTTTTTAAATTAAAAAGAAATCTTTAATTCCCGCTGTACCCAAACCTGTTTTTTGGCCCCGGGATCGTTGGACGTAGGCTAATAATAAAAAACTAAGATCGCTTGGGCCTCGGTTTCATGTTTATGATTTTAAGTATTTAGTTTTTAACAGAAAAAGGTCCATTTCGCATTGAATCCGGCTTTTCTGGACCTGACAATGTTCGGACTTGATTTTTTGCCAAATAAGGGGACCCATACTAAATTACTATTAATTTTTTAAAAAAAATTATGAAAATTTTTTTTGCTTATAGGATTGTTGGATCGGTTTCAATTGGCGGTCCCTCCTCGGACCAATGGTTTCCACCCGATGTTCTTTACGCTTCCTATTTTTACGGCAGAACTCCGAAATTTTCGCGATTCTTTTGTGGTGATTGAAGAAAATCTGGAGGACATCATTCAGTACGCAAATTGTGAGTTAATTAAATTTGCTATATTCTTGACTTTTATAGGATTTTAATTTTCATCAACTTTTTTATTTTTCAAATTTTTGAATTAAAATAAATAAATTTTATAATATTTGTAGACATGAAATCTCATAGGAGGGGTAAATTTATATTCAATTATTTATTTTGGCATTTTTTGCCTTTTTTTCATTTTTCGCCACTAATGACACCAATTTCATTTATTTTGCAATTTTGTCACCTCCAAAAACGAAATACCGCACCCAAATGCAAAAAATGAGATTAATTCATTATTTTCTCATATAATATTCCATTTTAGACATGGACAGTGTGTGCGACGATTATTATGCGCAACAGAATTGAGTGAGTGTTGAACTGAAAAATGACAAAATATTGCCAATATTTCACTTTTCTATTTTCAAAAGGTTTAAAAATATATATTCATTTTTTATAATTATGCCCAATAAATTCCATAAACTCTATTGCGTTTGAATGCTACTTTAACTCAAATACGAATTCGGTGAGGGATGGGCCCGTGCAAAACCCTACTTTTGTCTTGGTTTTTCAAAATTAAGTCAGTCTTAGCCATATTTTCGCTTTTATGAAGCCCTATTTTCGATTCGAAATCCTACCCGGTTTTCATGCCTTCCTTTTTATCAATTGAATTTGGGGACCAAAAAGCCTCCGGAGCCTCTAAATTCATGGTCTCAAATTAATCAGCGAAGAATGCATATTTCGTCATTATTGCGTTTTTTTTGTGCCAAGGTCTTAATAAGCTCGATAGTTTGTTTAGACCTGGACACCATTTTAGACCCTTGAAAATTTTGACCCTGAACTTTACAACTTTTAAAATTTTGAGTTTTTATCTTTGATAAATAATTTTCAAAAATTTAAATGTTGACTCTTTTTATATTTGCGATTTGATAAAATTCCATCAAAAAAGGCGACAAAGACTCTTTACCATTTCTGTCCGAAATTGATAAAATGAAGCGATAGAGAAAATTATGCAAAAATTGATATAAAAAAGGGGAGTAATTTTGGATAAAAGGAGAAATGCCATCATTTTTGTTGTCACTTTTTACAACAATTTACTGCAATGAAACCAATTTTAAAAAATAAATTTCTTCCGACGGAATTAATTTTCGAATTAATTGATTTTTTGCCATTCCAAATGCGTTGGACAACCGCTAGGGTTTCGGCCAAATTCGACCCATTTGTCTTACAAAAGCAGGCCAATTGGCACATAATGTGTTTATTCCTCGTATGGGATTAATTTATTAAATACTTTCTTTAAAATTCAATTAGTCAGTTGTTTATGATGCCGCGGCAGTACGGTTGCTGGAAAGTGTGGAGAAGGACAAAGTTACCGGGCGCAGTCTTTTTCATGAGATGAAACGTACACTTTTACTGTAAAAACCAAAATTACTACGGTAAAGGCAGTAGATTTAAGGGGTTATAGAGCTTTCTGCTCCCGTTTCAGTCCCAAAGTTTCGGTCCAAAAGTTTTTCTAAAATAATACAAATTAATTAAATTTAATTCTCGGGTTCCTCAAGTTCGAGAGTGGTGCTGGGTTTACCCGATACACACCCATATTCTCTTTTTTGTCGAATTTCGGACTTTGCTTGTGTTGATTTCCCGGTTCCCAAATTTTACCGATTGATGGAAATTTTCGGAGCGGACAGGATCCGAACTGACCGGGTTTTTTACATATTACATATGTACATATTAAAATAGACCCCCTAAGTGTAGGAAAACGACTTGGCAGTAAATTTAATTTGTTTTGTTACAGTAATTTTGGTCTACACCAATATTTCTCGATCTGACAATGCTCTATTCGCAAATCAAATCAGCGACACTTCCTACACCATGGAATTTTTCCGCACTGATTTGGCCATTGTTCGCGACTTACTTTTGGCTTCTGATGATATCGAATTTTTACAGCGCCTTCCTAGATGTGAGCTTTAATTATGCCATTTGAAAGTGCGCCCAAAAAAGCCTTTCTGAAAATATTGGGTGTTAAGACCGGGTCGGCCTCGTTTCGGCCCCCACGATTCGGCCCCGGGGTAAAAAAAAATATTAAAAAAACTCCTTAATAAAAAATTTATTAAAAAAAATGTTATGACTCGAGACCACCAAAATGGCACCAAAAATCGCGAAGAAGACATGAAAAAGGTACAAAAAGTCTAAATGTTTAAGAATTTTTTGAAAAAGCTCAAAAAAGGGCATAAGAAAACCCAAGCTAGTAGACGTCTCAAGCCAAGTGGAAAAGGTATCTTTTTTAAGCATATATATCGAAACTAGTGCACAGAAAAGAAAAGCATTTGCCTCTTTTTGCGCTCTTTAGTTATGATTTGTGTTCGGCAAATTCGGTATTTCGGTATATACCGATACCGAAAGTGTATCGGAATCTCTAAAATATCTGGGAACGTTATTCCGATAGGTATTTCGGTATAATATCGATACCGAAAATACACCGAAACCTCCTAAACATTTCTGTACCGTATACCGATCGATATTTTGGTATAATATCGATACCGAAAATACACCGAAACCTCCTAAACATTTCTGTACCGTATACCGATCGGTATTTCGGTATAATTCGATACCGAAAATATACCGAGATCTCCAGAATATTTCGGTCTATATAAATGAACGGTGTATAGCGGAAAAATACCAAACGTTTACCGAAATACGCGCGGTACGGTATGCCGGTACCGTGCCGAACATTAGTAATGACGAACGCTCAATTGACAGACCCGAAAAGATAACATGCCAAATGCTTTGAATGATACCAATCTTATGCTGATAGTTTTAGACTTGGACCTCATTTCTGATTACGGAACCCTGACGTGAAGAAGACAGCAGGGAAAAGTTAGAAGCAAAACAGAGAATTCGACAAAGCAATGCCTAACGGAGGGCAGCCCAAAAGAGTGAAAAAGTATCAAAGTTATACTATTAGGGGAAAAAGAATTAAATTTAAAATTTTAAATGAAATTAAAAAATAATTTTTGCCAAAGAACGAAACAAAATTAAAAATTAGGAACTGCTAGAGACCGCAAACGGAGGCACATTCTCTTTATGATGATATTTTTTTGAAAAGTTTTTCTCATTGTAAAGTCAAGGTTTCTCAAAAAAAAAATGATATTATTTGTTTTGAAATCGCAAAGCGCGCCCCTAATTTGCATTCTTCTCATCGTTTTGGGCCGTTTTAAATCGATTCCGACCGTTTTGGGCAATTTTGAGTTTGGGCCCTATGACCGATACAGGGATGCACGAAATTTGGTTTTCGTATTTTCGGCATTTTTTTAGTTTTGTTTTCGTTTTCGTCCGTTGGCGTTTTTTTGTTTCGGTTTCGTTTTCCTAAATTTGGACGAAAAACCCGAAAAAAATTACATCCTTAGGAATGGACTTTTTGTTATAAAAAGTTCTCTCATTTATCACCTAGGTTTAGCGGTTGGTGTTACAGTTTAGAAAGTGGACTTGTTTGGAGGAGTTCTATGCCGGTTGGCTTCGTTGTTTTTTCAATTCTTTTTTAAAGATAAAGTTTGTTAAAATAGAATTATTATAAGGGTTTTCTAAAATAATATTAATTTAAAAAAGTTTGCGTAGCAATTGCACATAAATTTATTCACGTAAATTATTATCAAATATTATATTTTTTCATTACCTA
Organism: Heterodera filipjevi; assembly: GCA_039877585.1. NCBI lineage: Eukaryota > Metazoa > Nematoda > Chromadorea > Rhabditida > Heteroderidae > Heterodera > Heterodera filipjevi. Next base: position 4,297,915 of record JBDPZO010000003.1, read on the forward strand.
TAAAATTATCGAATCATCGTTTATACAAAAAAGAAAAAGAAAATCATCTTTGCCGGTGGTGACAAAGCCACAACCAAAAATGGCATTGCATGTTGCCATTATCCCTTAGGGAAAGGAATTCCAATATACTTAAGCATACTGTACTTGAGTCGACAGTAGCGGGACCATATTGCCCTATCACAATGGCTTATTCGGGTCGATTTTCTGGACGCCCTTTTAATTCCGGTGGAAATGTTCAAAATAAAAGTGACAAAAATCAAAATTTTTACATGCGCCGCTCATATTCGGTGAACACAGTCGTCAGCGATGGCTTCCAAAAAGGGATGTTCAGCTTTTCGTTGCCTATGTCGACGCCCCGCCCGCCAAATTCGCATTTGCAGTCGAATCCTTCGCGCATTCGAATCGACCATTTTGTTGCAATCGAACGACAGTTTATGGTTACCTCGCAATCCAAAGAATTTTCACAATTTGAAAAATAAAGAAAATTTGGTACAGCTTTAAGCTTCCGAATGATACCAAGAATGTGGGGATTGACTGAGCAGGAAGAAAGTTATGGCCCAAGAAACCAAGGATGGTCAGTTGATTGGACGCGTAAACTGCAGTAGAGCCAAAACCGCCAATTTGGTCGTTACATAGTTTTTCGACAAAACACTTCATAACTTTGCTCAACGCAACCTATTGCATAATCTTGGTACTGACCGGTAGCTATTGGCTCTTGGTTAGCTCTTTTAGCCTACCAAAATTCAATAATTCGATTCTTTTTATGATCAATTATTTGATGAACCAAGTGCTATCGGTCCACACCAAAAATGCACAATTTATTTGAGTTTAAGCAAAGTTATAAAGAGTTTTTGTCGAAAAATCTGTAAAATGTCGGAATATAGAAAACGTTTATTTGGCGGTTTTTAGAAAACGACTCAGCGCCTTTGTATTGCATTTATAAATTTGGTGGGCTAACTATGTACTAACGACCTAGCACTCTTATTTACAAGCCATAGCTTACCGAAGGCTCCGAATGCCCAAAAACTGTCCGGATTGTCCGGCATAAGCAAAAGCTATCGGAAAATGCCGAGATTATTTAATTTAGTAGCGTTTGAACAATTATGACGAATTATGTTCGGAAAATTTGTAAAATGGCGGTATTTAACAAACGACCTAGCACCCCAGAGAAACGGGGGGACGACGAAACCGGGGAAGAGGAACACACACGAACCCCGGCGGATAACATCCCCGAATTGTTAAGAAAATGCAGTCACCAACAGTGCAGATGATAGTCAGGTAATAAATACTGTTCAAACATGCACTCTTTCGTTTCGACCTCGTCACGCGGTGAGTAGCCCGTCTGGGCAATGCCCGACCCTATTTGCACTTAGTTTTTTTGGTAATTTTTCGTACCGAATTTTTTTTTTTGAAGTGTTTCATATTTTGTGAAATTTCCAGATAGAACCTGCAGCGTTTGGAATGATTGTAAAATTATTTGAACTCTGTTAGCAGTTTTGCGTCAAAAAGGCAATTTCTATTTGATCTAATTGTTTTTTGTACTAGGGATATTTTAAGCAGTGGTAAGATTGGATTTTGGATGAAATTTATGCTTTGTGTATTTGGTTTTTTTTTGGCGTAATGTTTTAGTTTTTCATATTTATGTGGGAGATATTTTGATGGTGAAGGCAAACATGGATAAAATTGCGTACACTGCCGAATTGTCACTGCCGAATTGTCACTGCCGAATTGTCGCTGCCGAATTGTCACTGCCGAATTGTCGCTGCCGAATTGTCGCTGCCGAATTGTCACTGCCGAATTGTCACTGCCTAATTGTCGAAAATCACTGCCGAATTTTCGTGGAGTCATAAAATTGCGATGGGGCCGTCAATTGATGACGATGAAAACGAATTTTTTGATAATAATGAAGTCTGATTAAATTATTACGTAAAGTTGCAATTTAAAAGAACAAATTTTGATTTTTTTTTTTTGGATTTGAATTCCCCTCCCCCCTTCGATTATAGCCCCCCTTTTTTAAGGGGGTTGAACAATAGAGCCCCTGGGGGATCTATTCGAGGGAATATGGTAAATAAATTAACCAAAAATGTACAAAAATATGAAATCAGAATAATTTAAAGCAAATTGAATGCATTCCAATTTTCAAGAGAAAAAAAACTAAGAAAATGCCATTGTGTTCTGTTGGAAGGTAGATGCCATGGTTAATGATTCCATTATTTTTTGCAAGTGGGTGTCATGGTTTTGGTGCCATTGTATTGGTGCCATTGTTCTAGTGCCATTGTTTTGCCATTCTTTTGGTGCCATTGTATTGGTTCCATTGTTTTAATCAAAGGCCATAACAATTTCCCCAAAATCATCAAAAGATGCGCCCAAACGAAGCGCATTTTGAAGGTCCTTTCCGAGCGGTCCAAGAATAATTGTTATTTTTGCAGCTTCACCTTTGGCCATGTCAATTTCAGTTCATTTGCCATTTGATTGGTTTGATTAGTGCCGAAAACGCCATCAAATCCAAAGCTCAAATTTATTCGGATATAATACCAATTTATTTATTATCCATTATTTTAAAATATTTTATTTTTGAATAATTATTGGTCCTTTGGAAACAGTATTTATTACTGTGTTGGCACCCTTTTTCGACCACAATCAATCCCTTTTTTACCATTGCACGACCTCCAAATCCAAAACCCATCTTCGGAAGCCAAAAGGCTTAAAAATTAAAAAAACAAAGGAAAATTCCCAATTCGATTAATTACCGTAATGAGAGATTAATAAAGGTAATGAAAAAGGTAAGAAGGACGAATGAAATGAGCAAATAGTTCATTACTAATTACATATGAAAGAAATATCCACGAATATAATGGCACCTACGTTACGTCTACAACCCCACAACCAAAGAGTACGAAGACGCAGAACGTCATCAGGATGACAATATGGAAGAGAAGGGGAAATGGATTTTTGGTTAATTCAAAACAGTTACGGATTGAGTTGGGGAACAGAAGGGGTCGGCAAATTTGTCCGTGGCAAAAACAGATGTGGCATCGAGGAATTTGGATACTATATAAAGAATGTCGTGCATATTGAGCATTAATTTTGCTTGGCACGGTTTTTTTTTATATATGTAATATCCATACTCCTCCATGCCACATCTGTTTTTGCCACGGATATATCTGCCCACTCCTTCCGCCCCCCACTCCACTCTGTGACTGTTTCGATGACAGTTGAATGTAGGAAGAGAAAATTTAATATTTTCTGTAATTTTCATGTTAAAATCAAAAATTCAAATTGTAAAACAGAAACTCAAAAATAAAAAGAAAAGATGCATTTCATGTTTTTATCTCTAAATAGAGAAATCCCATTCTGATAAAACCATTGTAAAAAGTTTTCGGCATTTAGGGATTTTTTTTTCAAATTTTGAAGCATCCCAATTTTGACTGTCATCGTGTGAAAAACCATTTTTTGTTTTAATGATTGAGTCTTTGTTTGCAAAGGTACAGTAGTGTTAACTCATTCACAATTTTAGTATTATCAAATGGATAAAATAAAGTAATGCAATGTCAAAAATAATTAAGCAATAATTGTTTTAAAATTCAATTCATTTGCCCATCATATTTCCCCCCCCCCCTCCCTTCTAGTTATTGTAAAATTATTTAATGCAAATCCTAAGTTTTTCGGTTTCATTTTTTTTCTGCCCCAGTCTTACTCTTCAGTTGCACCGAAATAGGAAAAAAGTTCTGTTAAGAATATGTTCTGAGAGGCTAAAAAAAATGGCAAATGAATGAATTAAATTTGGCTCTTTACTCCGAAAAACTACAAAAATTGTGTTAAAAGTCGTTCCCCATCTCGGGTTTTGTTTCTCGGAACACTTCTAAGCGATCGACTAACTTTTCAAAAAAGTCGTAGTAAGTTTTTATTCAAATGAACCTTTATATTTTTTTTCATAATTAATATAATGATGCCAAAAAAACCCGGACTTTGTTTTGCATAAATAACAATTCTGAATTTGTTAAATAGATTAACCATTTTCGAAGTGAAAGGGTGGGTTTTTGTTAGAGATTGGACAAACCATTAATTGACCAAAAAATCAATTAATTGGATCAATAAAATGAGCAATTAAAGGATCAATTAATTGGTTGATCCAGGTTTCCGATCTCTAGTTTTTGTCACATAAGTTTGTTCCTCTCAGTTTCTTCCCAACACTTTCACCTCTCCAAAAATTTTCTTTTGTTTTTTTCTGAAATATTTATTCGATCTCTTCAAAATATTTTTAAGCATTTTTCTTTTTGCGCTAGTGAGATCAATTTACGAAATATATGTAAAGGAAAGGAAAGCAAACATCCACTTCACTTCCATTCGGCAACAAAGACAAACATTGGAGCATCTGATGTTCCTTTTGAATTAGTCAATTATTTTTCCTTCAAATTTCGACTCAATTCGATGACAAAATTTCATCTGACAAATGTTAATTAATTGGTTGGGCTAAATCTGAATGAATTCAAAAAGGGCACAACCCTGAACCGTTTAAAAGGTTCTTAACTGTATTGGACGAAACCCCAAAACATGGAAATAATCTAAGCCAGACATTCCCCGCTTGATTATTTTTTTGTGTAATTTTTTGATCAAAAAACATTTAATTAAGTGGGTAATTTGTTTATTTTCCGGTCCTTAGGAGCGCGTTAGATATAAATGTTAAACATGAAAAATTGAACCGGGCTAACTATTTTCCTTAACTATTATTGTAAAGATTTTTTAGAAAATCCATTTGTTAATACAATTTTAATCTAATTAAAATAATTAAATTATCAAATGAGTGATAATGATGAGGAGGAGAAGGAGCCGTGGGTGAATTGTTTTCCCTCTTACTCTTCTAAACGAGAAGTTGAAGAGATTGACGAATTCAATTTGCTTCACAACCAAATTGTGCCCGGCCGCGTGGTGTCATGCTGCGGGGATTGTGCTGAGATTACGGTCAGATTCAATTTTGCTTCTTCATTATCATTTTGAGTCTTTTTGGCATTTTCAAAAAATTCTCGAAGATGAGCCGATATACGCTGCCGGGGAAAAAGTTTTTGAAAATTAATTTTGGTAAATTTAAACTCATATATTTTTTTGGCATGATTATTTTTGTGTCAAATTTTGAGAAAATAAAAGATTTGCGTGGTCAGTGGTACCGATAGGCGCGCGCCACCAGGGAAATTGGTTTTTCGTGAAGCGCTCCAAATTTTTTATGTCCACAATGTAAGCGGATTTTTCCCTTTTGTGGACCTTTTTCTTTTGACATAAATAAATAAATAAGTCTGTAAACATTTATTTTCTTTTACTTTATTTTGGTTCCATTATCAATTTCAAGAAAAAAAATAATTTTAATAAATTTAGGCAAATTTTTTTTAAGAAAAAGGTAGAACTAAGCGGTTTACTTTTTTATTTTTTAATAAAAATCTCTTCTCGATTTAATGCTTAAAGAAGATTTCGCAAATTCCCCCAATATGCCAAAGAAAGATTATTTTTGATTTTTATATGACCAAAAAAAACTACAAAATATGCCTCCAACTGAATGATAAATTTGGTCTCCGTTAAAGGCGATTGGTGCAAATGCCGTGGACAAATTGAATGCCGACCGACTCAGTCTCGGGAAGGCGCCACTGACTTTTGTCAACATCATTCACGCAACAAAACAACAAGTTTCGGGCCGAAAATTTTGTCTTCAAATTCTTTTTAAATTGACAAAGGTATGGACCAATTACCATTTCGATTTTTACATGAATCTCGGTTTTGCGCCTATTCCGGGGTCTCAAGTCTCTTCCTCGACTCTTGTCACTCAAATCTCGACTAACTGAGACATTTTTTCAAATGAGAGATTTCAAACAGTGCGGTCCTTTTCCGTTTTGTCACCCCCCCCCCCCCCCCGAAACTTTCAAATAAAAAGTCGTTTCTACGGTAATTTGGGACGCTGATCACGAATAGGACCTTCATTTTTCAAAATTCCGAATCCCGAACCCAAATTCAAACAGAAATTCATAATTCATAATCACATGCAAAACATATTTCTAGAGATTTTTGGTGTCACTGACCACGAATCTGACCTTAATTTTTCAAAATAACGAATCCCTAATTCTTTAAAGGTCACATAAAAAATTATAATACTGTAGAAAATGCCAAAAGGGCTCGTAATAAAGTATCTTACCGGGCTCCGTTGGCCATCATTTTTTGAATCAATTAAATTAGTGTTTTCAAAACTCATAGAAAATCTTCTTTTCTGGCATAAAAAATGGGCCCTTTAAATTAGAAATTATGGCAAAAGAATGCCGAATATCACTTTCAGTTTTTCTTATCTTTTGTTTTTAAGAAGCATTTGAACATTCACCGAAAAAAAAATTTTACAGAGCAATAACAAGCGTGAAATATCTTCATCATCGAGTCCGGTAATGGCCAAAATCTTCTTTTTTTTCGGTCTCATTTCGATTTATTTTCAGATTTATTTTTTCAACATTCATCGCAACATCAAAGGCGTTATCGCCATCAACTATGAAGGCAAACAAAAAAAGAATCAAACAAAATATATCATCAAAATCACTAGTCCAATGTGGTGGACTAATTTTATACTTTTACCCAAATAAATTTGATTCCTTCCCTTTAAGAATTGGAAATTTTTAAAAATTCAAAATACATTTTTTTTTTCTCACCGGATTAGCCCCCCGCCCCCTAACGCACTGAGTTTCGTACTGCCCTTCCCCACCGAAATGCTGAATTTGTCCCTGGAAATTTTTGTCAAAAATTCGCAATTGGCTTTTTTCGATTGGTGAAACTGTTTGTGTAGAAATTGCCAATTTTGCCGAAGTGCCGGGCGGACGATGGCAATTGCTGAGTGGTGATTTTATGCCCAAAATTGGGTTTCAATGTTCGCCATATTGGAATGCATTGGAGGCGGAACAATGGATTCAGGCAAATGAAATTGGATCTTCTACATTTAAAATAAAAATAATTATTAACCCATTTTTTAGACAGCGCTTGAGGCAGGCTTCCGTCTCTTTGACCTTACCTTTTTTGCCCATAATCGTGGTCATATTAGCAAAGCAATTAAGGCAATTCAATTTGCTTTTTTTATATAAATTTGATTTTATTCTTTAAATCCACTGATTTTCAAAGATATTATTGTCAGGTGCAAAAGTATATGAACAAAATCTTTAATCAACAAAAACTCATTCTTTTATTTGTCAAAAATCTAAGAAAATTCATGCTAGCATAACTTTTGGTACTGATCAAAAAAGTTAACTACACTAACTCGACTAGATCACTCTTTCATAAAGTTCTGAAAACCCAGAAATGGCTTGAAACCTGGAAAATTTTCGAAAAAAAATACTAGGGGGTTGGAAAAACTTTTGATGAAAAAATGAAAATGCATGCCGGAAAGAACACAAAATTTGCTACATAATTGCTCTTGGTATGTTGGCTATATGACTTGTCTCAGCGTATGTTTGGGGCAATGCAAAAACTGTCATTACAAAAATATTCATTTTTCGGTCATTTTTCACTGAAATACTGTAGAAATCAGTCATTTTTGGGGTAACCGAATTTGACACCCTATCAGTGTTGTTCGGGAGTCCCGGTCCCGGTCCCGAAAACCGGGATTTTCCCGGTTTTTTGGTCCCGGTCCCGGTCCCGAGTCCCGGTGTTTTAGTCCCGGTTTTCGGGACTTTTTTACACCCCTAAAGATTGACTTATGGACCAGAAAGTGTTAAGGAAATGAAGAAAATTTTCAGTACTGGATTATCTTTTGAAATAAAAATTATCGACAAGAATTCTTCAAATTTTATGTTTGATGATATAATTCTAATTATGTTAAATCAGGGCAGGGATTCGTCCTTTATTTCAAAGGACGTCCTTTATTTTCGGCTTTCATCCTTTGAAAATTTGAAGAGTCCTTTATTTCAAAGATGTCCTTTGAAAACGGAATTTTGCCCAAAAAATGTAAAAAATGTTCATTTTAGGCCAAAATCCATTAACCCAAATTTTCAAAAAAATTCCCGGCGGCGCCTATCGGCACCGCCTCCGCACCTCCCCGCCCCCGCGCTTAGTGAATAAAACCATTTTTATTGCATAAAATAAAATTTTTGAAGTGTCCTTTGAATTCGCAAATTCTTCCCCTTATGTCATTTGAAATCACCTTATCAGTCCTTTGAAATAGAGCTCGACCGATCCCTACCCTGTGCTAAATGTCTAAATATTTTCAAATCATGCTTCACTTAACTATTCTTAAATGTTTATTAATCAGATTAAATGGAAGGCGCCTAAAAGATCATCGCTTTCAAAAGAACATGCCTTCATAATTTTGACGACCAAGAATGAGAAATAAATTATTATTCACATAACAAAATTTTTTTCTTTAAAATTTTTCAAAAACACACCCCCAAAAATTGGCTTATAAAGTCCCGGTCCCGGTCCCGAAATGGTCCCGAGTCCCGGTGTCTAGTCCCGGTCCCGGTCCCGATCCCGAGTCCCGAAAAATTCTTGGTCCCGAACAACACTGCACCCTATGCCTTTCCATGGGGACAAATGGTAGACCTACCATACCAAGAGCAATTATGTAGAGAATTTTGTGCTTTTCTGACCACCGTTGAACATTTTCTGCCAAAAAATTTTCCAACCCCCTAGTATTTTTTTTCGAAAATTTTCCAGGTTTCAAGCCATTTCTGGGTTTTCAGAACTTTATGAAAGAGTGATCTAGTCGAGTTAGTGTAGTTAACTTTTTTGATCAGTACCAAAAGTTATGCTAGCATGAATTTTCTTAGATTTTTGACAAATAAAAGAATGAGTTTTTGTTGATTAAAGATTTTGTTCATATACTTTTGCACCACCAAAAAATGGGTCGGTTTTGTTTGGCTCATTACAATTTTTAATGCATTTGACTAATCCGGGCTATTTTTATGTTTATTACTAAAATAAAAATAGGGCTTTATTTAGGCATAAGAAAGATTTGTTGTATGCATATATTGTTGGGGTGGAACTTCGGGTTTTTTCTTAAATAAAAAATAAATCCTTTTCAAAAGAATTAAATTATTTAATGTAATTTTATTAGAAAAAATATATAAATAATTAAAATATTCAGAGGTTTTTGCCATGGTTTAATCTAAGCCGAACCGATGTGTTTATCAGTGCAAAAATTAACATTGTTCGACCTGACACCGCCAAGCAATTGTTTATGGCAACTCGCGACATTGACGAAGACCAATTTCATTCCGTTTCCGATTACGCACATTTTTGTGTGGGACAATGCGTGGAGCAATTCGATGGGTCAAATTTTAATAAATAATTTATTTAATTCAATAATCAGTTGGTTTGAGTAGAAGTCTAAATCCAAAAAACTAACAAAACTTAGGCATATTGGCACCTTGCCGAAAAATTGGATTTTTATGGGATTTTTTAAAAACGACCTAATTTTCCAAAAAAACGCTTCCCTTAAATCTTTAATTTTTAGAGGAAGGAATTCTCCCTCCCTCTCCGCTTTAGTTACGGTGCCTGTCTTGAAACAATTGAGGCCATGCTCTAATTGTTTTTATTTATTCAGTAATTATTACCTATTAAAATTGACTAAATTTATTCCAACATATTTTAAGCTACATTGACCTTGGCATGGTGCATTACCCAAAGGACTTTTTTCACGAAGTGTCGAACCTTTGTTCGAAAAACAGGGAAGAGCGTGGAGAGGTGTACGGCGTGTTAGAACACTATTTTGGTACATATGCAGTCATTCGAAAATGGATTTTATGGACAAAAGGACACAAAATCTCGTTGAAAAAAAAGCTTAATTAGAGTATCTCAATTAAACGAAATAAAACTTTTAAAAAGAATTGTCTAAAAAATATGCAAATTACTAGCGGTTTTTGGAAAATCTGGTGTTTTTAGAGGTGCATTTATCTTTTTGATTACCTTTTTATAAGGCTTATTTTTTGGAAAATAGTGCATAAACTACAAATTTTTATATAAATGCGTGTTATTAAAAGTTTTTTGAACGTTATGTAAAATGGCAATAATAATTGCATTTTGCAGATATTGGCACCATTCGGTCTTTAGGCACTGCCAACTTTGAGTCTGATCACGTTGAGCATCTGATCAGAGAGGGCCATCGTATGCCGGCGGTTATCCAATGCGAAATGCACCCATTTCTTCAGCGAGAAGACCTTTTGGATTACTGCAAAAGCAGGGGCATCTTTTTGCAGGTAAAAATTCATTTTTTTTTAATTTTTTGTCATAAAAAATATTGCAAATTATATTTAGGAAATTCTCGGATTTTTTTTTTTGTCATTTTCCTATTTTATCAAACGAAAAAAAGAAAATTTTTTTTGGCAGGCCCACAGCATTTTTGCATACAAGCACTATACACCTTCGCCAGCAGCACAACTTAAACGATATAAACAGCTGAAGCGCGTTGCATCGCTCTATCAAATCAGCACATCGGTAAGTAATTGATCCAAAAAGCAATGCTCATAAATTAATCAATGATTATCACGAATTAATCATTAATCAATGATAATTAATTCATCAATTAATCAATCTCAAGAATTGATCAATCAATAATGTTTATTCGTTGCCCAGAGATGAAATAAAGCATAGTGAGGGCTGGTAAAACAAACAACGTAGAAAGAACTACATCATAAATGGGGCAACTAATTTTTAATTGTTTTTATCAATGTTCCCCAAATCAATTGGTAATCATTACCGATTTTTACCGACACGAAAAAATAAATTTTAAAATCATAATTATTATTACAAAATTATTTAGTTGTTAAAAAGTCGTTTTAATTCAAAAAATCTTTAAAAAAATGTGATTTCGTGTTTCTCTCATCAAGAACTATGCGTAAAAAATAGGTAAACGTAAAAATTGGTTCTAATAAGAAAATTTAGGCACTGCCGATAGGCAACGTCAGCGAAAAATTTGAAATTTTGGGTGTGATTTGTTACCAGATTTTATTCAAAAAAGTATGGTTAAATTTTTGTGAAATAAATTTTAGAAATGTGGTGGGGAAACTCTTGAAAAGTGAAAATAAATTTATTGAAAAAATTGTTATTTTGGAACTAAATTGTGATGGCTTTAGGTATTCGTTCAATCGATAATCGAAGGATGAATCTTTAGATTTACTATGAACAGTGATACCAGTACGAGTCGTTCCACCACAGATCGTATTATTACGAATCGATTTTTATCGGATGACGAGGGAGTGTGAAAGAGGGAGGCGTGATCACTTAGGCTGCCGGCCTTTTCTTCTCCGTAATTAAAGACAAATTTCTCATTTCGAATCAAGGAATTGTCCCTGACCTACATAATGCACTGTTCGCCACAAGTTGGGGCTGTTGTTGTTGAAGAGCCGTACGATTTGTACGCCGAACACAGAGGCCTAATGACGTGCCGTAAGCTCCGGGAAGCGCTTATCAAATTGGTGAGCAGCGTGGACAACATCCGTTTGCGTGAAGAGCACTTGCACTCCCTGAAGGCGTTGGATTTGGGCAAATTCGAAGGCCGATTTACAGAGTGTGAACAGTGGAAAGTTATGTGATATGAATTAATGAGAGTAGAAGAGCAGGACCAGGAATTGTACCCACCCAGGACAAGGAATGACCGGGACCGGGTGTTGTACTTTCGTCCGGGACCGGGAATTGGGCGGGGGGGTCAAAACATGGTACCGGTAGGTGTCCGGGATTTTTTCCCGCATTTTTTCGAGGTTTCGGAAAAAATTTTTTTGGGGTTACTGTATTTTTTCTAAATTTCTTTTGGATATTGTCGGTACTTATCCGAGCAATTTTTTTACCGTATTTTTCAGTACTAAAATTTTAAAATCCAAGGGGTTCGATACTCTGTCCTTACACTACTAATATTAAAATAAAATAATTATAAATTAATAATTTAATATTTTTTCTTTGACGGAAAGGACAAGTTGGTGTGATGGTTGAGCCACTGTCTCTCACTATTGTGGCCCGGTTCAAATCTACCCCATTGCGTGAAGATTTTTGAAATCGTTACACAAATCAATTGGAAAATTTTGTTTTGTTAATTAGTAAAAAGGGAAAATTTTGTTTTGTTAATTAGTAAAAAGTCTCAAAAATTGACCCTTTTTGGTAGAAATCTGTTAGTAAAGCAAACGCAAATTTAAAAAAACTTTCCCGGCGGCGCCTATCGGCACCGCCGTCCATTCTTTTTTTCAGGATTAAAGATTTAGTCTAATCCTTTCGTTTTTATTTAGGTTTCGCTTTTCGCCTTTCGGTCAAAAAATGGACAATTTTTTACATAATTTTTCTCTATAAATTTTATTCACTTTTTCAAAAATTTCCCCGGCGGCGCCTGTCGGCGCCGCCGGACAGAATTTACTTTGAATTTTTTCAAAATTTGTATTAAAAATTTGTAACTATTCTGAAAATAGGCTCCCAAATCCTCAAAAATTAAACATTGATGGACTTTATTCTGTTAACAAAACTTAACAAAATTTTTCAAAATATTTAAAAATGCTACAATATTGCTTCAAACACTTACTCCATTTGAGTTCATCCAATTTCTTTAATGAAAAACGAAATTTAAAAACAAATTTGCAAAACCTATGACTATGACTTTAGTATAATTAATATATTTATGAGTCAGTCGGCCAATAATAAACAAATAGAAAACGGCGAATTTAAAACAGAAAAATCAGAAAATATTCAAAGGAGGAAAAGCAAGAATTTATACAGAAATATGAGCAAATGCGAAATGAATTTAAAGAAAAAGGCAAAACATTCGAAAAAATAATGGAAACAATTTGAAACGGAAATGAAGCGGAACATTGGGGTCACTTATCAGACAATTCCAAAATGGAGTAGAGAATTTTGATTATAAGATTTAAAATACTTAACAGAATTTGACGCAATGAAAGAGAAATTTAAGCAAACTGAAAATATTCGTAAAAAAGATGAAAAGAAAATTACAAATAAAAAAGCAAAAGATTGGGGCATAGGGAAAATAACATTTTTAAGGAAAAAAAGGAAATGGACAAGAAAAGCAACCAAAAAACGATGAAATATGAGGTGCTGGAGCGTTTCTTAAAATTGCCATTTTTATTAAATTTTCGACTAAATTTTGTCATAACTTTTCTCAGAATCCACCAAATTAAACAATACTGGTATCGTACGAGTTGTACTGGATTGGCAAAAGAAAGCAACAAAAAAACTCAAAGGCTACGAAAAGGGGACCGGGCGAGGCGACGAGGACGGTTTGGCTGACAAATGAGTGGGTGAGTAGTAGTGATCCACAAAACTTTTTAACTCCGTCCCCAAGTTTCGAATCCCGACAAAAAGGTGTAATAAAAAAATATATGTAAATTGAATAATAATTTGGTTAAATTAAATGTTTTACTTTTCTCTAATATTTTTTTTTGAATTAAAATAAATATTCTTTAATTTTTCTTATTCTCTCTCATTTTTCATTCTTTTTTCGTTTCTCTTTCTCTGCATATGTTCGGCTATCAAAAAAGTGACGCCGTAGGGAATTGAGGGCGGACGGAGTGGAGTGACCCCAATAAATACCCCCACACGGGGGACACTCATTTTTATCATTCTTCCCATTGCCACTGCAAAAGGCACACCTTTTTTACATCAATTTATATGATGAGAATTCTTTAAATTCTCCAAACCAAACTTTTTGCTTGTTCTTACATATTAAGTTCACTATCGGAAGGTACCACGAATTTAAGTTTGCTTTCTTTTGAGTAAAGCTACAATTAGTTTTTCTGAAAAAAATTCTTTGTCAGATTTTTTCTTGAAATAAAAAATACTTTCTTCTCTAAATCTTTTCTAATTAATTTTTCTTATTCACTCTCACATTACAGCTTTTTTCATTTCTCTTTCTCTGCATACCACGTTTGCCTCGGGGCGAGAAATATGTCGGATCGGGTTTCGGGATTTTTTTAAATTTTTTTTCCGGCAATGCCTTTCAACACCGCAGGCATAAAATCCTTTTGCATGTTTTCAAAACAGGACCCTAAAATTGATTATTTTTGGGGAAATCTGTTAGCAACCATAAATTTTTCAAAATTCCCCGGCGGCACCTACAGGCATCATCGACCCTTCCGTTTTCGAACAAAACTTTAATGTCTAATTTAATTTTTTATTTCAATTTTTTCATATACAAGCCCTGCTGAATTAGAAGTAAAAACCCATCATTTTGAAAAGAGCAAAATTTTTTTAAAGACCAATGCTAACAATTTTATATTTTAATTTGTTTTTAGAAACTCTAAGCGAAAGGGTGTAAAAGATTAGTCAAATCACAGTCGAAATTCGCAATACCTTTTCCAGAAATTCCATCCAAAAATATTACTTCGTTCTTTATCAGCAAATATATTTTATTTGAATATTACGTTTTATTATTATGAAGATTCACAAAAACACAAATTCAGCTGGAAAATGCTATTCCTAATATTGCTAAAAGAAAGAATTGACAGGTTCAATAAACAATGAATACTTCAGCAAAATAATAACTAAATAATTTATTATGAATTAAATAACCTATTTAATAGAATTTCAATCGAATCATTTACATATTGTGGAGAAATTTTTGAATATCAATTCATAAAACTGGCTAACGATTTTCACCCCATGAAATAAAGCTAATCGATATAAAAAATGCATAAGAAGATCAATAACAAAGAGCATTAAAAAAGCAAAGATTAAAGAAAATTGGTAAGTTATGCGTTGAGACAATTAAAATAAAAAAGTTCATTTCAATAATGGCAGATTTATAAATAATTAAAAACACCAGAAGAGAACATTCACTTTTTAAATAAAAAATAAAACAATATAAAATGACTGACACCTTTTAAGAACCACGACTCACCAATCAATAAATAAAAAGTCCAAAAATTGGTTAATAAAATAAATGAATTAAAATAATCAGTCATTCGATAAAATTCAAATACGAAATCCATTTGCATAAAGAAAATAATACATTTTGCTCGGGCTTAAAAATATGGCGACCCTGGTAGGGAGAACATGAGGAGAAAAAAGAGGGAGAGAGAAGAATTACATACATAATTAACTTAAAAAACAAAAAATAGTTAATATTGTAAAACAAATTCAAAAAATTCATAATTAAATTTAAAAAACTAAGAAATTTATTTAAATAAAATAGTTAGTGCTATTCTAAAATTAAAATTAAAATGTAATGCTAAGATTACTAATAATAAAAGAAATAATTCATTTTTATATATTTAAATCCGCCAAATGGAGAAACGGCTACCCGACATTTGGGGATTTGACATTTGGGGACCCGACACTTGGGGACCCGACATTTGGGGATCCGACACTTAGGGAACCCGACATTTGGGGACCCGACACTTAGGGAACCCGACATTTGGGAACCCGACATTTGGGGATAACCCCGACATTTGGGGACCCGACATTTGGGGGCCCGACATTTAGGGATTTGCAAAAAAAAAACATAAAAAATGATAAATTAAACACAATAAATGAAAAAATGAACATAATGTGATTTTTATTCATTTTGGTGTCTTTCCCAAGGGCCAACGGGATTTATTGCAGTACTAATCAATATTTGGGTCATCCCAGTTTTCAAAATCGTTTCGCATCAGACGGTATTGCAATGATCTAAGATGTGTAAGAGCTTCATCATCGTTTGGATTTTCAATCACATCAAATCCCTCAACTAAATTTCGAATTGCCAAGTCATTGTCTCTATAAGTTTTTTTTCGTTCACGAATTCTTATTCCTTGTGTTGGGTCCAATTCAAACTGACGTAACTTATCGGCCGCAATTCGTTCTTCTTTCTTTAAAACAGTGATAAAACACACTACTACACAACAAACAATGAATATAAAATATTGGTTAGAAGTCTTGCAGCCATTTCGTTTCTTCAAGAAATACAAGTTCAACCGGCATTTAATTTGCAGAATATACGTTAATGGGCATGCTGGAAGAGCTCCATTGTTTCCAATTCCCACATGGAACCACCATGACAGCGTTTTACAGGCGAGTCCATGTTGTTTTGGCGCCACTAAGCCAGGCTTAGTTTGCGCCAGAATTACCGTTTACATTACAGGACATGGGGCGAACCAACAACGCCCAGGAAGGATTTCATTTAGCGTTAAGAATGCAATTTCACAGTGTTCACCCCCCACTTTCAAAGTAAATAAAATGTGTAATAAAATATGCATTTTATTTTTACAGAGTTATCACTGTTTTAAAGAAAGAAGAACGAATTGCGGCCGATAAGTTACGTCAGTTTGAATTGGACCCAACACAAGGAATAAGAATTCGTGAACGAAAAAAAACTTATAGAGACAATGACTTGGCAATTCGAAATTTAGTTGAGGGATTTGATGTGATTGAAAATCCAAACGATGATGAAGCTCTTACACATCTTAGATCATTGCAATCCCGTCTGATGCGAAACGATTTTGAAAATTGGGATGACCCAAATATTGATTAGTACTGCAATTAATCCCGTTGGCCCTTGGGAAAGGCACCAAAATGAATAAAAATCACATTATGTTCATTTTTTCATTTATTGTGTTTAATTTATCATTTTTTATGTTTTTTTTTTGTAAATCCCTAAATGTCGGGTCCCCAAGTGTCGGGTCCCCAAATGTCGGGGTTATCCCCAAATGTCGGGTCCCCAAATGTCGGGTTCCCTAAGTGTCGGATCCCCAAATGTCGGGTTCCCTAAGTGTCGGATCCCCAAATGTCGGGTCCCCAAGTGTCGGGTCCCCAAATGTCAAATCCCCAAGTGTCGCGCCACGGGAGAAACAGATTCTAACTAATCGACAATGAGTGCATGGGCCAACCCACTCCGCTAAAGGTGGAACTTGTCTTGAAAGAAGTTTAAAAATTCAAGTGAACGCCGAATTAAAAAATAAAATAAAATGATAATTATAATAAAAAAATTTGGGTTATTTAAAATTATGTAAAAATAGGATAATTTAAATGCAAATTAAAAAAAAAGAACTGAAGAGGTATGGCTAATGGACAGAAGGATTTTACAATTCGAAAAGTAAAATAATTAAAAAAAATATTCAAAACAATTGAAAGAGGTTTCGAATTATTATTTGAAAAAAGAAATTTAACAAGTAAAATGGTTAAAAAAATTAATTAAAAAAATTAAATGAATTGAGTCGAGTTGCATCAGAGCAACGCCTTATCAATAAAGTGGGAATTTAGGCATGCCTCAAAATTAAGACTTTTCTTAGCTTAAAATTGGACAGAATACCAAATAACACTCGACAAGGAGGAGGACAACTGACAATTCAAAATAAACTTAATTATGCAGTCAAATCTATAAGACACCATTGAAATGTTGGCCATTTTCAGAACGTATTTGAACGGAGGAGAATTAACAAGAGAAATTAAAATGAAAAATAATAATATACAGTTTATTTCAATTACATTTTCATCGCCAAGCAGTATAATAATAAATAATAATACAAATAATAATGTCAAAAATGATATTTGTAATTTTGAAAATTTCTAAAATAAAAATACCAAAAAAAGATAAGAAAACTCCAAAAAAAGATTTATTAAATAGCATAAAAAATTTATTTTACAATTAACGAGAAAATGAATAAAAATATTATTTAGCACACTCTTCTTTTTTTTGTAACAGAAAATTTCTTACATCCGTCCGCAAATTCATGACGCGAAATAATAATAATAATAATACTAATAATAATGAGGAAAGGAAAATGTAATTTTGAAAATTTCGAAAATAAAAATACCAAAACGACTTAATATTATAAAAAAGCACTAAATATCAAAAAAATAAATTTTATTTAACAAAAAAAGAAAATTAAATAAAACTATTTTTATTAAAAAATTATTTAGCCGCAATTCACTTGACTTATTATGTGAAGGAGCCCCAAAAAAATTTAGTTTTATAAGAAAAAGTGAATTCTTATTTATTCCCGACAATGGTTAATTAAATTTGGCAAAAATTTCACATAATTCGACCATCTAAAATTGAGTGCTAAATTATCAAAAAAGTTTTTAAACTATTATATCATTGATTCAACTATAATTATGAAAATTCCTATCCTTAAACCTTATTTATATTTAATGAAAATTTGATTAAAAGTATCTGTTTTTATATCAGTTCCGCCTGAATTATTCGCATAAAAATATATGTTCAATTAAATTATCCAATTTTTTTATAAATGAATTTAAAAAATTCACTAATTACAATTTTGACATAAATAAATAAAATGATACGGTCGTTTATTAAATGCGCCATTTTCACAGTTTTTCAGAATATATTCGTCATAACTTTGCTCATGTAAAAGCAACCAAAATTAAGCTATGTTAGTATCTTTCGATAGCATTTCATTGGCTCTGCATCCGGCCGGCGGTGTCGATAGACATCGCCGGAAATTTTGGAAAATTAAATGAAATTTAATATAGAATTTTTTTATTAACTTTTTGACACAAGGGAGGTTTCTTTTATTTATAATTTTAAAGTTTGCCGATCTAACCTTTTTTATAGTGCTTTGATCGTAGCACGACAATCCGGCAGTGGACAATTCGGCAGTAAATTTTAATTTTAAAAAATCCACATACAAATAAATGAAATGGGGGGGACTAACTTTTATTGGAAATTATTTATTAATTGCTATTTGTTGTTTATATATCAATTTTCTGTAGGATTTGGTTCTCTGACCCATCTAACCATTTTTAATGGCCTTAGCACATCCATATACTAAGTTATATTTGATAAAAATTTATTTAACGATATATTTAATATCTGCATGTTTTATTCATTGCCGAATTGTCACTGACGAATTGTCACTGACGAATTGTCACTGCCGCATTGTCGGGGAGACGCATTGATGACTCAAATAAAAAATAAATAATAAAAGAAATGCAATAAAATAAACAAATGAATGGGCGATTAAAAATACCCCAATAAAACCTGATAATTAATGCATAAGCCTTATAAATCAAATAATAGTGAACAAACATTTCCGGCTTGTCTTTTCTTTGAAACAGAGCTACAGGCGTCGTCGGGAAAATTAAAAAAAAAATCACTTATAAAGAGTGTAAAAAAAAAAAAAAAAAGAATTTTTTTAGTGTCCCGAATCCCGAAACCCGGTCTTTTTCTCGTCCCGAGTCCCGAAACCCGACCCGAAATCAGACCCGACATTTTTCTCGTCCCGGAACAACCCTGGAGTATGGTATAATTTTTTATTGCTCGAACCGTTAATAAATGTTTTTTTTATATATCAAAACAAATTGTTTCGTCTTAATAATAACAATCAAATGATAGAAGGAATAAAAAAAGAATAATCAAAAAAAATAATAAAGAAATACTTCATAAAAAGCACAATATGCGAAAGGTCGGAAACTCACAGAAATTTTAAAACGACCGAAAGAAACGAAGCAAAAATTAACCAAATATTTGCAGACACACGGAAAAGATTAAAAAAATATATTCAAATTGTGAATCATTTTGCGAAAATTTGTCATATTTTTAATGAAAGAAGGGCTGAGAAATTTTGTGTAAATTATGAAAAAATTAAAGGAACTAACATGCTCAAAAAAATACGGTCACTTCGCAAGATTTTTTTTGAAAATAATAAAAATAATATTATTTGAATTAATAAAAAAACAATAATTAAAAAAAGATGATAAAAATTTAATATGGAAACAAAAAAATAGTATGGAACAATATATGAAGAGAATCAGGACAAGAATGCGAGAGTCTTATTTCTCTGGGAAAAATATTCATCTGTAAAAACTCACATTTTAAAGGTATGTAAGAAGAATCTGAAATAAATACATTTTGCTCGGGACTAAAATCCCACGCCACCACAAAAATTAACAAGAAAGATTTTTCCATATTAAAACACATTATACAAAAACTTATCTGCCAAATTCTTAAATCGAAAACCGCTTACCAAAATATTAAATCATTTCGAAATTTATGATTAGGGACGCCATTTGTATGCAAATGCATACTTATTTGCATAGGATTAATAAGCACAAAAAACAAAGTTTCAAGCTTCTTTTCAGAACATGCAACCCCTAAGAAGCAAATTTTGCAAAATTTTGAAAAAATAAAACTATTTCTAAAATATTTTTCTAAAACTTTAAAATTTATGAATGGGGGGGGGGCGAGGAAATTTTGATTGAAATAACAGATTACCCCAAATAGTGTCAATTTCGAATCTTATTTTGTTAAATTTCGAAAGGTTTGAGTGACCGGTGGTGCAGATAAGCGCCGCGGAAAATTTTTTGAAAATTTTAGCATTAAAAGAATCATTTTTTTGAGAACTTTGGTGACTTTTCTTTCATTTGTTGAATTGCTTAACAAAATTATTTTTAACAATTTTTTGGCAAAAATTTTCACCTTTATGACAATTTTTTGGTCGGTTTTTAGTGGTGTATAACTGTATATGGCTTTTTATCGACGAATCCGAAATATATAAAAATTTGTTCATTATTTTTTTTATTAAAATTGTCATTCTTAGGGGTGTATAAAAACTCAAACCCCGACTCGGGGTGGAGGGTCGGGGAAAACCCAAAAAATGGCCTAAAATGTCGGGGTCGGCGGCGGGGTCAATTGGTTGCAATCCTAATTAAAACTATTATGACTAGTAAATAGAAATTAAAAAAATGAAAGATTTTTCTTATGAAATATTTATATAATTTTTTTTTGTCAGAAACCCAAAAAAAAGAAAGCAACAAAAAAACTCAAAGGCTACGAGAAGCGGACCGGGCGAGGCGACGAGGACGGTTTGGCTTGTTTTTGCGTTTGGCTCAATGTTTTGTTTAAACCGGTTTTTAAACAAGTTTAAAAAGTATGGAGTTTTGCAAAACCGCGGAAAATTTTTTGAGAAGCTGAGAAAAATATATGTTGGGAAAACCCGGTACTAGTACCGGTACCCGACCGGTATCGGTCAAAACCGGTATTAGGTATTTTTCAGCTTGAAAACCCGGTACTTTTTGGCTGGAAAAACCGGTACCAACCTACCCTATTATTAAGTGCCATAATTTTCTAATTTTTCTTATAGGTAATTGTTTGGGTTTTTTCTATTAAAAACAAAAAAGCGTTCTCTTGAATTTCTTTTTTTTGAAAGTTACAAATTCCAAGATTTCCAACCGAGGGTTTTTTTCATATTCTTGAAAAAAATCAGTCATCTTAACTTGGGTTATGACAAAAAAAAAAGGAAAAGTTTTGCGAATTTAATCATTTAAATTTTTATTTTCAATCAGCAATAAAAAATTAATAGATCAGTTATTAATAATAACATAAGGTAATATTAAAGCAATGCGAGATTCTATGTGATTTTGACAAAAAATTGCTCAAAAAATTATATTTTTTTCAATTTTTATGAGTCCAACGTCATCTTTAACAATGTAAAAATTTTCCGGTTTACGATAAACAAAACCCGGGAGCCGAGAACGAGACACGAAAAGCGCGAGAAATTTCTCGAGTCGGGAACCGAGAACAGGGAATCTCGAATAGCCCAAGTATTCCGGATTTTTCTGGGCAACAAACTCCGTGACGCCCTTTCGCTGATTAATCCCTTCCCGTAATTTTGCCAATTGCAATGGGCCAAAAAATTTAGTTTTTTTTTTAACGTTTATGGCCACAAATTTTTCAAAAACAAATAATTTTGAGCTTGCGATAACTCCATGTTTCGGTCTAATCAGAAAACAACAATATTTTGACATTAAAATAAAATAATTAGTAAGTTAGCAAAGGAATCTTATATTTTCCTCTCTGATTTCAAAAGAAGCCTTATTCTTAATCACAAATATTTATAACGAAAAAATGCATTTACTATCAATTATAGCAACAAATGTAAAAGTGCGCGCGGACAGAGGGCAATCTGACAAAGTCTTAAAACAAATTAAAATGCCAATGACAAAGCCTTTAAGAATGAGCAATGATTTGGCAGAAAAAAGCACATTACAACAAATTGCTGATTGATTTTAAATGATTTTTTTTAAAAGCTAAAAAAACAAAACGACAAGAGAATAAAAATTGCGAAAATATAAAAGTAAGCATATTTTCGAGTAAGAATTTTGGATAAAAATAGAAATTTTAAGTGGCGATTTTTTGAGATATCTTCTATTCTTTAAAAATTTTGGCAAGCAGTTTGTCGCTCTAAACATACAAAGCTTTTGAATTAAACCAGATTTAAGAAATTTTGTTCAATAACAAAAAAAAAATTATTCACTTCGTAAGTTTGGCTGGACGGTTTTGGCAGACAGAAGTGATCGCCCCGTAATTAACCAAAGTAATTTTCAAAGGCATTCATTTGTTGTCAAAAATAATTTAAAAAAATGATTCCAAAAGTTAAAAAAAACCAGTGAAAAGCTTCCTTTTTAAAAAATTTAAGTCAAAAAATCCCGAAATGATCAAAAATGTTTATCAAAAAGCATCAAAAAGCATCAAATGATCATTTCAAAAAAAGCATTTGCTTCTTTTTTCGATCTCTAGCAGTTACAACTTTTTGTTTTTTGATTTGGTTTCTTTGGTAAAAAAAAAAATCTATAATTTCCTTTTGAAATAGATTCGAAATTGTAAATTCTTCTCTGTTTTGCTTCCAATTTTCCCGTCCTTCTTTCTCTTCAAGGTTCCGCTTCATGGTAAGCAGAAATGAGGTCCAAGTCTAAAATTGATCATCATCATATAGCACAAGATTGGGATCATTCAAAAGCATTTGGCATTTTTCTTTTCTTGGTCTGTGACAGGGACGGAATTCCGACCCAAAAAAAGGTCGGAATTTGGACAAATAACTTTAAAATTACAAAATTTTCCTGCTTTTTGCCTAAGGCACTGGGGGGCTTTCATTATTCGTTTCGTAAAACCTCCAATTGGCCGTTTCGTCATAATTAATAATTATAAACGCAACAAGAGGCAAATAAATGTTTTTCTTTTCTGCGCATTAGTTTCAATATATTCTGTTCCACTTGGCGTTGGGTTTTCTAATTTTGGGGTTTTTGTGCATTTCCAAAATTCTTTTAACACAAAATATTGCGCTATTTTACCGTCCACTTTCAAAATTGTTATAAAAAAATCTCGGCGGTGCCTTAGGCGTTACAGGAATATTTTTGATGGAATTTGTCAAAGCCCAAATAATAGAAACAATTTCATTTTTACATTTGAAAGAGGAAAGGATAAGAGAAGATTTTTTTAATTTTAAACGAAATTCTTAAGGATTTTCTCCATTTAATTTCAATCATAGGGCTTTTAATTAAGGAATCTTAGTTCGAGTAGGGTTGGTTCGAATTGGCACATACGAATAGGGGTTATAGAAAATTGTCTCAAAACCCATTGTTAACCCTGCCTGGCGCAGTCTTTAACAATGTAAAATTTTCCGGTTTACGATAAACAAAACCCGGGAGCCGAGAACGAGACACGAAAAGCGCGAGAAATTTCTCGAGTCGGGAACCGAGAACAGGGAATCTCGAATAGCCCAAGTATTCCGGATTTTTCTGGGCAACAAACTCCGTGACGCCCTTTCGCTGATTAATCCCTTCCCGTAATTTTGCCAATTGCAATGGGCCAAAAAATTTAGTTTTTTTTTTAACGTTTATGGCCACAAATTTTTCAAAAACAAATAATTTTGAGCTTGCGATAACTCCATGTTTCGGTCTAATCAGAAAACAACAATATTTTGACATTAAATAAAATAATTAGTAAGTTAGCAAAGGAATCTTATATTTTCCTCTCTGATTTCAAAAGAAGCCTTATTCTTAATCACAAATATTTATAACGAAAAAATGCATTTACTATCAATTATAGCAACAAATGTAAAAGTGCGCGCGGACAGAGGGCAATCTGACAAAGTCTTAAAACAAATTAAAATGCCAATGACAAAGCCTTTAAGAATGAGCAATGATTTGGCAGAAAAAAGCACATTACAACAAATTGCTGATTGATTTTAAATGATTTTTTTTAAAAGCTAACTTTTCGTCAAAATGACAAAAAAAACACAACGACAAGAGAATAAAAATTGCGAAAATATAAAAGTAAGGATATTTTCGAGTAAGAATTTTGGATAAAAATAGAAATTTTAAGTGGCGATTTTTTGGGATATCTTCTATTCTTTAAAAATTTTGGCAAGCAGTTTGTCGCTCTAAACATACAAAGCTTTTGAATTAAACCAGATTTAAGAAATTTTGTTCAATAACAAAAAAAAATTATTCACTTCGTAAGTTTGGCTGGACGGTTTTGGCAGACAGAAGTGATCGCCCCGTAATTAACCAAAGTAATTTTCAAAGGCATTCATTTGTTGTCAAAAATAATTTAAAAAAATGATTCCAAAAGTTAAAAAAAACCAGTGAAAAGCTTCCTTTTTAAAAATTTAAGTCAAAAAATCCCGAAATGATCAAAAATGTTTATCAAAAAGCATCAAAAAGCATCAAATGATCATTTCAAAAAAAGCATTTGCTTCTTTTTTCGATCTCTAGCAGTTACAACTTTTTGTTTTTTGATTTGGTTTCTTTGGTAAAAAAAAAATCTATAATTTCCTTTTGAAATAGATTCGAAATTGTAAATTCTTCTCTGTTTTGCTTCCAATTTTCCCGTCCTTCTTTCTCTTCAAGGTTCCGCTTCATGGTAAGCAGAAATGAGGTCCAAGTCTAAAATTGATCATCATCATATAGCACAAGATTGGGATCATTCAAAAGCATTTGGCATTTTTCTTTTCTTGGTCTGTGACAGGGACGGAATTCCGACCCAAAAAAAGGTCGGAATTTGGACAAATAACTTTAAAATTACAAAATTTTCCTGCTTTTTGCCTAAGGCACTGGGGGGCTTTCATTATTCGTTTCGTAAAACCTCCAATTGGCCGTTTCGTCATAATTAATAATTATAAACGCAACAAGAGGCAAATAAATGTTTTTCTTTTCTGCGCATTAGTTTCAATATATTCTGTTCCACTTGGCGTTGGGTTTTCTAATTTTGGGGTTTTTGTGCATTTCCAAAATTCTTTTAACACAAAATATTGCGCTATTTTACCGTCCACTTTCAAAATTGTTATAAAAAAAATCTCGGCGGTGCCTTAGGCGTTACAGGAATATTTTTGATGGAATTTGTCAAAGCCCAAATAATAGAAACAATTTCATTTTTACATTTGAAAGAGGAAAGGATAAGAGAAGATTTTTTTTAATTTTAAACGAAATTCTTAAGGATTTTCTCCATTTAATTTCAATCATAGGGCTTTTTAATTAAGGAATCTTAGTTCGAGTAGGGTTGGTTCGAATTGGCACATACGAATAGGGGTTATAGAAAATTGTCTCAAAACCCATTGTTAACCCTGCCTGGCGCAGTCTTTAAAATGGCACAATGAATGCTTACGGTTAGGAAGGCGCTGTAAAAATTCGATATCATCAGAAGACAAAAGTAAGTCGCGAACAATGGCCAAATCAGTACGAAAAAATTCCATGGTGTAGGAAGTGTCACTGATTTGATTTACGACCAGAGCATTGTCCGGTCGAGAAACTTTGGAGTAGTTCAAAATTACTGTAACCAAAAAAATTTATTGGTTTTAAATAATTAGTGCTTTAAGAAATACAAAATTTTATGCCAAGTCGTTTTTTTTACCCTAAATTTATTTTACCGGTGCCGTCCGACAAATGCGGTCGGACGTTGCGCGTAATGGAACTTTGATTTTTTTGTACAATTAAATATTTAAAATTTTTAAACAAAAATTTTAGCCGCAAATATCCAAGGCGAAATGTAAGGGCGCAAATGATCAGTCACCTTACATATATATCAGGGATGGCGATGATCTCTGATTCAAAAATCGGAAAACGCAAACCCGGAATTCCGACGGCAAGTTCTCAAAAACGGAAAATTGGAATTCCGGTCCAAAAATCATTTTCTTAAGGAAATTCTCGAAAAATTTGCAAAATATGGACTAAGAATCCTTTTCAAAATAGGACCCAAAATTGACTGTTTTTGGGAAAACCTATTAAAAAATCGTTCCTAAATTTTCAAAATTTATCAAGATTCGTTCAAAATGCACCTTTAAATGTTTGAAAAGGTAATTTCGGACGATCATCGATTCGTTCTCGACCAATTCGTTTTCATATCGATTCGTTTTTTGTCTATATAATTACGTGTGAGCCCAGACAGTGACAAGTTAGACAGTCCTTATACTTATAAAACGTAAAAAACGAATCGATGTGAAAACGAATTGGTCGAGAACGAATCGAAGTTTTACCGTAATTTCTCTATTTTTGACTTGGCTTCGGAATTTTTGGTCCGAAAGTTTGGGACTGAAACGATGGGTCCGAAATGTTTATTGCTCCCTTATATTTACCGTAGTAATTTTACCACGTTGAACACTCGGTTTTACCGTAATAAGTGTACCTTTCATCAAATGAAAAAGACTGGGCCCGGTAACTTTGTCCTTCTTCACACTTTCCAGCAACCGTACTGCCGCGGCATCATAAACAACTGACTAATTGAATTTTAAAGAAAGTATTTAATAAATTAATCCCATACGAGGAATAAACACATTATGTGCCAATTGGCCTGCTTTTGTAAGACAAATGGGTCGAATTTGGCCGAAACCCTAGCGGTTGTCCAACGCATTTGGAATGGCAAAAAATCAATTAATTCGAAAATTAATTCCGTCGGAAGAAATTTTCTTTTTAAAATTGCTTCCATCTCAGTAAATTGTTGTACAAAGTGTACAACAAGAATGGCATTTCTCCTTTTATCCAAATTATTCTCTCTTTTTTTTATCATTTTGGCATATTTTTCTCTATCGCTCTTTTTATCAATTGCGGACACAAAATGGTAAAGAGTCTTTGTCGCCTTTTTGATGGAATTATATCAAATAAAAGAAGTCAACCTTTGTCATTTTAAAAATTATTTATCAAATATAAAAATTCTAATTTTCAAAGTTATTAAGTTCAGAGTCGCTAATTCCTAAATTGTGATTTAGGTTTCACAAACTATTGACCTTGGCACAAAGATACACCCCCAATTTCTAGTGGTCAAAAGTGTACGGACAGTTGTTTATTTGCAAATAAAATCAATATTTTGTTGGTCAAAAAATCTGAAAATATTCCGATTAGCGAAATTTTTGATGCTGACCAAGAAATATATTTACACCGAAGTGAACACGGTGATCTGAAAACCCGAAAAATGGCTTGAAAAGAGGAAAATTTTCGGAAAATTTTTTTCTAGGGGATTGTAAAATTTTTTCTGCAAAAAACGAATAGCCCCATTCAAAAGAGCACAAAATGCTCTAAATTGCAAAAAACTGCTGTCTCTTCGACGATTTTTCAATGAGGTGTGGGGCAGGGTTGTTCCGGGACGAGAAAAATGTCGGGTCGGGTTTCGGGTCAGGACGGTCAAACAAAGTTCGGGTCGGGTTTCGGGATTCGAGACGAAAAAAGACCGGGTTTCGGGTCACCCGGAACATCCCTGGTATGGGGGGATCAGTTTACAGCAGAAATATGTTCAAACCCTGAATAGACCAACCCGAATCTCAGCAGTGACAAGTCGTAGACCCACCAGCCCAAAAGCAATTTTTTAGAGCATTTTGTGCTCTTTTGAAGGGGCCTACTCGTGACCATGACTGTCTAATTGCCAAAAGGTACGAAACCCAAAACTAACGAAGAAACAAAAATTTCAAAAAAATAATTAGCTATTTTGTGCAAAAGCAAAAACTCTATTTTTAATTTTTATAAAAACAAAGTTTTCGATAAATAGCAAATTTATTTTAAAATTTTGTCATAATCTTTTCACGAACAAACAAATTCTCCACTATTATGGGTATACTTTTTTCAAAAATTGATTAATTGGCACCATCAAATTCGAGGCTCCGGGGCTTTGGGGTCCCAGAATCCAAATGATATAATCGAAGGCATTAAAATCGATAGGATTTCGAATCGAAAAAGGGGCCTCATAAAACCAAATTATGGTTAAACAGACATAAATTGGAAAAAACGAAGACAATAAGTAGTGTCATTCCTAATCCGAATGGACACAAACACCGCACTCTTACTGGTACGGTACTAAGTAGGGTAGCAACCCCGACCCCGACATTTTAGGCCATTTTTCGGGGTTTTCCCCGACCACGACCCCGACGCTTCCAACCCCGACAAACCCCGACCCCGACCCTCAACCCCGACTCGGGGTCGGGGTTTTTATACACCCCTAAGAATAGCACTTTTGCTGGAAATAATGTTCGCATCAAAAGACGCCGTCTGGGCCCGACATCGCCTTTCGCAAAATTGGAAAGCCGGAACGATCTGCGGATTTGCCAATTCGAACGGCACCGATGGAGGAACAACAACAGAACGGGCAGGACCTAGGGAATAGGCCTGACCCAATGGAACACGACTTTGGGGAGCAGCAAAACGCGGAGAATGAGCAGGACGAAAATCAGACTGCTGCGACACCGCCGCCTCGGGATACGCCACGTCGATACCCAGTGCGCCGCCGTCAGCCACCTGCCCGATTCTCGCCGAAATGATGAGGACATTTTAAAAGGGGAGGTGTTCGGGGGATGACCACCCGAGATCAAAGTTCACATTTGAATTACCATTTGTTCTATTGTTCTCTCTCTCATTTCTCATTCTATTTTTGTGTCTGTCTATTTAACGAGAAATACCCCCCTAAGAACCAACCAAAAACGGCGCCTATCGGCACCGCCCCGCCGCCCCCTTGATGAAAAAATCTAAAATTTTGAATAAATTAACCCTTTTTATTGCGTATGATAAAAAATTTTGTGTGTCCTTTGAATTTACAAAATGTACCCCCCTCCCTATGTCCTTTGAAATCGGACTTGGCCGATCCGAACCCTGGATTAATTTCAAAAAAATAAAAAAAAATATGCAATAATTTCACGGAGAAAAACAAAAAAAGGTCGCCCTTTTTACTAAATTTGCACCTATAATTTTCAATATTTTAGAATTTGAATAAATTTGCATAGCTTTTTTCTAGATTCTAAGCTTTTTTATACATATTTGGCTATTTTATTTACATTTATTGACAGGTTTTAACCAATTTTTGTACATGTTCACCCCGACCCCGACCTTGCTGACCCCGACAAACCCCGACCCCGACTTTTGTCAACCCCGACGTCGGGGTTGCTACCCTAGTACTAAGTACCATTCAAAAAACGTATGAGTTTAAGGAAAATGTGTGCATATTATAAAAATATATATTTATTTTTTAAAACCACTGGGATGAAAAGTGAAACATTGCTATTTTTGATCAAACAACACTTTCAGTTCTGTTGTCCCACCATATGATCACACAGTCCGTTCATTCTAAAATTGGATTTAATATAATAACGACAAAACTGAATTCGTCAAGTTTATGTTTGGCAACAATTTTTGGGTGCCGAAATTATTAAACAATATATAAAATGTGCCAACAAATTTCCACAATTGTCTTGCAAAATTGGAAGAAATGGATTGATTAAAAAATTGAACCCAACCTTTCATAACATTTTTCAGAACCATAAATAAAATGGTTTTTATAATTTGGTAATTCTAAGTATATTTAAAAAAGATTATTAATATATTTTAAAAACTTTTCATTGCTATCCAAATAAGGTAAAAAGTTGTAGAAAATAGTTAAAATTTTCAAAATTTCCCAAACAAATTTTTTAAAATTAAAATCCTATAAAATCAAGAATATAGCAAATTGAATTGAACTCACAATTGGCAAAATCGACGAGGTCCCCACTATTCTCTTCGATTCCCGTGATCCCGTCCCGAACGTTTCTCATTTCGGCCTCAAAAAGTTGCTGATTGTAGAAGTGAACGCTCCACCGTTCTGACGCGCTGGAGCCTCCAATTGAAAATGGTCCAATTCTATAACAAAAAATTATTCATGCTTTTATTTTATTTGACAAAAAATTAGGTCCGATATTTGTCAGTCCGAGGAAAAGCCGGATTAGTTTTCCATGTTTTAAATTGCGATTTTTTAAATTTCTTAGGTTTTTACCAGCAAAATTCGGCATTTTTGGCTTTTTGTCAATAAATTAAATATAAAAGTCAAAAAAAAGAGGCAATGCCCCCCTCCCCTTATTATTTTATGGCAAAAAATGCCAAAATAATAAAGAAATCACACATTATTAAACTCAAAGTAAATTTTTATTTACTATGTTTTAAAAATAACTAAGGCTTTGAATTTTTAAGAATGAAATAATGCTTAAACTTACGCCCGAAGAGATTATGAAGTCGCACCCCGGACATATTCATTGGGCAACACATTGGAACAAACGGTTCAACGCAGTGTTGAACTGTGCAGTCTAAATGAATTTAGAAAAAATTTGGTCAAATCAAAATAGAATGTGGGACAAAAAGGAGACAACTTACCGCTTGAGCAAGATCCTTGAAGCAGGAGCAAAAAAAAAAGATGCGAAATAAAACGAATAATTGTTAAATCTCAAAAAAATTTATAAGGCAAATGCTCGGATACATTGCTTAAAATGGAGATTTTTGACACAGGTTGTGGGGGGTCGAAATATCGGGTCAGGTTCGGTTTATGGCCGGGAAAAAGACCGGGTTCGAGCACCTTGTTCGGGTAACAAGCGTGGCAAGGACGAAACCCTATTCGTACTGGCGGATTCGTACTGCCGATTCGTACTGTTGACGTCTTATAATTTATGAGTTAAGGACTGTCTAACGCCCGCTGTCTGCGCTCCCATGCAAAAGAGTACGAATCCGCCCAGTACGAATATGTTTTACCGTTTGACAGGGTGCCAAAAAAACATTTGCCATAGGCCCAAAAGTTAAAAGGAAACGCAAAAAATTAAGTCTGGAAAATAAAAATGGTACGTTGGCTGTTTTCGACCTTTATTCTTCGTATTATTTGACTGTTTTACACTTGGTTCATATTTGTCCATGGGGTATAACCGACGGCAAACATTTCGTGCACCTCCGTCCAATATACCATACGAAACTGTCATATGGTAAAAAAAGATTTATGTGAGAGGAGAAAGCGTATGACAAAATCACGAATAAGCAAATGTGACAAAATATGCCATGAAGTATTTAGCGATACATTTACTTAAAAGTCGGATTTTTAAATTTACTTTTTGGTTCCGCGGATCAAATTTTCGGGAAACTAAATTAAAAATTGGAAATGCCGCATTATAAATTTTCTTAAAATCTTTAAAAAGTCAATAAAAATGTTAAAACGGCGCCTTCGGTGAACGCCGTCCCCTTTCTAAAATCTGAATTCAGACCAAAGACAAATCAATCTGTTGAATTTAAATTTAAAAACGGTGACTCAAAGTCTACAAAAATGAATCCAATTCAAAAAAATTATTTCCCTTTTAAGAGAGCAAGAATTGACGATTTTGGGATTAAAACGGTGGTACGAAAGGTTTAGACCCGGCATTTTTAGAAAAGGAGACCATGACCCGAGAAAAGGACCAGGGGAGAGCGACGGACAAAGACAAAATAGCAGAGGTCGTGCTGGGTCATTTGTTAAATCCGCCATTTCTTAATGATTTTCCGGCATAATTGGTCATAATTTTGCTCAAAAGTAACCAAATTAAACAATCTTGGTATCATCCTCAAAGGTTAACAGATCTAACTATACTATCGGAAGATACCAAGATTGTTTAATTTGGTTGCTTTTTTGCAAAGTTATGACGAATTATGCTCGGAAATTCAGTAAGAAATGGCGGATTTAACAAATTACCTAGCACCAGCAGAGGTTAGGATTTTCAACTGGTTCCGAAAATTACAGATGTCAGAAATCAAATCCGCTGGTTCTTTAAATGAAGAAAACAATTGGAAGTAACGATTTTTCTTGGTGACTGAGATTTAAAGTTGGGATTGCCAAAGAGCCAAGTCTTGGCAGGGCGAGGGTAAAGGGAAATTTCTGAAAAGGCCGGTAATTGAACTAATTTTTTGGCCGGGAAAACGAAAAAGCCCGGTAGAAGGCGGAACTGAAAGTGGTCTAACTTTTTACCAGGGGATAAGCCGCCATTTCCGGTAGCGACCATCCTAATTAGAAGAAAATATTTGAAAAATTAATCGATTTGATGGATCAATCCACAGTGGCAATGAGCAAAAGAATGGGATAAAATGAAATGGAAATATCACGACAAAGTTGTAATTGTGAGAAGGGACAAAATGGGGCACAATGTTTCCGAACAGAGAGAGAGAGAGAGAAAGAGAGAGCGAATTTTGCAGCATTTGCGGGATTTTTAAAAATAATAGTTGAAATCAGAACATTTCCTTAATATAGTAGCCCTGATAATTCCCAAAATTTCATTGCCGACTTTGGCGGTGCCAAAAAATGATTGTTGTCGAACCGAATGTCGTCGCAAATGTCGGCTCGTCCTTCAATCGAAAATGTCTTGGCCAATTGGTGAACACACTCCGTGCCATTCCGTGAACCCTACTGGTGAGAAATGATGAATGGGTGGGCGGGCCAAGGGCAATTAACTAACAATTGACCATAATCACCGGAAGCAAAAAGGTCAATTAGACTCATAATATAATGAAAAATAAATATGTTTATTAATATTCTTTATCTTCACCATTAGCTTGCTTCACTGTTTCCCTCTCCCTTCTCTTTGACTTGCTCTTCATTGAGGAATTCAATATTACTGGGCCATAGCAGGGATGGGTCGGAATTCCGTTTCAATTTCCGATTTGCGTTTTTGGGGTCGAACTTCCGATTTCCGGTTTCGCAAATTTTGGGCAAAACAAAAATGCCCAAAATTGGCCTTTTTTGTAATATTTTCACTTAACAAACATCGTACCTGCTTTTATGCAGGGTATTAACAAATAAAATTGATTATCAAATTTTTCAAATTTTATTGTCAAAAAGTTTTTTAAAAATTTCTGATTTCCGAATTCCGATTAACGATTACGATTTCCGACCTTTTTTGGGGTGGAATTCCGATTTCCGAAAATTTTTTTGGACGTCGGCTCCCATCCCTGGTCCATGGGGTTCTTTAGTGTTAAAAATAATGCTTATATTTGAAATTTTGCCATTTTTCTTAATAAAAACACCATTCCTTGTGTGGACAAAGACCTATTTTGCTGAATGTAGAAACAGTTTGAGAAGGGACAAGGTTCTCTCAACTTAAAGGACTTTTCCTCCGGGCGTAACTCATTTTTTTTTGCTCAGCACATTAAATTTTAAAAGTTTGATTTTGAGTTTAAGTTTTCGGCTGTGTGAGATCGTTTAGCTATTTTTAGAAACTGACCAATTACATGTACTTTAAATAAGGTTATCCCCGATCCGTCCTCCCCGACCCTACGCCTTCTTTATAAAATTTTTCCGGCGGTGCCATTAGGCGTAGCCGGTAAGTTAATTAAAATAAAAAACAACACCTTCTTTTCTTAAGCATTTCTCTGTCGTGCTATATAGAATAAATTAATCTAATGATAAATAAAAAATTTATTACTTTTTTATTCAAATTAAGTTGTCAAAAAAAAATTCCAATAATAACATTTTTTAAATATAGGAACATTTCCATCTTCGGAGGATATCGAATGGATAATCAAAGAGAGTTTAGGAATTCTTTCTTTTTTTTTTTTATTGGCATTGCCATAAAATGAGATATTTTCAAAAATTTGTCGAAACGTCCGTTTGCCTTAGCAAAAACAGTTAAAAAACTTGAAAACATCATATCAAAAAGAGCATGCTATGTCAAAATAACCAGTAGCTATCGTACTGGAACATTAAGAAATTGCGAAGGGTCAACCCTCACAAGAGGGGATGGCCTTTTTATTGGTCTTCGGCGCCAGGAACTTTAATGGCGATTATTTTTAGGTTTTACAAAAAAAAGGCCTTCTTCTGTCGATAGGCACTTTTTTGAAATTCTAAGTGAATGTTGGTTAAAAAATTCATAGATATTTCTTCTATTTCGCCGGCGGACGATTTCCCCTCCCCCAAATTCTCTCAAAAATTTCGAGTTTCACTTCAGCGGTTAAATTTCAATTAAAAAAAACATGGACTTGCAAATGTCGGGGCGCAAATACCTCATGTCATGGGCCGAACTCGAACCTTCCCCCTTATGTCTTTTACCATCTAACAGACTACTGAGTTAAAGTTCAAAATTTTTGCACTGTGAGTCAAAATCGGGATGGTGTGTGTAACTGGAATGGTCAATTCCGGGCTCCAAAAAAATTCCTGAAATCAGAACTTTTGAAATTAATACTTTTAGTGTTTTGGCTTGTTCAGCAGCCAATTTAATTTGAACAAATTACAGCGAGAAATTTACCATATTATGGAAACATAATTTTGATCATTTTGGAGAAAGTAGGCGCCCTTAAAACAAAATTTAGATTTTTTTTGGTTGCTTTTATTTCCTTTTGAAATAGATTCGAAATTGTAAAGTTTTTTTGAGTTTATCTTTTGGCCCACCCTCTGTAGGCATTGCTTTTCCAAATTCTTCTCTGTTTTGCTTCCAATTTTCCCCTCCTTCTTTCTCTTAAGGTTCCGCTTCATGGTAAGCAGAAATGAGGTCCAAGTCTAAATTTGTCCTATTAGCACACAGTCAAAACAATTTTGAGCATCCTTGATTACAAAATAAGAATCATTAATGATTGATACTTTTCATTTCACATTAAATTATAAAAAAATTTTATAAATAAAAAAAACATTTTTTTTTGTGGCATTATATATATTATAAACATTTGAGGCATTAAATTACCGTATTCCTCTAATAAAAGACCCCCCCCCCTCTATTAGAAGACCCCCCTCCATTATAAGACCCCTTTTGAGAGGGGTTGAACAATATAAGACCCGGGTCTTCTGTTAAAGTAAATACTATTTCATTTTAAAAAATAATTTTTCAGGACGAATTGCTAGGTAACCGACGACATCACGTTCGTTTCATAATTTTTGAATTTTCCAAATTTTTTTGAAAAAATAAATTCAAAAAATGAATTTAAATAGATTCGGGACTGAAATGGGAAAATAGCTTGGGACTGAAACGTCCATGTTGTAAAAATTAAGAAAATGGAAAAAGTATTTTTGACCCCAAAATCTGATTTTCTAGACTGGATGTTCTGATTTTGAAAATTTTCATCTAGAAACCCTGCTCTATACATACTTTTTTTCCCCACAGCACTTCTTATTTTGTCCACCAGGAAAATGATTTGGATATTTTCGACCAATATTTTGTGTGTTCGAAAAAGTGAGGACAGAAATGATGACAGGGCAGAATATTGTGCAGCAACAGAGTTCGACCTCATTTTACTGAAGTGAATGAATTTGCTAAAATGTATGTATTCTCTTTTTTTCTAAGTTTTTGCATAGGATTCGATTTGAAATGAACAAAAAAGGGAATTGTTTTTGGGGTTCCCCTGTTTAAAAAAAGGAATTAATTTCAGTGAATTGTGTTGGACAAAGAACCATTTTAAAAGTCACGGACATTAGCGACGGTGCGCCGTCTCGCAAAAGAAGTGATGCCATTGCACAAATTGTCGTTTGGTATTGGGCAATAATGCACGGAGTAAACAGAATTTCCAGGCAGTTGCAAATGCACCAGCGTAGGGATAAAGTCGACCAATTTTTTAAGCAAAAAATAGGCCATGGATCCGTTTTAGTCCTATAAAATTGCATTTATTGATCCAATCAATGAAATATCAAACTTTTTTCTTAATAAAACTAATTTAATAATTTTAATTTCTTTGGGGCGCATAATTTATAAACGGTAGAACAATTTCTAAAAAATGGGTAAAATTCATCAGACAAAAAGAAAAATTCTTTTCAGCAACAGATTCTCAACACGGGCCAAACGTGCAATTCAGCACCTTTCCCAAATTCATTGTCATCAGATATCTCAAAAAACGCGTCGAGGCCGACAAGAGTAAGAGCAAGAATAGTTGCACACATTGGCGCGTTGAATTATCTAACATTTGAAAATGGCTTAAAAATGAGGAGTTTAAGGTGAAAAATAGGATATCAATGCACATAAAATGGGAAGTCAGATCGATCACTGATTGGCCAATGAATTAAATGAAATTGAAAAATGGTAAATGAGGAGAATGACATATGAACATTGTCAAATATACACTTATACATAAAGCAGCACTTTTAAGTCCATGCCCTCCGCTCAGTGCGCCGGACGACGAATTGACGGTGCAAATCGGGGACGAAATGGTGACAGATCAACCGGAGATTAGCTGTTTAAATCCAACCAAAATGTTCAAAAATTTACTAACAGGTCACTTTGTCCGCCCATTGCCTTATGTCCGTTTCCTCCGTCATCCATCGGATGCTCAGCGTGGAGATGCGTGAGAAGCAGCAGCGACTGCTTACTTTGAATGAATTGGGCGTCGACATGAAGCAGTTCATGGAATTTGTGGAGGCCGTCTCAGTCCGAGTGCCTCAGTACCTTATTTTTCCGAACCGTAAGTGCAAGTTTTTTCCGCTTTCTTTATTTTCCAATTTTGTCCCTCGCAAACGTACGATAAAAGGGCGAGGGGGGCGGAATCGGTAGGGGTCAACTCTGTCTGAAAAAATTTGACGCGATAACTTTTTTGTGATTTATTGTAAAAACCTATATTTTTATAAAGAATGTTTTCAGCGAATGTGCTCGCTTTTCTTAAACTGGCCGATTACTTCCAAGTGGACTGTTGAAGTTGCGTTGTGAGAAGCATTTGATCAGTTGGTGGAAATGCCGTTGATCGATCGTTTTTTGCTGATGAACCCTTCCGATTGGACAATTTGAAGGTGAAATTGGATTTTTCGTCTTTTTTATTTTTTCGGTTTAGAATTTCTTTTTCCGCTTGGATGTCGTCCTTTTCGTGCCTTTTTCAATGCAAATTCTGAACATTTGTTGCCGGGATGGTCAGCAATAATTTGCTGAGCCAAGTGATGATCGACTCTCTGGTGGAGTCCCTAAATAATGGCCACATCAAAGCGATTGATATGTTAACGTATGTATAGATTGATTTTTGTTGTTAATAATTGAAATTATAAAGTTCAGAGAGTGACTGAGACATATAAATGCCATTGGTGAGGCAGAAAACCACATTCATTGCATTATTTCCCTTTTAAAATCATTTCCCTTTATTAATTCAATTTTTCGAATTGAAAATTTCTCTAATGTTATTCGTCTCCGTTTTTTCCAACTTGGTGTTAAATGAATGAATGGGTAGGCCAAGGACAATTAACACAACAAGTTTATTACAACTAATTGACATAATCACCGGAAAGAAAAAGACCGATTAACCTCATATTATTAAATAAATATGATTCATAATTCAATTTCTTCAGCAATAGCTTGTTTTACTGTTTCCCCTTCCTCCTCTTTACTTCCTCTTCTTTTTCATCCCCTTTGTCCTCCTCATCTTTGACTTCCTCGTCCCCCTTTTCCCCTCCTCCTCGCTGATCAGCCGACAATGACTCATCGTCGTCTTCTTCACATGATGAGTCCACATAAAAGTCGATATCCTCCGTTATAGCCTTTTTGTGAATTAAAGGGAATTTTTCATTCTATTTTTGCTTCTTCTTAATAAACACCATTCCTCTTGCTTCTCATTAGCCGACCTGAAGCGGTGCCCGGCACTCTTTGCGCAAGCAATTCTTCCGAATGATGAAGCAGTCAATGCAGTAAGTGGCATTACATTGTGGACAAAGCGAATTTTGCTGATTGAATTGAGAAACAGTTGAGAAGGGTCAGAAGGGCTAGCTAAGTTTTCTTTCTCGTCTTTAAGGGATTTTCAGTTTTTCTGAATTGTCCATGTCTTTAAGTTACTCTCTTGGTGGACCATTTTGGTGGTGGTAGTAATGTTTTGAATTTTTTGGAGCCAAAAATGTCGGGACCTTCCAAATCCCTGTGACTCCCGCCCCCCTTTTTTCGTCCCCCGTCCGTAACGATGCCTCCGCAACGCTCAAATCACGCGCGCGCAGCGCTCGCAGCGTAATTTTTCTCGCTGAGCACCGACAATCCCTTCATAATCATCTGTCTTTCCTGCTCCCCTATGTCTTCGTCTTTAGACTTGACACGGACCATCAGTTCCATCCTTAAGGCGGAAAGGGATGAAAAATACGACACGAATTTAAGTTAAAAATAAATAGAAATTTTGGGACAATCCGAATTGTAATGTGAAACTTTTGTCACCGACTCACATGTCCTGCCGACTGGCCATGATTTTGTGTGACAAATGCAATGCACGGGGATGGGCACTTTCGGGCAGAAAATGCAGGGCGACCAATGGCGAAGGCGCGAAAGGTACACCTTGGGAACAAAAAGTGATAGTTTGGGGAGGAAATGTTCAGTCCAAAAAGGAACCCCAGCAGTGATGAGAAAAACGCAGAACAGATAGAGGATGATGCACAGTTAACAATCTGTGAGAAAGGGAGAAAATTTGGGGGGAAAGTGCCAAGGCATTGGCGGTTTTATTATGTGAAAAAGGGACTACCCAACGAGAGGAAGAGGGGAAGAGAAGGGGCGTAAAATAAAACTGAAAAGAAAAATTCCAAAGAGGCACCCCTCGTCTTATGCCCTGGAAAAATTGCCTTATCGGCGAAACTCTTTAAGCATTGATATTTTATTAAATTTTTACTCATAATTTGGGCGAGATGGTTCTTTGAAACAGGTGCGCACATTGATCGCGACTGTCCGCATCGTTATGGCTCAAAACTGTAGAAAAATAATAAATGAAAAAAATGATTGACAAAATCTATTGTATTTTAGTAGAAATGTATTTGTTTTAATTCCGGGGGAGGTTTATTCATCGGCAATAAAAAGCGATTGGTCAACCCTCAGGTAGGATGGCCTTTTTTATTGTTGTTCGGCGCCATAAAAATTTTTAATGGCGATTTTTTTTTCTACAAAAATTCTCTCAAAAACTTACAAGATTTACCCTTTAGCTGTTAATTCAATCAACAAAAATATGAACAAATTGTATTCATCTATTTTAACAATCAAAACGAACGTGCGCAGAATGCCGGCCAACAATTGATTCAGAAACCATCGCCAGACACCTGAAAAATTAAATAAAGTGTTTTAAGAAAAACGAAAGAACCCTAACAAAGTCATAATTTCTATTGGAATGAAAGTTTTAGGATTAGAAACAATCCTTCTTAAATAAACATCGCATTACTACCATTTTGGTGGTAGGGAAGAATCGTAAGCCAAAGGCTTATACGAATTTTGCGGCCCAACATTTGCGCCTATGCCTATAATCGGTTTCAAATTGCATTACTTCTCCTAAAGGCCCTAAAAGAATAATGGAGAAGAGAAAACATCATTTTGGCTCTTTGGCAATCATTGAGAAGGAATTTGAAATTATGCAACATAAATTTGAAACCAATTTTGGACATAACGCAAAGACGGGCCGCAAATTCTTGGCGGAATTGCCACCCTTAGGCAAATCGAATGTCGTAAGGAGACCATGTTGGCTGACCCTTTGTTCATATTCGATCATTAAATTACGCTCCTTTATTTGCCAAACAGTTGGTGCCCACCTTCAACTTGTAAATGTTCGGGCGTGGAAAAATGGTGGTATTGCCGTGGAAGAGATAACGCCCGCTTGATGATGCGATAGATGAACACGTCAATGGCGACGAACACAACCACCGCACCATACTGTAGGCGAGGATGTTTTGGATCCCACCTAATTTCTCCCGACGCGTCATTTGAACGGTAGTGACACGAAGGTACTGTAAAAAAGGGGAGGGAAAGGTAAACTGAAAAGACGGTAAATGAGAGAGATGGAAACAAGAAAAATCAGTCAGACATTCCAAAAGTCTACGATTATTCATGGTATGCAAAATTAGAAAAACAAGGAAATCACACATGCCATGCGGTGCACCCCCGCCGGCCGAAACTCCGCCGGGAAAAATTTGCAAAAACTCCCGAATTTTACAGAAAACTCAAGGCTGTTTTTTAAGAAAATTTTCGAAAATTCAAAGTGTTTAGTATTTTTTTTGAAAATTTCAGAAATTTTCCGAAAATTTGTTATTTCTAAAAATTTTATATTTCCGAATTTCTTTTAGAAACAGAATTAAGAGTTGTTCTGGAAAATTTCCGGTTTCTTTCCCGGCGGAATTATGTCTCGGCGGAGTTTCGGCCGGAGGAATTTTGTCCTGCTCCGATGCCAGTGCTAATTAGCTAATTTTTTCAGCGTTTCTCGGCACTTGAAATTTTTTCTCCCGTTTTTTCAAAGAAAAACGGAAAAAAATTTTAGTGTGTAATTTCTTAAAATTGCTTTTGTTAGACTAATGGCTTGAACAGAGTAATACTGAAATGTCGGTACTATTCCCGAAGAATAGACCCATTTTAACTTTATTGAATCGTTTTTTTCAAATTTTGTTCTTTGGCATCAGTGGCAAAACGGTCGGCTGATTGGTCAACGCCTCGGTCTTGTCAATGGTCTCAAAATCCTTGCCGATGAAGCGATTGTCCGCGTTTTTCTGCGCTAAATGAGCGAATGTACAGAAAGCCTAAGAACGGGGAAGGGGAAATTATAAAAAAAATTAAAAAAAAAAATTAATGCCGAAAGAAATGGCCAAACGGCGAAAAAAAGCATCAGCACATCCAACAGCAAAACTATGCCATCCATTAAACTGAAAAAAAAGTTGAATCTAAAAAATAATAAAAAAAAAGTCAACTTATTTACCAAAAATTTCTGCAGATGTTTTAATTAAAAAAAAGGCCGGTGCACCCCAAAAGGGTGCACCCAACAAACTGTTTTGTTATTTGGCTTGGATGGTCATGGGATTAAACTTTACCGAATATTTGTTTAACCATACGTCCATCATTCACCTGCTGAATGTTTGATCTCTTGTTTCAGCTCGAACTGAACACGGTCCTTTTCCATTGCGAATCCGTCCGTCAAATTTTGATTGTGTTCCACCACAATGTCCAACGTCTCAAAGGTCATTTGCCTTGTTCAACCTGAACCAATTAGAACCATCATTTTTGTTTGTTTCGAAAACTTCTGGAACAATTATGATTCTCACTGATACTGTAATCCATCCCCTTAAAACATACTGTCACATACCGTTTGTTGTACCTGCAAAAAAAAATAGAAAAATAGAGGAAAGTGGTTTACAATTTATAGTAAAAGGGGATTTGCCGATGAAATTTCAGAAATAATCTTTCAACAAATTTCAACCTTATTTTTAAGAAGAATTCCAAAGACATGATTAAATTTTAAAAAAACTCAAAATTTTACTACAATAAATTTCGTAATATAAATTCAAGATTTTTCTATTATTTTTCGGAAATCCTTAAAAAAAAATTTTGACAATTTTTGTCCCGGTGTAATTTCGGCC
Source organism: Heterodera filipjevi (assembly GCA_039877585.1). Classification (NCBI taxonomy): domain Eukaryota; kingdom Metazoa; phylum Nematoda; class Chromadorea; order Rhabditida; family Heteroderidae; genus Heterodera; species Heterodera filipjevi. The sequence continues at coordinate 4,339,124 of JBDPZO010000003.1, forward strand.
GGCAAATTTCGACG